>JAOTNS010001599.1:0-22082 GCA_028476615.1 Culter alburnus | reverse complement strand
AGTGACGGTGTTTGCGGAAGTGATGGCTGGTGACGGTGGAGGTGCGCTGGAGGTGAGAGCTCGTCGGAGAACATCTACGAGCTCTTGGAATGGATCCGGGGAACTCATACTGGCCTCGCGCGCTGTAAAGGTCCGGTCTTCTGTTACAATACAGAAGGGACAGAGACAGTCTTTAACAGGAGATGGAGCTTTATTGAGAACCAGTATGAGTCGTGGCAGAAGTGCAGGTGAGTAATACGTGAAGCAGTGCAGATTCTTGAAGTGCTGGGTGATGATGGGTTCCTTTGTGGTTTCAGGTGGAGTCGAACTTGGAGATGGAGACGAAGGAGACGCTGGAGACGAGGAGCACTCACACAGAGAGGAGATAACACACGAGGAGAATACTGGAGACAGGTAAGTAGATCACTGGAGTCCTTAAGGTAAGCATACAGGTAAGTTAATGCAAAAGAGACCGGACATCGAGTGGTGTGTGTGAGTGCTCTTTATGCTGGAAGTGATGAGGTACTCTGTGATCAGTACTCTGGTGACTGGGTGCGCTGTGATTGGTGAGCGGTGGAGCCTGACATGTCTGTGACAATTACTACATGGTCTATTATTTTAGCCGCTAAATAAACATAACTAAAATTTAGACATTTTAATTGTTATGGAAAGCTTGAGTAATAGAACTTTCATTGTGAATATAGTGCAGGTTTGCTCATTTCACAATTTAGTTCCATATAGTTCCATATCAACACTGTGTTAAACTGAACCCTGATTCACAGCATCATGTTTTTTCCACATTAAAATGTTTTGTTAATGAAATGCATCTTTGTGGGGAAAAAAATATTGAGAATGTTTCCTAATAATATGAAAAAAAAAATAACACTTCACTTTAGGATTTAATAAAGTCTCTTTGAAATGATTTATCAGCTGAGCAAGCAGTTAAAATGACCAATCACAGCAGTGTGTATGTCTGATTATCCACATAATATTCCTCATACTTTTGACAAATATGTCTTCTTCATATAAATATTTGTAAATAAAACCCACATTAGTAACTTTAGTTTTGTAGTTGATCAATTAACCACTTGTAATTCAATTTTAACATTTTAATTGTTGTGAAGCTTGTAGAATTAAACTAAAACCTTGTGAAAGTGCTGCAGAGAAGCTAATATCACTGTCTCATCATGTTTCTATTCATAGAGAGCATCGTGTGTTTTGCAGAAAAAGATAAAGAAGGTTTACATGCATTAAAGGTACAATATGTAATATTTTTGCAGTAAAATATCCAAAAACCACTAGGCCAGTGATATATATTTTGTTCACTTGAATACATAGAGTATCCCAAATGTTTCCAACTATTTGTAAATCGTGAGAAAATTGCAATTTTACCCAAGGCTCCGGGACGTGTGAGGAGTCGCCTGTCACTTGCGTCATACCCGCGTTACCCTCTGTTTCTGGTTTATTTTGTAGAAACCATGGAAACACCAAAGACGCTAAAATAGACAAGGGAACAACTGTTTTGATATATTCATAGACAAAAAACAAATTATTGTTATATAGCTCAACACGTTTAGTCTTATTGTTTAAATCTAATTGTATTGATTTACAGCAAGTACCATGCTTTACCATGCCTCAGAGATAAACAACATATTCTAAAATCGATCGATCTTCCTGCAGTGTGTCTCAAACAAGTGTCTCACAGCAGCCGCCGAGCGAACGCACACAGTATAACACCATTTTCAACACTCTCAGATGTATCTAATATGATAAACAGAGCTGCGTTACCTCATACTCTTGACCAGAAAAGCGGAAGTGGCGCCGGCGACTGTGGCATAATAAAAGTCCTGCTGCTCGTGAGGCGTGTGTTGCTCAATCGCTCCAGCTCCTCGTTCAGCTCCACAACACTCGCTCCTGCTCTGCTTCATACTACAGTAATGTTAATAATCGCATCCATGAACATGATTTCTTCCCGAGTCCTATCCCTATTCTTTTGCACTGTCCGTTGAGGTGGAGACCACATGTCCCAAGATGTTTTCAATAGGCTTCTAGCGACCTCTAGGGGACAGAATTATTACATACTGCACCTTTAATTCATGCATGTCAAAAACATAAAGGGAACATAAACTCTCAATGTGTTTTAAAAGTAATATTGTCTGGTTAAAGTTATGCAGGCTATCAATTGAGAAAGCAATTGGGAATAATCAAAATAATGACAAAATAATCACAACTGAAACTTTTATTATGCCACCACAGATACATTTATACAAGTTATCTTATCAAACGAACTAAAATCAAATCAAAACAGTTGTACTAAAACAAACAACTCAATGGCTGTTGGCTCATTTCCTAACGATACACCTCCAGTGGCTGTAATCACTACTAAATTATATCTCACGACACAAAGTAACCTGCAAACTATTGAGCGTACATAAAGAGTTATTAATAAAAGAATCTTAACTTCATTTGACGCAGAAACACAATCACGTTAACGAAGACAGGGACAGTGCACTAACATTTTCAGTGCCGCTTTAACCTGCTTGCCTCTAATGGACGTCACTGCTGTGCAGAAGCAATAATCACGTGACACAGTAATGAAAGATGTCCAGTAGGGGGCGACAGACAAAAGAGGACAAAGAGTTTCTCTTTCTGAGTGCAAAAACATCAACTAACCTTCACAAAAGGTGTGAAATATCCAGCAGAACATCTGGTTACTCAATCCTGTTCTCTAAACGTCTTCATAGTGAATGTATTTAAATTAACTTAAAGAAAAAGATCATTATTTTTCTTTAATTAGGTTTAGTTCAGTGATGTTGTTCTCTAGTAGAGGGAGGGACACTGATATTTCCAGCACTGGTCATTAATAAACAGTTAACCACAGAAAGTCCTTCACTGTGAAGCTAAAGTGCATGAGTTAAAACAGTCAGTCATTTGGTTGCTGTTGATCTGATGAGCTTCAACACGGTAAGACAAACACATTCATACTTCAAAAAACTGATGATTATTTCTATAGATGAAGCTCATATAACACATGATTCCTGACATGAGAAATATCTTCTGTACATTTATTAGATTTTAAGAAGATTAGCCTGTATTTTCTTCGTAACGAGGCATCATTTTCATATAAAAAGCATTCATATGCTTTCCTAAGTTTTCAGGGTCTGATGTAACTGATAAAACAACATGTTCATCTCGATGATTCTGTGTTTCAGGGGTTTCTAGTGCTGACTGGGGTGTGAGTTACAGTCCTTCACACATCTGTGCACTAAAGGACTCAACAGTGATAATGAACTGCACTTATACATACCCTACTGGATATCATATCATGAGAGTGTTCTGGACCAAAGACTTTAAATGGTATAGAGAGCATCTAGATCTGTCTAATGACACTGAATACAGTCAGAGGCTTCAGTATCTGGGAAATAAACAGCAGAACTGCCCATCAGACTGAGTCATGTGACACTGAAGGATTCACACATGTACTGTTTCAGATTCATCACTAATAAAAACAAAGGAAGATGGCTTGGTAAACCAGGAGTGACTCTTTCTGTCACAGGTGACTTTCATGAGGTTTCTCTCTCCTTCTGTGCATTATGTTGAATAATAATCAGTGTATGACAGCAGCACTAGATATAATGTGTGGTTGTGTTCAGATCTTCAGGTGGAGTCCTCCTGAGAGAGTGACAGAGGAGATTCAGTCCGTCTGACATGTAAAAGCAGCTGCACTCTGACTGACAGAGCAACATTCATCTGGTACAGAAACTCACAGAAGATATTAAATGAGAGAAACGAACTCAACTTCGAGTCAGTCAGAAGAGAGGATGCAGGCAGATATAGCTGTGCTGTACACGGACACAATCACAGCTCTCCTGCTGTTCAGCTCAATGTCACGTGTGAGTACAGATTAATTTGTTCTTTTTATGTATTGAGTTTATGTTTGGAAATACACTTTCATTTGTCTGTTTTAGAGACCCTCCCAGGAACGTCTCAGTGTTGATAAATGGATCTGGTGAAATAGTGTCAGGAGATTCAGTGACTCTGATCTGCAGCAGTGATTCAAACCCTCCTGCTCTGAACTTCAGCTGGTTTAAGAATGAAAGCTCAGCTGTTGGATCTGGACAGAGTTTCAGTGCACTACAGAGTGGACGCTTCTACTGTCAGGCTCACAATCAACATGGATCTCAGAGATCAGACGCTGTAACTGTCACAGGTGAAGCTTTTATTAACACACTCCTGTATCTTCACATCATTCATCAGTTTGGAGAGTTAATCATGATGATCTTCCTCTTTCAGTTCATCATGGTGCTGGTAGGAATGTGATTGTGATCGCAGCGACATCTGGAGGAATTATTCTTCATCACCATCCATCATCATCATCATCATCATCATCATCCTTTTATAATGTGAGATCAATATAAAATAAATACAAAAACCTGCAGTTCAGTTTTGGTTTAATGTAGAAGGAATCGGCTCCTTTATGTTTGATTATTAATAATTTTTAAAAATAGTACACATATTTTTTATTAATTTGAAATATTTGTTCTTATGCTGTCAATGTCTGTCATTATAACAGAAAGAAACGAAGGAGTGATAAAACTGAAGATCTCACAGTGAAACAGGTAAATCATTCAGACACACGACTTTACAGAAGCAAAATCATCGATCGCAGCCGTTATCTGTTTTCAGACTGTAACTGAACAGACTGATGGCAAACTAACATTATCAGTGTCTTTATTAAAGTGCCCCTATTATGCTATTTGAAAGGTTCCTAATTGTGTTTAGGAGGTCTCCTACAACAGGTTTACATGCATCAAAGGTCAAAAAACACTCTTTTCCCATCAATAAATATTCATGCATTAGCCCAGCACATAATGTGAATGACTGATGCAACATTAAAGTTTGTAAAACAAATCTTGCTCCATCCTTTATCATTACTCAAAGTAGTAAGAATGAAAGACACTCTGTATTAATGGACAGTTTTAGGTAATAGTGGGCCACAGCTGATCAGCAGAAGTATTTCAGTAAGACAGTAATAACATGAGTTCACCGGAGACAAACACAATATAGCTAAAACACAAAACTATGTATTTTGAACACTCTGTATAAAATACACAAATAATTAATCACACTTACAGTTTGTGATTCTGAGGAGCAAGTTGGTCCAAATAAGTTTGCCCCATATTTAATCACTGATTCTTCACAGCCTCACTCTTTGGAAGAGAAAATAAACCAAATTTCCTTTCCCAGCGCCTAGCACAGCGTCTTGACGACATGTTATCCACATGAATGAGCTTTAGCGTTTGAGAGGGATTCAAGCCTTTGCAGGCAGAACGTAGATGAGCATTATGCAAATGTACACTGAACAAAATTATAAATGCAACACTTTTGTTTTTGCCACTATTTTTCATGAGCTGAACTCAAAGATCTAAGACTTTTTCTATGTACACAAAAGGCCTATTTCTCTCAAATATTGTTCACAAATCTGTCTAAATCTGTGTTAGTAAGCACTTCTCCTTTGCCGAGATAATCTATCCACCTCACAGGTGTGGCATATGAAGATGCTGATTAGACAGCATGATTACTGCACAGTGAAAGGCCACTCTAAACTGTGTAGTTTTATCACACAGCACAATGCCACAGATGTCACAGGTTTTGAGGGAGCGTGCAATTGGCATGCTGACTGCAGGAATGTCCACCAGAGCTGTTGCCCGTGAAGTGAATGTTCATTTCTCTACCATAAGCCGTCTCCGAAGGCATTTCAGAGAAATTTGGCAGTACATCCAACCGGCCTCACGTAACCGACTCGAGTGGGCAAATGCTCATATTCGATGGCGTCTGGCACTTTGGAGAGGTGTTCTCTTCACGGATGAATCCCTGTTTTCACTGTAAAGGGCAGATGGCAGACAGCGTGTATGGCGTCGTGTGGGTGAGCGATTTGCTGATGTCAACATATTGGATCGCGTGGCCCATGGTGGCGGTGGGGTTATGGTATGGGCAGGTGTATGATATGGACAACGAACACAGGTGCATTTTATTGATGGCATTTTGAATGCACAGAGATACCGTGACGAGATCCTGAGGCCCATTTTGTGTACATAGAAAAAGACTTAGATCTTTGAGTTCAGCTCATGAAAAATGGGGGCAAAAACAAAAGTGTTGCGTTTATAATTTTGTTCAGTGTATTAACTTGTGATGTATGAACTTTGCGGAAATGGGACTTGAACATTTAGTTTTTAATAAAGAAAAATAATATTTTGATGTAGATGGTTGTCTAATCATTTGATAATCATTAGCACTTACATCAGCAGTGTATTTCACATAAAATACTGATTCTCTCTTATTCTTCTTCAATACATTGATCTTATTCCATCTGATGTGGATCTTCATCTGAAAAGTTTGAGACAAACTGCTCTAGACTGAGAATCAAGACTTCAGATCAAACTGATTTACATGTCTTTATGAATAATGACTTCTTTTCTTGTGTTTCAGAATGATCTCTATTCTGACGCGTCACAGAGAGTTTCAGTCCATGACGAGCCTCTTTCTGAACCGGATTCAGCCAATGACGCTCTGTATGCCAGTGTGAAACCAAAGAGCTTTAGAAGAAAAACTCCTGAATCCAGAGAGACTGAGGAGATCCAGTACGCAACTGTCCAACATCACAGAAAGAAAAAGATGAAGAGTGAAGAGGACAACGAAAACCAGTACGACGATATCAGAGTTCATCAGTCCGATGCTGCCGTGAGGTGAGAAAAACTAACTTAACCAGCACCACATGTTCTTGTTTCCTGTTTACACTTGTGGTCTTTAACAGGACTATGTTAAATGCATAGAGGGATTGTAAAAAACAACAAAACAAAAAAAAAACATTAATACAAATTACTTTTTTTCCCCCATTTACTTCTCATCTATGTTTATACTGTGTTTTGGGGGATATAAATTACTTTTTTTCACCAATTTACTGCAAATTCCTCAACTACACCATTAGCATGCATATGAAATATTACATTTTTATGAAAAATTAAAAACACCAATCATGATCACATTTAATACGAGTTGTTTCTGAATATTGATCTAGGTGTTAGATGCAGAATTCTGCCATCTGCTGGTTAGAGAAAAGCTTTTAGGAAATACAGTTTTAAATAGAGTGCAACCATTTGACGTCATCGACATAGAACGCAAACAAAGTGGTGCCGCCCATTGTCTAAATAAGTCATGGATTTTTTAAATTAATGTTAAACAACTCCACAAACAGCATTACCAGCTTCACCTGTTACTGACCAGATTGACTTTATTTCTGTCAGTCGCCAGCATAGATCATTAATCTAACATCATTGTGTCCTGTGTGTTTGTTTTATTTTAGGCCATCAGCTGTTCAAACTATGGAAGAGCCTTCAATGATCTACAGCAGCGTCGAATGAGTGACAGACTGTATTATGTTGCATTGTGTGTTTTATAAAGCCTTTCCACTTCATTTTTCTTTGTATCTTCAATACGGCTAATGCTTCAGTAAACCTGATCAGTTTTAACCTCCATGCAGTTTGAAGGGGTCATGAACTGCATTGTTTTATTGTTTTATAATGTTTCCTGGGGTGCACTTATAATGTTAGTATGCTTTTTACATCAAAAATTGTCATTATTTAGAAATAAAAGACATTTTTCCTACCCTGATTTTAGCCGTCTGATTTGAATGCTCTGTTTTAAGGGGCGTGTCTGCTGTGAGACTTCAAGGGTTAGTTCACCCAAAAATGAAAATTATGTCATTAATTACTCACCCTCATGTTGTTCCAAACCCGTAAGACCTCCGTTCATCTTCAGAACACAGTTTAAGATATTTTAGATTTAGTCTGAGAGCTTTCTGTCCCTCCATTCAAAATGTATGTACGGTAGACTGTCCATGGAGTAAGGGGTGGGCGGATCGATCTAAATATCGATAGTATCGATGCCAACACTGGTATTGGTATCAGATCGATACAATTGTAATTGAATCGATATTTTAATTTAAATATCTCTCCTCTACGTTCATTATACTTTGCTCGTATCTTCTACCTCTACAATCCTGAGCAAACGCTGCTTTCACATCCTGGCCCACTTTTCTACTCCTCCCCCTCCTGCTGCTCTGCTGTGATTCGTTGTTGTGTCGTCACGTGACTCACTGACACAACGCGCCGAGGAGCAGCGAACTGAGTGAGTGAAGCTGATAGCACATTGAATGAGAGATCAGGATGGCAGAGAGGAAGAGAAGCGTTGTGTGGAGCTATTTTACGGCACTAAATGATCATTTATGATTTGTTCTTTGTTCTTCATTAATAATTGTGTGCACTTTATTTCACTTTATTTCATTTGCATTTAAAACCAGAAAAAGGGAGAGATTTTTGTTATTCTTTATTTTTTTATTTATTTATTTTTTTTAAAAAGGCTGTAAAGAATTCATTCTACAACTAATAATTTTGTGGACTTCAATACATTAATAAAAAAATATTGCCTAAAGAATTGATCATTCATTCACCTCAGAAATAATGACATACTGCTCTCCCCTACACAAAATTTTTTTTTAAGTAAAAAGTATCGTATTGGTATCGGTATCGGCAATACTGACCCTATATGTATTTGGTATCGGATCGATACCAAATTTGCAGTATCGCCCACCACTACCATGGAGTTAAAAATCACGGTGACGTCACGGTTGACCGCTACGACTGCAGTTACACCCACTGAGTGGCATTGGTTTTCATCGTGAATGCAGCGAAAAACACACAAAACACATCCAAAATGGGAATGAGCTTTGCGATTGAATGTACAAATAACTTTGACACAAAATCTGAGGTATATATTTAAAGGGTGCCGAAAGCTACAGAAAAAAGAAGCAAATAAGTCACTGCAATTCACAGAAACAACTGGACTCCAGCAGAGAAACACGTTTTGCTGTTATCATTTTGTGTCAAAATGTTGGATTTTGAGGTAAAATCATACTGTATTGAATTGTTATTGTGTTGACAAATCATCAATTAAATATTTACCATCTTTATTCTGCATAATTGGGTGTTTTAAATAAACTGACAAAAACTATACAAGTTTTAGGGCTGGACAATATCACGATATATATAACATTGATATAAGTGATCACTCCGATTTAGACCTACCTATATTTTAGTTTTATAAAATATTCACTGGCAGGTTTGCTGTATGTGTTTCCCCGGCGTCGAAATCAGGCACATAAATGTCAGGAAACACGATTCCTGGCTGCATGTGTTGTTGCGTTCCAGGCAGTTTTTGAGCCCGTAAGCCACGACTTCAAACCACGACTCACGACTTTGTAGCGTTCCAGTATGGAGTCAATATTCCAGGCAAGTCACGCCAAACTACCTGAGCGCAAGGAATTTACCTTAACGTTTGCTCGCCCAACATTTCCATGTGGAGATAAACTTACACGACATACTTATCGTTTCAGACACAACGCTGTAATACATAATCGTGTATGTATACTTATCATTATTATATTATTATAAATTTGATTGCAATGTTATATTGTCCTAAAGTCTATTTCTCACCGTGTACCACTTGCATTTACCGTATCTGTGAGGGGCTGCCATTGTTGTTTCGCAGGCTATGTGACGTCAGAGCGCGGAATTGGGAGTCCATCGATCTAGTGCGAGTTCACGGGTGGGAAGTCACGGGTTTGACTGCGTTTCCAGTGCACTTTCATGGGTAGAAGTTTGGGAAAAACACGAGTTACGGGTTGCCTGGAACGCAGCATCAATATCCATGGATTAGATTTATTTGATAAGTTGTAAGAAACACTTTTGGACCCAACCTTTAGTGTAATCGTTTGTTTTACTCGTGTTTTCACAGTTCCCTTTCGATACTTCACTCGTACTGCGTATGGGGAAAGGTCTCCCTTTTTCCCCGTCACTGAAGCCTTTTTCAATAACGCAGTGTAACTGCACCGTCATTGGTTCACTCATAGACAAGTTGTTGAACCAATGGCGGCGCGGCATAGCTGCGCGGCCTATGGCGAGAAAGCGCGCGAACTTTCCCGCCGAAAATGGGCGGGGTTAAGTGCTATATAAGCAGGCGTTTCGCCATAGGATTTCAGTGTTTTCTCCTTCAGCGACGACTTCTACTTCTCCTCGCTGATCTCCCTGAAGCCGAAGAAGCTCGCCGCCTTCCAGAAGCTCTCGCCGCCGTCTGAAGAGGCTCCCGCAGCGGACTCAGCTGGACTCGCCGGTCGGAGACAGCGCCGGCGCCCTCGCTGACTGCAGCCCGCAGCGCCGTCCTCGAGTCGCCGCCTCCCGCTTCCCGCTCCCGGCCGCTTCCTAGCGTGTCTCCTGCCGCCATCCGGCGCCTTCCTGAGGGCTTCTCTGCGGCTTATTGCCGCTCTAAAAGAGCGTAAAACAGCGGTTTTCACCGCTCCTTTGAGCTTCCGCGGCCCTCGCCGCTCTATAAGAGCCCCCCAATCGCCGTTATCACGGCGGCGGCGTTGATCCAAATGCCGCGCCACTCATGTGGCACGTGCAGAGCCCTCTGCACGACGACGATGGTCACAGCGAGTGCGTCGCTTGCCTGGGCAAGTCCCACGCTGACGCGCGCTCGCTGGAGCCTCATGCCCGCACTGCGAGAGCATGAGTCTCGGTTCCCTGCGCTCGCGGGTCGCCTTCTTCACTGAAGGCGATCTCGCCGCTCGCGCCCTCCCGTCTCCTTCCTCCCGCGAGCCGGCAAGGAAGAGACAGCGGGGTAGAGCGACCCAGCGCCCGGAGTTTAGCGAGCTCACGCCGGCCCAGCCCCCGCGTGCCTCGCCTTCTCCTCCAAAGGGAACATTCTCCCGTCTTGTTCTCCCGACCGAGCAGCGTCCCTCTGCCGATGCAAGTGACCTCGTCTCGTTTGGAGGATCAGACGACGAACAGGATGACTCCATGTCCCTCGCTGCCTCCGAAGCAGAAGGTTGGGCCGGTGAGCCGGAGGATCCCGCTCCCCCACCTCCTTTGGAGCCCATTGACACGGCCAAGGCATGGATGCCGAATTATTCCGTATCCTGTCCAGGGCCGTGGAAGAGCTGGACCTCGATGGGCCCCTCCAGAGGAGCCATCTCGCAGCCGCCTGGACGAATGGTTCCTCCCAGGCCGCCGCCAAGCGCCTCCAGCGCTCAGCTCCCTTCTTCCCCGAGGTCCACGAGGAGCTCACTAAATCGTGGCGCGCTCCGTACTCCGCCCGCCTCCACACGACGCATCGCTCTGCCCTCACCGCCGTCGACGGGCCGAGGAGAAGGGATACGAGCATCTGCCACCCCTGGATGAAGCGGTGGCTGCTCACCTCTGCCCTCCCGCGGCTGTGGGATGGAAGACTAAGAGGGCCCTTCCTTCCAAGCCCTGCCGGACCACATCCACTCTGGCTGGACGGGCTTACACCTCGGCGGGCCAGGCTGCCTCTGCGCTCCATACTATGGCCATATTCCAGGTCTTCCAGGCCAAACTCCTCCGCTCGCTGGACGAGTGGAATTGATGCACCGGCCTTCAAGGACCTCCGCAGCGCCACCGATCTAGCCCTGCGAGCCACGAAGGCTACGGCCCAGGCCATTGGCCGCTCAATGGCCAGCCTGGTAGTATTGGAGCGCCACCTGTGGCTCAACTTGACGGAGATCAAGGACCTGGACAAGACGGCCTTCCTGGACGCTCCGGTCTCACCCTCCGGTCTCTTTGGGCCAGCAGTGGATGGTTTTACTGAGCGCTTCACCGCGGCGCAGAAATCGTCTCAGGCTATGAGACACTTTCTGCCCAAGCGCTCCAGCTCCGCTTCTGCTTCCAGCCGCCCCAGGACTGCGCCGGCTCAGCAGAACAAGCCAACGCCACCCGCCGCCCAGGCAGCGCCACCTAAGGAGCACCGCCAGCGCTCACGCCCTGCAAAGCGCCCTCCCTTTCCCGAGACGCCAGGGACCCCGGCCCAAGATTGTGCTGGACCCGGTGACTCCGAAGACGTCCTGATTTCTCAGAAAGGAAGAGGATGGGGGATTGTCTCGTTGCGACCGGACCACCCCAAAAGCTCCTGCGTGCAGTTTCCCCTCCGCCTCGTTTAATTCCGGGCGTGGGAAACATGCTTCATGCTGTAGCTGGGCCCACATCTGTTGCGCCCACTCAAAACGCCGTTTTCACGGCGAACACTATTTTACTTCATCAAAAAGAGAGCAAATTTCCTCTTCCTCCTCTCTCGGTGTGCGGCCCCTCTCCGGCGGCCTGCCATCCGATGTCATTCAACCCCTTGTCACTCGGGCCGAGGCTTGGCAAGCCATCCCCGATGTGTCAGAATGGATCCTGGGGATCGTAACTCAGGGCTACTCGCTCCAATTTGCACGACGGCCCCCTCGCTTCGGCGGGGTGCTTCAACCTTGGTGAACCCGGACGACGCTCACGTCCTCCGTGCCGAGGTTATGACAATGCTAAGAAAGGGAGCTGTGGAAATAGTTCCCTCTGCAGAGCGAGAGTCGGGCTTTTACAGCCGCTACTTCCTGGTCCCCAAGAAGGATGGCGGTCTCAGACCCATCCTAGATCTCAGACTTTTGAATCGCTCCCTCATGAGACGGAAGTTCAAAATGCTGACGCTGAAGCAGATCCTCGCGCACATTTGCCCCGAGGACTGGTTCTGCTCGCTGGACCTGAAGGATGCGTATTTTCACATCCAGATAGCCCCCCTTCACAGACGATTCTTGAGATTTGCATTCGAGGGGGTGGCGTACCAATATACGGTCCTGCCCTTCGGGCTGTCTCTGGCTCCTCGCACTTTCACCAAGTGCATGAACGCGGCGCTTTCCCCTCTGAGACAGATGGGAATCCGGGTTCTAAATTATCTCGACGACTGGCTCATCCTAGCCCGGTCGCGAGCCGAGCTAGAACACCACAGATCCGTGCTCCTCAGCCATCTGCATGCCTGGGTCTCAGGGTCAACTTAGCCAAGAGCTCGCTGTGCCCCAGCCAACAAATTTCATTTCTGGGGGCAGTCTTAGACTCAGTCCGTATGACGGCAGTGGTCTCGTCAGAGCGAGCAGCTCGCGGCCTCAGTCAAGAACAAAGCCTATCTCCCTCTGAAGCTTTTCCAGAGGTTGCTAGGGCTGATGGCTTCCGCCTCCCCGGTGCTACAACTCGGCCTTCTTCGGATGCGGCCTCTGCAGTACTGGTTGAAATTCCGGGTACCTCCAAACGCTTGGCGGCACGGCCGCCTATGTCTCAAGGTCAATCGGGCCTGTCTTCTAGCCCTGAAACCTTGGTTGAACCCTGCCTGGTTCAGTCTTGGAGTACCCCTGCAGGCGGTCTCACGAAGGACGGTGCTCTCAACGGACGCCTCCAACTCGGGTTGGGGCGCTGTGTGCGAGGGCAGACCGGCCTTCGGCTCGTGGAGTCACGAGGAAAGCCGTCTACATATCAACTGTCTAGAGATGCTAGCAGTGATGAAAGCCCTTCAATCCTTTCAGGCTCACTTGACAGGACGCCATGTCTTAGTCCAATCGGACAGCATGACAGTGGTGTCGTACATAAACCATCAGGGAGGTCTCTCGTCCAGCCGCTTATGCGCTCTGGCGAAACGTCTTCTGATATGGGCTCTGCCAAGACTTCAGTCACTCAGAGCGACTCATATTCCTGGCAAGACCAATCTGGGCGCGGACATGTTGTCACGGAGCAACATCCCCTCAGACGAGTGGATGCTCCACCCCCAGACGGTTCTCACGATTTGGGAGTTCTTCGGGAAAGCGGACATAGATCTCTTCGCCTCAGAAGACAACTCTCACTGCCCAACATTTTTCTCGAAGAAGGTCGATGCTCTGGCCCACGCATGGCCCAGCACGCTCCTTTATGCTTTTCCTCCGATCGCACTGATCCCTCAGGTCATCAGGCGCATCAGAGAAGACCAACACAGAGTCCTTCTGGTGGCCCCGCTCTGGAGGAGCCAAGTCTGGTCCTCGGAGCTGTTCAGGCTCTCCACGAGAGCCCCCTGGCCGATTCCCCTGAGACGGGATCTCCTCTCTCAGGCAAACAGAACGATCTGGCACCCAGCCAGAGCTCTGGGCTCTACACCTCTGGTCCCTCGATGGGAGCCGACTAGCCTCCCGGGGACGTTCTAAATACATTTCTCAGGCGAGAGCCCCGTCCACGAGACGCCTCTACGCTCATAAATGGTCGGTCTTTGTTGAATGGTGTTCCTCACGCAACATAGACCCTGTGGAGAGTGACGTATCCTTCATACTGTCTTTCCTCCAAGAGCGTTTGGATATGGGCGCGCCCCTTCAACGCTTAAAGTTTACGTGGCAGCCATCGCAGCGTTCCATGCTCCTATTGCCGGCCAATCAGTGGGGCGAAACGGCCTTGTAGTCCGTTTCTTAAGGGGTTCTAGGCGATTAAATCCACCTCGTCCTCTTACTGTGCCCACTTGGGACCTTTCTCTGGTCCTCAGGGCCCTAAAGGGCAAACCCTTTGAGCCGCTGCATTCAGCTGACCTCAGGTCCCTGACGCTAAAAACCGCTCTGCTACTTGCACTAGCATCGGTCAAGCGTGTTGGCGATTTGCAGGCCCTCTCTGTGAGCCCTGCATGCCTCGAATTCGGACCTAATGATTCAAAGGTCATTCTGAAACCCAGGCATGGTTACGTTCCCAAAGTGCTCTCAACTCCGTTCAGAGCTCAGGTCATCTCACTTTCCGCTCTTCCTTCCTCTACGGATGAACGAGAGCTGGAATTACTTTGCCCTGTCAGGGCATTGAGGACCTATGTGGAGCGATCTCAGCCTTTCAGGCAGTCGGATCAGCTCCTTGTTTGTTTTGGGCCGCACCAAGGGGTCTCCGGTCTCAAAACAGCGTCTCTCACGTTGGATAGTCGACGCTATTAACCTGTGTTACTCTCCCTGGGTGCTGAATGCCCCATAGGAGTCAGAGCTCATTCCACTAGGGGAATGGCTTCCTCATGGGCTTGGTCCAACGGAGTTTCCATAAAAGACATCTGTGAGGCGGGCTGGTCTTCGCCGTCCACTTTTGTCAGGTTCTACATCTTGATGTCCCGACCTTACAAGCTCGGGTTCTTTCAGTGTGATTGGCGGCCCCTGGTGAGTTCCGCCTCACGCAGTTACAGGATTCATTTCCTTGTAGTGTAACAAGGGACACGGCGGCTTTGCCTTCTTGCTTGTTTCCTTGGTCCCCTCCCGGTGTCCGAAACAAGTTGTGTCGTTCCCTGCCGTGGCACGGCGCGGTTGAATTCGTTCCCCATACGCAGTACGAGTGAAGTATCGAAAGGGAACGTACTCGGTTACTAACGTAACCTCGGTTCCCTGAGATACGGAACGAGTACTGCGTTACTTGCCGTGCCACGAGGCTGCGGCTTCAGAGTCGTCGCTTCAGTCGATTGGCACTGAAATCCTATGGCGAAACGCCTGCTTATATAGCACTTAACCCCGCCCATTTCGGCGGGAAAGTTCGCGCGCTTTCTCGCCATAGGCCGCGCAGCTATGCCGCGCCGCCATTGGTTCAACAACTTGTCTATGAGTGAACCAATGACGGTGCAGTTACACTGCGTTATTGAAAAAGGCTTCAGTGACGGGGAAAAAGGGAGACCTTTCCCCATACGCAGTACTCGTTCCGTATCTCAGGGAACCGAGGTTACGTTAGTAACCGAGTACGTTTTATCTTCATTACACTTTAAAAAGTTGGAGGCCATCCAGGCTTTAATATTCAAGACATCTCAGCAAAGGTGCCACAGAGTTTGCATCCTTACATTTCAAAGGCAGATAGAGTTGCAAGTCATCTGCATAACAGTGAAATGAGATGCCATGTTTCCTAAAAATGGACCCTAAAGGTAATATATGTAAAGAATATAAAATCGGTCCAAGAATGGAACCCTGAGGGACTCCACATACAAGAGATGCAGTAGAAGACACAAATTCCCCAAGACGTACAAAGAAAGTTCTTTCACCCAGATAAGATTTAAACCATTGTAGCACGGCACCCTTTATACCAACACAATGCTCAAGGCGAGAGATCAGTATATTGTGGTCTATGGTGTCAAACGCAGCAGTAAGATCTAACATCATAAGAACAGCATAGTTACCTGCGTCAGTGGCCCAATAAATCAATGTAAACATTTAACAGGGCCGTTTCCGTGTTGTGAAGTGATTTGAAACCAGATTGGTACAGCTCTTGCAAGCCATGCAAGTCTAGATAGGCTAATAATTGATTAAAAACAACTTTTTCCAATATTTTGGAAAGAAACGGGAGTTTTGAAATGGGTCTAAAATTAGCAAGAACCGATGAATCCAAGTTAGGTTTTTTTATCAGTGGTTCCACTATAGCGCGTTTAAAATGTAGGGGTACAACTCCATGAGTGAGACTACTATTTACAACCATCAGTATGATAGGGCCAAGGGTTTCAAAAACATTCTTTAGGAATCTGGGGAAATAATGTCTAAGGGACAACAAGATGGATTCATTTTATCAATGATGTCTTTTAAACAAGCAAGAGACACTGGCTCAAACTGATTAAAAACAGAGGAGCACACAGGGAAAGAAGACATATCAGCAGAAGGGTGAGCAATATTGGCTCTAACAGTCACAATCTTGTCATTAAAAAAACTGCAAAAAATTTTCACATGTTTCTTTGGAAAATTCCAAACTTATTTGTTGAGATGTATTTAAAACAGAATTAATAGTGTTGAACAGAACACGAGGTTTATGAGAATTTTTTGCGATGACATTTTTTTTTTTCCATTTTTTTTTTTTGTCAGCTCTATCTTACTTCTTTTTTCCATTGGCGGTTCGCTCAGCAATGTGGTCAGATTTAGCACGCATAGTCCTGAAAGGGGCAGCAATGTCCAGTGCATTCTCACAAGAAGAATAAAATAATGATGTTAACTCATCAGTATTATAATGGTGAGTGGACACTGAGAAGGCCATGTCTGTGCTTTTAAAAACATCAGTAAACCGTTTTGCAGTTAAAGAGTTAAATGAGCGACAGCGACGAGCAGGGGCACATGGTTTAGGACTACAGAAACTAGAAATCTCAAATAACACAGGCATGTGGTCAGAAAAAGTAGCATCACAAACATAAACATTATTAACAGGTAGACCACATGATAAGACCAGATCTAATGTGTGTCCGTGCTCATGTGTAGCGCTGGCCACAAACTGCATTAAGTTAAACGACTCAGTGAGATTTAGGAAGTCTTTAACCAACGGTTTGGAGGGACATAAAAAATGGATGTTAAAAATATTTCGGCATGATTTCAGCCAGAAAATCGGAAAAATCGTTTATAAAGTCTTTATGGTATTTGGGAGGACGATAAATCACAGCGCATAGCACTGGGTCAGGTTGGTTCAGTTCAAACGCAATTAGCTCAAAGCTTGAGTACGTGTTGCACATCACACGCCGGCAGTTTAATTTTTCCTTAAAAATAATAGCAACACCTCCACCCCCTCCTGTAAGTCGTGGAGAGTTGAGAAAGCCACAGTTTAACGGTAAAACCTCTGAGAACGGGCTTAACTCACCCTCATTCATCCAGGTTTCAGTCACGCACAGTAGATCCAAGTTATTTGAGGTATAAAAGTCGTTTGAGATAAAAGTTTTGTTTATCAGCGATCTGGCATTTACCAGAGCAATCCTGACTGGAGCTGGTTTATTTGCTATCCGGGGCTCACGATCCAACACCCGTAGGCACGATGATGAGTTTACTCCACCCTCTCCGAAAGCGGGGAGACACAGACCGGGGAACCCAGGACTCCTCGTTGGCGTCGACCACCGGTACAAGCCAGGTGTAAACAGGATCCAAAGAGCGCATGGAAATATAGATGCAGTCGTCTACCTGATACTCCGCTAACGTTCTACGGGGATTGCTGGAAACTGCCAGCCGGGATTTAATTTTTACTAGCAGGCCCCCACGCTTCCCCCGCCGTCTATGTCGCTTTTTCTTCCGAGCAGGAAGCGGCGTTCGGCAGAGATATGCAGGTAAATCGTGCAGGTGAGGTGAACGTGTTGTTAACGCGTTCCTATGGCGACCGGTGTTACGAGATTTTCGGTTTCTGAGATTTTCGGTTTCAGGAGGCGGAGCATACATGAATATTAATGAGTTTCCCAGACATGCGCGATTGCACGTGCAACTGAGAATTTCAGTTCATATTTAGTGGATTATCCCATAAAGGTAATATTTCTCAGCGTCGCAGCTGATTTATGCCTAAACTACAGTTGTTTACTTCTAGGTAACAGTTTATAATGTTTTCATTAGTATGCACGATTTGTGCATTGGTCTGTATCAATGACAGATACTTCTTGTAACAACCTTCAGCTATCGTCTACAATGAGTTCAGCTAGTTGTGCTCTTCCATAGGCTACCTTGCGATGTAACAGCTGATCCCATAAATGTGTTTGGACATAATATTTTTTGTAACCTACAGACTACTGGTGTGATTATACATGTACTTACGTGTTCAGACTAACATTCTCTGGTTTTCCGGTTGGTGACAAATTCTGAAAATATTGCTGAAACTATATTGTCTTTTCATGGTTTCCGTTTATATACTGTATATTAAAGAAAGATACTCTGACACCACAAGGTTTAATTTTTCAATTACACAATTAAACAAAGCATCCCAGAACACCTGAATGAGTTGAAGTAGATTATACTGATTTCATATAACAAATAAATGGAAAAATAAATAAATAACATATTGTTAAAAAAAATATGCAGCTGCCATTTCAATGATGTATTGCTATGTTCTTCTGTTACCTAACCTTATGAAGATTTAAAATGAGGTAATCACTCTGGAAATGAAAGAAATAATGTCTAAAATCAGTGGCCTAATAAAGATTTTTGCAACCTTTTGTTATGCTCTGCCATGCATTGTTTTGACCATGTGTGACTCGTGTACCATATACAATGATGATCAGTGATATAAATGGAAAATTTATTTTGATACACAAACATTAATTATTTGACATATATTAAGGTTGATCGGGAAACTTTTTCCCAGTCATATCAATGGTAAAAAGTGTCCAAGTCAACCTGAATTCACTAGTCATTAATGTTCATAGACATTCATGTTCTTCATGGGGGTTTAATTAGGGGCACATGAAATTTTGAAATTGAAATTTTGAAAGAAATTTTGTTTAAACTATGTCAAAACATATATCACAAATCTTGGAATAAAGATGGCAATATGGCCTTGATTTGCTTTTTATTAATAGATGCTGTGTGATGGAGTGAACATATGATATTATGTGAGACATTTAATGACATTTTGTTTTTGTACAAAAAGATGGGCATGGACTTGCCAACAACAAACTTTAGCTACTGTAGCAGTCCCTTAATATATGAAAATATGACACATAAGAAAGCTATTCTCAGATCAAAAAATTACATTTTTAGTCAAAGATTTTGACATTTTTACCACTCTTTGAATTTTAATGACTTTTTTATTTACTTAAAACTATTTTTATAACAACAAAACGTTATCTTTTTACAGACAGTGGCCCCCAAATAATTTGCACAAATGCATTTGCATCAAAATACTATTTGAATGTCTGGAATCACTGTAGTTTTTTAGAAATGAATTTCACAAGGATGAAGTTTATTCAACAAGGATTAATTAAATGGATTTTTAAAAAGGAAAAAAAGACATTTCTAATGTTACAAAAGATGTCAATACTGTTCTTCAAACTTGCTGTTCTGTAAATCAACAGGCACTGTATCATGGTTTCCTTGTTTTCAGCACTGATAATATTAGCTAAGGATGTTTCTGAAAGCAGCATATCAGAATGATTTCTGAAGGATCACGTGACACTGAAGACTGGGGAACAGGAATAAACAGCCATTTGAAATATATTAAAATAGAACACAAATTGCAATATTACCGTTTTGCCTATTTTTGATCAAATAAATGCAACTTGAGCTTAAACATAAAGAATTTTGTTAATCCTTTTGAAGAGCAATAGGCCTACATCATATCAAAATGAACAAGAATTTAAGAACAATACCAGAATAGATATAAACATTTACAGGTTTATTTCAGTTGTTACAGGCAGTGATGTACTTAATGATAACAACCAATAAAATACCGAGTTTTAAAACACCGCAAAGGAAGAGCACAACTAGCTGAACTTATAGACGATAGCTGAAGGTTGTTACACAAAGTATCTGTCATTGTTACAGACCAATGAAAACATACTAATGAAAACATTATAAACTGTTACATCTTACCTATAAGAAAACAACTGTAGTTTAGGCATAAGTCAGCCGCGACGCTGAGAATATAATTACCTTTATGGAATAATCCACTAATGTCTTGAGATACAATGTGAACTAAAATTCTCAGTTGCACGTGCAATCGCGCATGCCTGGGAAACTCATTAATATTCATATATGCTCCGCCTTCTGAAACCAAAAATCTCAGAAACCGAAAATCTCGTAACACGGTCGGAAGTGCGAGTAACCGATCGTCATCCCAACGTGTTGTTTACATGTGAAGACACGTTGTAACACGTTTGTGTTTTTCTTATCTTAATTTAACTCATGATTCGATTGTATCCTTTTCCACATGCTTGGACGGCTAATTTGGAAAAGAACGAGACATTCCACAAACATTTTCTCCATCTCCCATTTTTTTTCAAAAGTTTCAGGAACAGACTTCTAATTTCGAAATGTTTCAAATGAGAAATATGCTTTACCAAAAGTAGCGAAATCTGCAACCTAAATAGCCTATCTGCTTTTTATAAGCTACACCTAAATTAAATTTTTTTAGAAATCAGTTTCATACCATTTTCCAACAGACTTTTTACAAAATAACTTTTCCCTGAATTAGAAGGTCCACTGATTACCGCTGAGAATGGATGCTGAAGTCTGAAATCAAAATCAGAAGCACCCCGAAGGCCTCTGTGTAGCATCGAATCAGTAGCCATAAGGAAGAGTGGTGAAATCGGGTAAAAGTCTCCGTTTATTATACACCACCTTAAACCTTTTAACGACTGAATTGTTGTGCAGAGTGAGAGTCTTTTTATTTCTCACAATGTTTTCAGTATGGGCCAGGATGCATTGCGAACTGTCACGCGACGTCACATAGTTGTTAACCAGACCAATAAGACTCTCCAAACGAATAGCTTGGGAATTTTTTGCATTTAAAGTTATACCCTTGGCTTTCATGCACACTTTACCTTTGGCTGTGCGATATCCGTAAGATTTCGGACCGCTAGAGCAAAATTCTGTAATATAATCTCCGTCGTCTATTTCATTCGTCAGCTCCCCCAGATGATCTCCTAGAGGGGGGTCCCAATCCCCCTCCCTAGAGACAAAAATAACGCTGTCGGTGTCAGAATATAACAAGCGGTCACCGAGATTATCCATGAGCTCGTACAACTCAAGCCGTGCATGAGCTGTTGTAAAAGCTCCTACAAACACGTTAATGTCACGAGTCTGACGAACATCCCCTTTTGGGGGTCGATGTTGGACTAGAGCAACGTCATCCGAGACGAAAGTAAAATAAGTCAGTGTGTCAGTTTCGCCAAAAACAATTCTGGTGAAATCTTCAGGATCGTTCACAAGCTCGGTATAAGGCAAATTTTCGCGCATGGAGAACCTCCCCCATAAACTGTTCAGCAATAATTTATTGATAGCCCTCTGCGCGGGGTTGTGACTGATCTTTTCGGGATCAAGGCAAATACCCTCTTTTTCATAATATTCGCGTATATAAGCCTCTTTGTCGGCATCGGTGACAACATTTGACGGGTAACCAGACGCTTGTTGCTTCAGACATAAAAACGTCTTTACGTATTCACGAAATAATGTGTCTGACCGTTGTGGGAAGTGCCAAATCTCATCAATCGCTGCAATAACGTAACCCTTCTCAATCGCTTTCAAAAGCTCGATGCTGACCCAACACACCGTGAGCGCTCTCTCTTCATCAGTGTGGGCACAGTCTGTTGTCTGGTTTTGAGCGTGTGCACATTTTCCACACAATGGAAACATCAGTTTACCGCCGCATCTGTACGGGAGAACCGGGTGTAACAATTTACGAGGCGGATAAACTTTAGCTTTGATGATACCGTAATAATTTTTGATCGGTTCAAATCTTTGAAATAATTTGTGGGTGTCC
>JAOTNS010001598.1:15000-16418 GCA_028476615.1 Culter alburnus | reverse complement strand
GGAACATGCAGTTCAAAACATGTTTAAAGGTCCGTTCTTCGTGATCCCATGTTTCAAACTTTAGTTAGTGTGTAATGTTGTTGTTAGAGTATAAATAAAATCTGTAAAATTTTAAAGCTCAAAGTCAATGCCAAGCGAGATTTTTATTTAACAGAAGTCGCCTACATCGAACGGCCAGTTGGACTACATCCCTCTACTTCCTTCTTAATGACGTCACTAAAACAGTTTTTTGACTAACCTCTGCCCACAGGAATACACAAGAGTTGCGTTGTAGAGTGTGTTTGTCACCATGTCGTCAAAACGCTGTTATTTCATCCCCGCAGTCCAATCACTGGGTCTGATTCCGGCTCAAATTGATAGGGTAAAATTAAAGACATGTTTACAATAACACTGAGCGCATGCATCTCCACGTTATGGTAAGAGGCGTGACTTTCCGGGCACAGTGCGCTCAGAGCTGTCGAATCACAACACAGGAACCGCTGGCACAATCAGAACTCGTTACGTATTTCTGAAGGAGGGACTTCATAGAACAAGGGAAGTCATCAGCCCGTTTTATGACAGTGGAAACAGCGGTATACAGATAAGTAAATTATGTGAAAAATACTTTTTTTACACGCGAAACATGAACACGTTATATTGCACACTATAAACACAATCAAAGCTTAAAAAAAAACACGAAAAACGGGACCTTTAAAATATAATATCTTTTATAAAAAAATATATGCATGTGCATCAATATGTAAAGAAATATTTGATTATTAAAATAATTATTTTGTTTTATTATGTACTAAAACAGTTTTTTGCCTTATGGCAACACTGTGCAGTTAGCACTTTTGTTCCAATAGAAAATCTGTGCCATTTCCCAAAAAAAAAAAAAAATACTATAGTAATTTATAGTAAATACTACAGTGTTTTTGAACCATACTATAGTAAATTGTAGTATTCTGTATACAATATAATATAATATCCCATATAAATAGAAGTATTAACTATAGTGAACTGATAAACTGTAATGATATACCCTGTTATAGAAAACTTAGTACAGTATTGGGTAATGTATTTTTTTTTATATTACTTAGTTATTATATTACCAGAGCAACTGTAAAATTACCCAAAAAAAATTACCACAACAAATTAATTTAAATAATTTACTATAGTATGGTTCAAAAACACTAACATTATAGTATTTACTATAAATTACCATAGTATTCTTTTTTTCTTTGGCACATTGTTGCCCTGAGGCAAGAAACCAACATCTGGATCTGTTGTAGGGGGTCGACACATTTTATGATGGATATATTATCAAGGATCCCCAAGAAAATATATTAAAAAAAAAAATTCCCCCCAAAAATAAAATGTCGTGCCATAGAGGGTTAACTAGCATTCGTTAGCAATAACTGTCACACGTCAATGTTAAG
>JAOTNS010001598.1:2500-7500 GCA_028476615.1 Culter alburnus | reverse complement strand
CGATTAGAAGTTACATAAAGCTTTAAAGAAGCAGGCTTCTGGCATACCAGAAAACACTCCCTGCATTGGCCGGGAATCGGAGCCGAGAATTGTTTAGCTAAACGGCCCTAAACCGTTTCCCATTCATTCTCTATGGTAGTGCTAAACCACTACGGATGCAATATTCTTTCGGCCACAACGCTCTCGTGGCGCTCTTCCGTTTTGGCACCCCCGGGAAATTTGAAGTCGCCTTTTTCATCCCAACTGGAAGAGTGAAAACATACAGAAGCGTTCGTTTATTCAACACATTCTCAACTCATCTAACAAAGGTAAGTCACTTTATTTTACCTCAGCTTTTACTATTAATGCTGAAATCCTATGAGGAAACAAACGTTACCCTGCCGGCTTTTCTTTCATCATCGTAGAATGATTTGCACGCTAAATTATGAATGAACATAGCTTTAATTTTCGTTTTTGTGTTGTTTTTCTGTGTTTACATGTATATTGTGTTTTTTTTTTCTCCGTGGTTGCTACGTAACGCTATCTTACCAGCTATACTCGCTCTGTTTTCCGGTTGTGTAATGTTTTTGTTTACTCTTGGATATGTCAGTTTTGTTACCACTGTATTACTTGAATCAGATTAATGAGAATGTTTTCCTTCTAGTTATTCGTGGCTTTACCACAGTAAAAATACTACAGCAACAGTATTTAGTATTAGAATTAGAATAGATGTGTTTTGTCTGCTCACCAAGATTGCATTTATTTAATTAAAAATACAGTAAAAACAGTAATATTGTGAAATATTATTACAATTTAAAATAACTGTTTTCTATTGGAATATATTTTAAAATGTAATTTATTCGTGGGATGGCAAAGCTGAATTTTCAGCATCATTACTCCAGTCTTCAGTGTCACATGATCCTTCAGAAATCATTTTAATATGATGATTTGCTGCTCAAGAAACATTTATTATTATTATCAATGTTAAAAACAGTTGTATACTTTTTTTCAGGATTCCTTGATGAATAGAAAGTTCAAAAGAACGGCATTATCTGAAATACAAAGCTTTTGTAACATTATACACTACCGTTCAAAGTTTGGGGTCAGTAAGAATTTTTATTTTATTTTTTTGAGAAGAATTTAAAGAAATTAATATTTTTTTCAGCAAGGATGCATTAAATCAATCAAAAGTGACAGTAAAGACATTTAAAATGTACAAAAGATTATATTTCAAATAAACATTGTTCATTTGAACTATATTCATCAAAGAATCCTGAAAAAAAAATTGTACACAAATTTGTACAATTGTACACATTAAATGTTTCTTGAGCAGTAAATCAGCATATTAGTATGATTTCTGAAGGATCATGTGACACTGAAGACTGGAGTAATGATGCTGAAAATTCAGCTTTGCCATCACAGGAATAAATTACTTTGTAAAATATATTCAAATAGAAAACAATTATTTAAATTGTAATAATATTTCACAATATTACGTTTTTTATTTTATTTTTAATTAAATAAATGCAGCCTTGGTGAGCAGACGAAACTTCTTTTAAAGACATTAAAAATCTTACCGATCCCAAACTTTTGAACGGTAGTGTGTATATTATATATATATTATTTGTGTGTGCCTTTATGTATAATGCATTATAAATGTATTTGTAATGCATTAATTATGCCTTGTAATGCACCTTATAATGCATTTTATGGTCTCGTGAATAATTGTTATAATAGCCTACATTATACTTTAGAAAGTATAATGCATTAAAAGAACCAATTTGAGATGTAACAAGATTATGTGAATATTAATGCATTTTAACTTTAGTTACAATTATTCATGAAAAGATATAATGCATTATAATGTACATTATGAATACCTTTTAGAATGAAATGTACATATGTATGTATGTACATACAGACATAATATATAAACATGCAAATATTGCTTTTTCTGTCTTGCAGGTCAACATGCACAAAAATGTCATGTTTTTCCCTGGAAAAGTCCAGGTTGTGTTCCATAAGGGACCTCTCTGTCTGGCATGCTACCTGTACCTTCTTTCTACTTATTTCATGGTGCCCATTCAGAGTTTCAGTCAGAGCAAGGTAAAATCTTGACAGATGAACAACATCATTTACAAAATTCCATTGTTCCTTATTATACTCATGCAATGAGATGAATATTGTAAAGATCAGAGTTTAGAGAAAGAAGGACAAAAGAAGTAAGATATTTGCAGAATAAAAGGAGAGGTAGAAGAGAAGAAGCAGGAGAAGAAGCAGAAGTGAATAGCAAAATAAGAGCAACATAATATATATATATATATATATATATATATATATATACAGGAAACTTACATCCTCTTAAACTTATGATTTGGTTAATAAGAAAAGGTCAAACGGACTTATCCATTTTGTCATAGTTGGTGTAATGTCTAGGTCGGTGAATAAGAGAATATTGCAGATCTTGCATTATCTCATGTCTGCAGAGATGGAAACAGACATATTTTGATACAAAGATACATCACCTGATCAATTCTGGAAAATACACCTATTCAGTCTTACAGCACAGAAGGGACCCAAATGTCTTACATTTGGAAATAATCAAACATATCAGAGCATATAGTAGGAAAAAAAAAAAAAAAAAAAATATATATATATATATATATATATATATAACATGTAAAAGAATAATATATATAATATATAAAGATTAATTAATAAAAATAATAAGCTGAATAAATTTTAATGGAAATAATTTTGCATACTCATATACATAAAACTAAATGTTCAACTTTTTGCAGAAATCACTGGTACACTTCCTGAGCTCTCGCTGTCCTCATCTCATGATGCCCACGTGGAGCCTCAGTCAGAGCCAGGTAAGCTTTTGACAGACATGCAAATGCTGTTACAAATTTTCAGAATGCAGAAATCAATTAAATCCTTTTTCCTCGGTGTAGGAACTACATAAATACCACATCTGCCCATGCTGGCCTCACCTGTGAGTAGCCGTACTGGACCTGTGAAGATTGGTGGCAGGGCGTTTGTGCTGGACCACAAACACTGGAAATCTACAATGAAGGAGGCCATTGACAACTTGCTTAATAAACACCATGGGAAGAAGGACATGCTTAAAGGGTTAGTTCACACAAAAATGAAATTTCTGTCATTATTATTCACCCTCATACCGTTCCAAACCCGTAAGACCTTCATTCATCTTCAGAAACAAATTAATTTTCATCATTTTGATGAAATATGAGAGCTTTCTGACCCCTCTATAGACAGCAACACAATGACCACTTTCAAGGCCCAGAAAGGTAGTAAAGACATCTTTAAAATAGTCCACGTGACTGCAGTGGTTCAACCTTAATTTTGTGAATTGACGAGAATACTTTTTGTGCACAAATAAAACAACAACAAAATAATGACTTTACTCAACAATCTCGTCTCTGTCAGTCTCTGACATTATTTATTTCATTTTTTTGTGCACAAAGTATCTTGTCACTTCATAAAACAAGGTTGAACCACTGTAACATTCTCAAAATTATTTGTATATGTATTCGGATAAAACTGGAAGTGGGCAGCGCTTACACGGACGTTTGTACAGTTAATTGAGTAGAGTTATGTCTGTGGTTTTACAACCTGTCTGTTTTACCACTGAACAAATGTGCCTTGTATAACAGATATTTTCCTGATTATAGCATTTAGCCTATTTAAATATCCTCTAACTGTCGGAGCCAATAGCCTCGTATTGACAGTGCTTCCAGATTTAGGTTTAGTGATCATAATTGTCAAACACGCCTGAATGAAAGGCACACATTTCATTTGGCAAAAGTGTTATTCTTTACCATTAAATGAGTCACTTCACTAAACAACGGACAAAAGAGCAAATGTGTAAGCCTTTTAGAAAATGTGTATAAATAGGCTATATAATATAATAGTATATTGATATTGGGCTATTCTTAACAGTGAGCTGGTTTGTTTCTGAGAGACGCACAGAGATAGAAACGCAGCTGTTTGTAATAATAAGGTATTCGGCTTCGGACACACCTCTAGTCTTTACTAACTTTCTGGGCCTTTACTAACTTTCTACAGTTTATCAAAAATATCTTAATTTCTGTTTCAAAGATGAACTAAGGTCTCACAGGTTTGGAACGAGTAATTAATGACACAATTTTATTTTGGGGTGAACTAACCCTTTAAGCTTGTGGATCAGGAATATGTAGCAATGGTCCAACTCCTGAATTGATCCCAACAGCATGCTCCATCCGACCACAAGACTGCACATTTCAAAGTATGTCAAACACCTGGCCAAACTCCAGTTCTTCATTAAACACAACTCCAGAGAAACTCTTTGAAAGACAGCAACCCTCTGTCTACTTCTTGACAAAGGGTAGTGAAACGACCAGTGTACCAGGGATAACAATGAAACCTGCAGTTGTAAACCCAGCAGCACCTGCTCTGACTACACCCCTGACTCATGAGACCATTGAGAGAATTGTGGAGGGTGGAAAAACAGAGATGGGTGACAGAAGAAAAGAAATGAATGATATTTCCTGATATTTTGCCCCAAAGTAATATTTAACATTAGTATTTATGTTTGGATTTTATTATTCAGTGTGAGATTGCATTATGTATATATTGTCAGAGTTCTGTCTATATTATTCTTTCTATTATTATTTGTATTAATATTTACTATTCTTAGAAAGTGCTTAGAGCATTTAATAAAACAATTGAAATCACTGTGATGAGTGCTGTGTTCCTGTTTGTAGAATTCATTTTACAGTTTCTATGGTTTTGGAAACATTTAATTGATCATATAACTTAAGTGTGACAAACTATTCATTCAAACAATTTTCATTCAATACATGAATATTACTGATGTATAAATTTAAATGTTTCTTATTTACATTGCAAAAACAACTTGATATTAATAACGATTAATGTTTTTAATACTCACATTTCTTTTCTTTTTTTTAAAGATTCAATTAACAGTAAAATTCCATGAAATTTAATTGAATAAT
>JAOTNS010001597.1:0-34427 GCA_028476615.1 Culter alburnus | reverse complement strand
TCTCGAGAGCGTGCCTCTTTCTTTCGCTCGAAAGACGCTGCTGAGGCTTATTTGAAAACTCATCACCCAACACTTTTGTCATCAGTGAGTTCGGAGTGAGATTGATCACGTCAGTGGCCTGGACACGTTTTTTTTGCTTCATATAGTTCTCACTCAAGAGGGGTTGCTATTCTGATAAACCGCAGGGTGCCTTTTGTTTTGGAACATGTGGTCAAAGACAATTATGGAAGATATTGTTCTTAAAGGATATATTGCATCTGAAAGTATCACAATAGCAAACGTTTATGCCCCCAATCAAGATAAACCTCAATTTTTCCATAATTTACATTTCAAACTTTTTTTGCCTTGTACAATCATTGGAGGTGACTTTAACTTGGTCCTAGATCCAGCAGACAGATCACCTGTTAAATGTTCTGCCTTGACACCATCAGCAAGAGCCGTGAAACACATGATGGCTGAATTAGAGCTGATAGACATTTGGAAGGCTTTACATAAGACCCAGCAAGATTTCTCTTTTTATTCCCGGCCACATAAAGTTTTTCCAGAATTGATTTTTTTCTTTTGCACAAAACACAGGAATACTTAGTTGACTCGTGTGAATACCTTCCACGGACCTTATCTGATCACTCCCATTAGTCCTTAAGGTTAATGCTCCTACTACCAGAACATCTTAGAAGATGGCGATTTAGTAATTATCTCCTCAACGACCTTGATTTTATAGCTTTTTTAAATGACAATATAGAAAGTTTTTTTAACTTTAATGTGGGCTCTGCTTCTCCAGGGGTGGTTTGGGAGTCATTAAAGGTCTATCTAAGGGGAATAATTATATCATACTCATCTGGTAAAAAGAAAAAATATCAGAGTCAACTGAATTTACTTTCTAAAGACATTAAAAAATTGGAACAGGACTGTTCTGTTTGTGGAGATGAAAATATGTTTTCAGAAACTAAGCTCACTGCGGCTCGAGTATGATATGCTGTCCACTAAAGAAGCAGAGTGTGTCCTCCTTAGATCTAAACAACGATTTTATGAGCATGGGGATAAAATTGGCAAATTGTTGGCCTGGCAAATACGAAAAGAAGATGCAGTGAGGTCTATCAATGCAATACGTCGAGTTGACAATACTGTTATCAGAGATCCCACTCTTATTAATCAGGAATTTATGCGATTCTATAAATTGTTATATACCTCCCAAGGCACTGATATGGTGAAAACACACACTTTCCTGGATAAACTGGACATACCATCTCTTACTAAAGTTTCCAGGGACTGTTTGGAGGGGGACATCACTGAGGTTGAAATACAAGAGGCCATATCATGCCTAGCTGCTGGCAAGTCGCCTGGTTTGGATGGTTTTTCTATAGATTTTTTTTAAGCATTTATACCTAAATTAATTAAGCCATTGAAGGATATGCAGGCTATAGAGTCTCAGCATCTACCAGACTCTCTCGAACAGGCTGTGATAACTCGAACCCCTGTCTGTGTGGCTCATATAGGCCAATTTCATTACTCAACTCAGATTACAAGGTGTTTGCCAAAATTATTGCCTTACGATTGGAAAAAGTAATTTCACAGTTAGTACATATGGATCAGACAGGATTTATTCAAAACCGATGCCTTTTTGACAACGTTCGCAGGCTTCTAAATGTAATTTTTTCCGCCTCTCAGGTGGACTATCCTGTTATTGCCGTTTCTTTAGACGCCGAAAAGGCCTTTGACAGAGTTGAGTGGCTATATCTGCTCTCAGTCCTCCAAAAGATGAATTTTGGTCCTAAATTTATTAATATGGTTAAGATGCTTTACAACCACCCAACAGCAGTCATTCAGACCAATAGTGAGATCTCGACTTTATTTCCTTTGGAGCGGGGCGAGACAGGGTTGCCCACTATCTCCCCTTTTATTCGCTCTAGCAATAGAGCCTTTGGCTATTGCAGTTCGCTCGCATGACGTCATTAGTGGTCTTACAACCCTTCAATCTCGGCATGTAATCTCACTATACGCAGACGATATCATGTTGTATTTGATTAATGTAAACTCTACTATACCAGCATTGACGACTCTCTTAAAGGCTCTTAAAGATGGCATAACCAAACAATGGTATGACTGTGGTATTCAAACTTTCGAAGAACTTTACGAGGGAGATACACTCATGTCTTTCGAGCAGTTACAACAGAAATTTTATCTCCCCTCTAAATTCTTCTTCAAATATCTACAAGTTAGACACTACATTCAGACTCAGCAAGGCTTATCCAACCTCTCCCTCTCCCCCCTGGAGGACATCTTATCTGATAAAAAAGACCCTAAGGGGTCGTTTATCTATGGCAAGCTGTCCCAGTTGATGGCTGGTAATCTCTGCAATGTTAAATCTAAATGGGAAAAAGACCTGGAGTGCTCATTCAGTGACGATGAATGGGAAATCATATGTGAGAAAGCTCAGACTTTGTCTGTCAATAGCCGTCATAAACTTATTCAGTTTAATGTGATACACAGAGTCTATTATACTCCAGTAAGACTACACACCTTTAAAAGTACCTATTCAGAGCTATGTCCCAGATGTAAAGTGCAGAGAGGGACACTTTTACACATGTTGTGGTCCTGCCCTGACCTAGAGGTATACTGGAAGGGTCTTAAAGATCATTGGCACAGTTGTTGGTACTAATATGCCCAGGGAGCCCAGACTTATCCTGTTGGGGGACACCTCATTAATGGATGAACGAAAGGGGATTAATCTGAGGTTTGTTAGATTAGCTCTTTTAGCAGCAATAAAATGCATAACATTGAGGTGGAAGGACCCTAAACCACCTACTACTTTTATGTGGACTACAGAAGTATCATCCTATGTACCTCTTGAAAAATAGCATTTGTTTGAAGAAACGTCCAAGTCTGTTTGTAAACACTGGGCAGTTTCCTTTCATATATGGGTATAACAACAACAGGACAAAATACCTAAATCTCATATGACTTTAAATGCCTTTTTCTTGTTTAATCTGTTTATGGTTTATTAGTGGCACCATGGGAGGGAGGTTTGGGGTGTGATATAGGGTTGTGATATGGAAATAATTATTCAATTTGTATTTTGTATTATTTTATTTGTTAAAGAAAAAACCCAATAAATATAGTGTTCAAAAAAAAAAAAAAAGAATAAAATCTTCCACATTCCCCCCTCTGGAGCTTACTTAAAGGGTTAGTTCACCCAAAAATTAAAATAATGTCATTAATTACTCTCCCTCATGTCGTTCCACACCCGTAAGACCTTCATTAATCTTCAGAACACAATTAAGATATTTTTGATGAAATCCGATGGTTCAGTGAGGCCTGAGCAATGACATTTCCTCTCTCAAGATCCATTAATGTACTAAAAACATATTTAAATCAGTTCATGTGAGTACAGTGGTTCAATATTAATATTATAAAGCCACGAGAATTTTTTGGTGGAGAGGTTTTAGATTACATGTGCTGTACACCCTCTTTTTGTTGGAAAATGAACACACACACACACACACACACACACACAAACACACACAGTGATTGCTGGAACACGTTTCAACTCAAATAATTGCTATATTTATTTATCCAATATATTATTCATATGAGGATTATGCTATTAAACATAGATATGAATATTAATACAACCAGCAGTCTGTGAAGAGTGTCTAGCTGAATCATATTGTGCTCAGAAATGATGCTCTATTTATTGTTGAATTAAGGCCCTCCCAACCAAATGAGTCCAATATCTAGTTATCTAATATCCGAGAAAAATGCATCTATTGCAAAAGAGTTTACATTTTATGTAGGCTGATACTGTGACAGCCCTAGTTTACTTTACTTCAGTTTGAACATTCTGATGTGCAAAGTCAGTCACCAACGTGAATAAACATTTGAACAGATGAGTTGATAAAGGCCCAAAGATTTAAAGGGTCATGAAACCCCAAAACACTTTTTTTGAGATGTAAACAGATATGTATAGGCTGCACAAAACTGAAAACACTAAAGGTACTCATTAATGTTATTCATAAGTGAAAAATAGTTATTTTTTATTTTTCAGAGCAATTTCTGTCTTCCTGTTTGAAAAGCTGAGTCGGAGCAACGTCACAAAATCTGACGTCATCGTGTACTTTCGAACATGCTGACGTAGATTCTTGACATATATATTCATGACATAAAGCTCATTCAATCCAATCACTGCACTGTAGTATGCATACGATTATATTTGCAGTATTATGCACGAGAAAGTATCACTTCTCTCGCCTCGATCTGTTGTCATTCAGAGACATGTCTTTGGTGCTCGTTTCCTCAGTGCTACAACACAGTGTGTTTTCCTGAGACGCGACCAGAGCAGAGGTTTGTGTGCATGTGGATTGTTTTGCTGTGATCTACCAGCACAAATGGAAAATATGTTCGTGTGAGATCGCATTACAGCGGAGAATTCAAATGTCCCAAAAGTGCTGTTCATTCACCTCTGCCTGCTCTAGCTGCGTTCAAATACGCAAGCCGTAGGCTGTTTACCTCAGCACAGCACGTGTGTTTGTGTTTTGCTCGCGATGCGGTCAGAACTGGAGTTTGAATACGAACACACGAAAAATACGATTGTTTTTATGATATACAGGTGGAGCGCGCATATGCTCGGTTTCAGCGCAGAGATCCGCGATGAGTTTAATAACACTAGCCACGTGGCGCATAGCTCATACAGAATAATGTATCCGTGTTTAAAGTTTTTATTTCACACATTCTCCTGCACCAAACATGAACCAGCACGGTGTAGTTATGCACACATTTCATCAAGTCTTCTTCAAATTAATTATATGTGCAAACTGGACACTGATACAGTGGTGTAGCCTATCTGAACGCAACGACACGATTATTCTTAAAGACTGATTTTGAGACTGCAGTGCTCGTAAACGTAATCAAAGTAGCCTATATTAGCCCTATTAAATATTCTTTCACATTTCTCCCTTGTGCTTGGGAGTTTGTTGTCATTCTCTCCGTTCTCATATATTATATTCATTATTCTGTATAATGAGTGTGTTGTATGTCTGTGCTTCATTGGTTGTTGTAGTAATGATCAAGTTCATCAGGGAAGGAGAGGACAAGGGTCGGCTTTGACTGCTGACTGAGTTTTATTTCACCAAGAAAAATAAACAAACAAAAGTCTGTGCACGCACAATCAAACAATCCACATCTACAGATGGGCTTCACTCCAGCATTGATCTCCTGATCAGCTCCAGCAGTCTCAGTCAGCAGTCCCTCTCTCTCTCTCACACACTCCTGCTTCTCCTGGGTTTTATCCTGTCTCGCGACAATTACTGGAATGAGAAACAGGTGTTCGTGATTTGCATTCAACCCGCTCGTTTACCACGCGTCTCCTGACACTCTCTGCCGTTGCAGACTTCGCTGAACCACGCCCCCCTCGCCACATACCCCCCCCCCGACTCAGGCCGGGGAGCCGTCCGGCCTGCAGCCCCCCCCCCCCATTTCTGGAGAGGAAATCGGCCACAGCCATCCGAACACCCAGCCTGTGGACCACCTTGAATTTAAAAGGCTGTAAAGCCAGATACCAACGAGTGATCCGCGCGTTGGTATCTTTCATGCGGTGGAGCCACTGCAGGGAGCGTGGTCCGAACAGAGAGTGAATTCCTGTCCCAGGAGATAATAGCGGAGGGTGAGGACGGCCCACCTAATAGCCAAACACTCTTTTTCCACGGTGCTGTACTTAGCTTCTCTCTTAGAGAGCTTACGGCTAATGTACAGCACCGGCCGTTCCTCCCCTCTATCTCCTGGGACAGGACAGCACCCAGCCCTCTGTCCGACGTGTCCGTCTGCAACAGAAAGGGAGAGAAAGTCAGGAGAGTGAAGCAATGGCCCGCCACATAGAGCAGCCTTCACCTGGGTAAAGGCCTGCTGGCACAGCTCCGTTCACTGGACCGTATCTGGTGCATCCTTTTTAGTTAGATCAGTCAACGAGCTGGTGAGGTCCGAATAATTAGGTACAAACCTCCTATAATATCCCACCAGCCCAAGGAACTGTCTAACCTCCTTTTTGGTCTTGGGGCGCGACAGGTCGCAATCGCTGCTGTCTTATCAATTTGGGGACGCACCTGTCCATGCCCCAAGTGGAAGCCCAGATACCTTACTTCCACGCGCCCAATCGCACACTTCTTTGGGTTGGCCGTGAGCCCGGCTCCCCTCAGCGATCTCAGGACGGCCTCAAATGCTGCATATGCCGCTGCCAGTCATTACTGAAGATAATAATATCATCCAGATAGGCAGCAGCATATGCACCATGGGGCCGCAAAATTTTTCCATGAGACGCTGAAAGGTAGCCGGTGCCCCGAACAGCCCGAACGGAAGGGTAACGAATTGGTGCAATCCGAACGGCGTCGTGAAAGCTGTCTTTTCTTTGGATAATGGCGACAAGGGGATCTGCCAATCCCTTCGTTAAGTCCAGTGTCGAATAAAATCGAGCCGTACTGAGCCGGTCAAGCAATTGTCCACCCGCGGCATTGGATGCGTGTCGAATTTCGACACTGCGTTCACCTTGCGATAATCCACGCAGAACCGAACTGAGCTGTCCGTTTTGGAACCAAAACTATCGGGCTTGCCCAGTTACTGCTGGATTCCTCTATTACTCCCATTTCAAGCATTGCCCTAATTCCCCCAAACCACGCCCGGCTCCGTCTCGATGTGGTGCTGAATGAGGTCTGTACGACCCGGTAGGGAAGAAAACACGTCAGCAAACTCTGCTTGTAACTTGATAAATCAGTGAGCTGGGAGGGCGAGAGGTGATCTCCCCCTGGGGCCAGAGCGAGGGATTGTTTTTGACATTCGCCCTGGCCCGAGATCATCCTCTCCGCTAATCACCATCACCAGCATCACTGATTCTGCCTCATTCCATTTTTTAAGGAGATTGAGGTGATAAATTTGACGTGCTCCCCTCCTATCTGAGCGTATTACCTCATTATCGAGATCACCAACTTGCCGTGTAACCTCAAACGGTCCTTGCCACTTTGCAAGTAATTTTGAGCTTGAAGTGGGGAGCAATACAAGCACTTTATCTCCCGGTGAAAATTTGCGCAGATTAGTTCCCCTGTCATACAACCGGCTTTGTCTGTCCTGGGCTTGCAACAAATTCTCCATAGATAGCCGCCCCAAAGTGTGGAGTTTTGTTCTCAAGTCCAGCACATACTGAATTTCATTTTTGGCCTGAGATGGTCCGTCCTCCCAAGACTCTCTTAGGACATCCAGCACCCCACGGGGGTGCGTCCAAAGAGAAGCTCGAAGGGGGAAAACCCCGTGGAGGCTTGCGGGACCTCTCGCACTGCGAATAACAGGGGTTCTAACCACTTATCCCAATTTTTGGCGTCTTCCTGAACGAATTTACGAATCATGGATTTAAGCGTGTGATTAAAACGTTTGACCAGCCCGTCCGTTTGTGGGTGAAAGACGCTGGTCCGAACCGATTTAATGCCCAACAATTCATAAAGTTCGCGTAACGTACATGACATAAACGCCGTGCCCTGATCAGTGAGGATTTCTTTCTTTCCCCACTCGGGAGATTAAACTGAAGAGCGCGTCCGCAACACTCTTAGCGGAAATGTTGCGGAGAGCCACTGCTTCCGGATATCGCATTGCATAATCCACAATGACTAATGCAAAGCGATGCCCTCTTGCTGATCGCTCTAATGGCCTGATGAGGTCCATACCAATTCGTTCAAAGGGGACCTGCATTAATGGGAGGGGGCGCAAAGGCGCTTTTGGAGTGGCCAGTGGATTTACCAACTGACATTCACGACAAGACGCGCACCACCTGCGCACATTCTCGTGAATGCCCGGCCAGAAGAATCGGGTCATGAGGCGATTTAGTGTTGCTGTTTGTCCAGCCATTGGATTAGAATGAGCCGCATGAAAAAGCATTTCCCTGCGGCTCTTTGGTACTAATAACTGGGTTGTATCCTCCTTTGACTGAGTGTCTTGGGTCACTCGATACAACCTATCTTTTATAATCGCAAAATATGGATAAGTCAATGGTCGTCCAGGCTGGAGAGGCTGACCGTCGATCGTGCTGACCTTTCAAAAGCATGTTTTAGCGTCTCGTCGTGAGGCTGCTCCAGGGGAAAATCATCGCGGTCCGAGAGAATCAGTCTCCCAATTCCGCTCTGTTCCCCTTGAGGCAGTACTCACTGGTCCCTGGTCAGTCTCTCCCACCTGCACTCGCACATCCTTACCCAGCGAATTTTTATTCCAAGAGGCATCCGAGCACAAACATCCCAATAATTTATTAAATGCGGGCCAATTCGTTCCCAAAATTATCAGATGCCGGAGGTGCGGGTTAACTGCCACCTCCACACTGTGCTTTTGTCCCCTAAATTGAATAACGACTGGCACTATAGGATATTTCACCACATCCCCATGCACACCACACCCTAACCATGCGGCTTGTATCCAATGCCCCGGATGAAATCAGGCTTTGATGAAGGTTTGGTTTGGTTACAACCTGAGTCCACCAAAGCCTGATAGGTACCCCCCTTGATACTCACAGGTATTTGGTACCGGCCAGCTTGACCAGGGGCAGCCTGCGGGTCGTCCGGGACCCGGATCAACGTCCCGACCTCCATAATCGGACACCTGTCCACGAAATGCTCCTGGTCCCCGCAACACCAACAGGCCGGCCCAGACCTGCCCGCCGCTCTCGTGGCAGGGAGGGGTTAAATGGTTGGCGCGGAGAGAGGGAGAAGCAGGAGTGTGGTCCGGCCCGGCAGCAGACGTCTGCCCCCCTGGGCGGGACCCGAGGTCCGGAAAAGTATCCCTGTTCAGTCCCGGCCCGCCCTCGGCACTCGGCTGTTCTTCTGGGCAGCCGAGTTATGAACTGCTCCAGCACCACCCGATCGATGACTTGCTCCACGTCGCCTCCCTCGGCCAGGAGCCATTTGCGGCAGGAGTCCCGGAGCTGTTGGGCCATCACGAAGGGCCGGCCGGACTCGCCCAACTCCAGTGAGCAGAACCGTTGGCGATGCTGTTCTGGGGTCCGGCCGACCCGCTGAAGGATGGCCCTCTTCAGGTCGTCGAAGACCAGGAGGTTCTGTACAGGCAGCTGCTGCGCTGCCACCTGCGACTCACCCGAGAGTAGTGGGATGAGTCGCATGGGCCACTGGTCCCAGGGCCAACCTGAAACCTCCGCGGACTTCTCGAAGAGGTCCAGGAAGGACTCCGGATCATCCAACGGGCCCATCTTGTTGAGGAGGAGATGGGTGGGTGCAGCCAGCTGTCCGGTGGTCTCCGTACGAACCTCCCGGTCGATCCAGCTCCAGAAACTCTCGCAGTCTTCCTGCTGGACCTGAAGAATGGCCTGGAATCGGCGCTCCTGATCTGAACGGAGGTCCAGCAGGGCTTGGTGTTGGTCTTGATGTAAGACTGCAAGGGATGAGATGATGTCTGCAAACGGCACAGCGGAGGGCGTTTGCATGGCGGCGACTCCCTTCTTCCTTCCCGGGTTTCGGCACCAGTGTAGTAATGTTCAAAGTTCGTGGGGAAGGAAGAGGACAAGGGTCGGCTTTTGACTGCTGACTGAGCTTTATTCAGTGTATAAAAATGTCCAACAAAAGTCTGTGCAACACACAACAACAAAAATAAACAATCCACAATAGGGCTTCACTCCAGTGCTGTTGTCGTACTCAGCGTCTCTCAGTCAGCAGTCCCTCTCTCTCGCACACTCCTGCTTCTCCTGGCGTTTTATCCTGTCTCCGCGCCAATTACTGGAATGAGAAACAGGTGTTCGTGATTTACATTTAACCCACTCGTTTACCACGCGTCTCCCGACGCTCTCTCCAGTTGCAGACCTCGCTGAACCACACCCCCTCGCCACATACAGATTCTTCATTTCATAGTATTTTTATTCCTCTTAACAGCTGTCTTGATGACAGTGTGCCTTTAAAAAGCATGGTCAGTCCAACTCAAGGAATTTTGTGAAATTCAGGTTTTATAAATGTGATAAAAAAAACAAAAATCTTAAAAAAGAGGTGAAGAATGCCTGTTCTGCACCACTAATAGCACCGAATTGCAATCTGTTCATTTAAGCTGTCCAACAACATTGTCTCAGCCAATGGCCTGAGTTTGGGGCGGGGCTGCTTGTTTATCCAAGCAATGACTGAAGTGATTGAAACTAAACAACTATTTTTGGTTTGCTAATTATACATAACTTACATACTTCACCTTTAAACCAATTCTGCTCTTGTAGTCGAATAAACAGTTGCTCCTTTTCCAAATTAAGGTCCTTCACATCAGCTGTTAAATCTTTGGGCCTTTATTAACTCATCTGTTCAAATGTTTATTCACGTTGTGACTGACTTTGCACACAGAATGTTCAAACTGAAGTAAAGTAAATAGGGCTGTCACAATATCAGCCTACATAAAATGTAAACTCTTTTGCAATAGATGCATTTTTTCTCAGATATTAGATAACTAGATATTGGACTCATTTGGTTGGGAGGGCCTTAATTCAACAATAAATAGAGCATCATTTCTGAGCACAATATGATTCAGCTAGACACTCTTCACAGACTGCTGGTTTGTATTAATATTCATATCTATGTTTAATAGCATAATCCTCATATGAATAATATATTGGATAAATAAATATAGCAATTATTTGTAAAAAATATAAAAATGTATTTTGTTTAAAAGCAGAAAACTGCTGAATTGTGAAGGTCTTCGGTGAGGTTATACATTAATCAATTCCAGGTGAGTTGTTCATGTCTTTCTTCAGTCGAAAAGAAATGAAGGTTTTTGATGAAACATTCCAGGATTTTTCTCCTTATAGTGGACTTCAATGTCCTCCAAACGGTTGAAGGTCCAAATGTCATTTTCAGTGCAGCTTCAAAGGGCCTTAAACGATACCAGACGAGGAATAAGGGTCTTATCTAGAGAAACCATCGGCCATTTTCGAAAAGCATACGGTTGTATTTTTTAAATAAACAAATGATCACCTTGCATGCTTCTGCTTTCCGTATTCTTCAAAAAGCTCACGAAAAACAAACCTGGCGCCGCGTTCGTTTCCGTGAGTAGAATAGGGAAGGTGTAGGACATACAGCGTAAGCGTTATGAAGAATACAGAAGTGTATTTTCACAGTTGTATTTTTTTCGAAAATGGCCGATGTCAGTCAGACATGTGTTATCCAATTGTGCTGCACGATGATGAATAATTTTCTACATTTGTCTAAACTACCTATTTATCTTGATGAATAATTACCAAGCTTTGATGACAATTAAAATATCAGCTACCCACAAAAAAATGTGCACTTATTTTCAAACAATATTCAAGATAATTTTTAATGAATGTAAGTTATATAAAAAGTTATAGTAAAACAAGTATGCAGGTTAGTCACATTACACTGACTTTATTGTAAGTACGGCATGGGGTTCTTCTATACTATTTTATCAATACAATAGCAATATATGTGTTTAAATGCGGATGATAAATTGAAAATGATTCCTTCATATGCTGAGATGAGGTGATGTTGTCATGTCTTATATCAGGATGGCCATCCGTGTGATTGTGTTTCTAACACTTATTGGGCTGTGCGTCGCTGACTCCAAAGGTACGTTTAGAATAATACAAGTAAAAATGACAGGATTTGAAAATCTGTAGCCATTGTGTATCATTACATATCAATCAGATTAATTGATTCAAATTATAGGCTGAAATGTGGTAATTGAAAGCTTGTGATTTATTTATTTATTTTGAAGACTCTGATAAATTTGTTTATGCACATCATAGTAAAAAAAAAATGTTATTGTTTATTATTTTATGTCAAACAGGGAATCTTGCTTTCGGAGCCAGAGCTGTCCAGTCTTCCACATACCAGAATGCAGTCGCTGAAAATGCTATTGATGGCAACAAGAATTCAGATTTCAATCGTGGGTCATGCAGTGCAACTAATGGGGACAAGGACCCCTGGTGGAGAGTTGACTTATTGGATGTCTACAAAATAACCAGGGTTAGCATCACTAATCGTGGAGATGATGATGAGAGAGAATAAAAGGTGCTCAGATCCGTATCGGTAACAGCCTGGAAATAATGGCAACAATAATCAGCTGTAAGTATCGTCTCTCTCTTGATACTTACACAAATATGATAAAATTACTTTGTCAAAGGCAAGGTTATTCCTTGCCTTTATTATGCTTCATGCCGTTTTGATACGCCCTTCTGTAATTCCCTGTTGCTGTGTTTTTTCACAGGGTTGCGACTGTTCAGTCCATGCCACTTGGACACACAAACATTTGAGTTTACCCCTATTAAAGGGCAATATGTCAACATTTTTATACCTGAGCGCAGTGAATATCTCTCTGTGTGAAGTTGAGGTGTATAGAGGTAAGAGAGAAGAATATGTGATAGAATTTACTTGTGTACTTCTTAATGTGTGTATAACTGTTATTATTTTATTAACAAAAACTACACACCATTACCAGCGTACACTTGTGTTCTACATCAAAGTGAGTGTTTTCATTACTTTGAATGTTGTTCACACATATAATATTCTTACTGAACATTTGATAACCAATAAGGGATCATGTACATCAAGACAGTTCTTATTGAGAATAAACCCCAACAGGGAGATTATTACATGGCTACTAGTCACAAATAAATATTCTGGACACAAAATATTGATTTGATTTGAGTTTAAATATTTTATTAGCTCACTTATGATAAAAGTAGGGCTGTCAATCGATTAAAAATTTCGATTAAAAATCTAATTAATTACATACTCTGTGATTAATTAATCTAAATAATCGCATACATAATTTTGCTGTGAAAGTATTAAATATTTCAATTCAAATGAATCAATGCAGGGTTGTCCTGGGTCAAAATGGTCTTCAGTGGTGACAGACATGATCATCCACACAAACAATAAAAAGTGCCCTCCCATGTAATTCTTCTTGCCCTCTTTGCAAAAAAAAAAAAAAAAAAAGTGATTTTATAGCTTTGTAAGAGAAGATGCTTTTTTGCTAAACCTGAAAGTATTAAAAGTAGAATTTAGAAGTTATATTAACTAATAATATAAACCATACAATTGAATGCACCTAGCTAACAACAACTTGCTTTGTTCTGGTTTCACCTCACTCCAGTCTAAACTAACTGATTTTATAGGTAGGCCTAATTTACTACACATTGTCATTTAAATAACCTGAAAATTTGTGGATTATTAAGGCTAATTTTACTAACCACGCTTGCTCAATGGGGTAAAGCACACTTATATTCTCATTTCAGAGTTGTTCGAGTAAATGATTCATTATAGACCATGTGGACAGTGTATAACAATCATTCAGGCGAACACTACAGTAATACCAATACAATCAATAACTATAACAGAGACGCACCAGTTGTGTTTGTATGAATCGAGAGAGAGCGAGTCATCAAAGAAACATCAGAGAAAGACTGGCTTCAGAAACCCGGATGAGCTGTCTGTAATACAGCGTTACTATTGATGACGGTCATTATCTGGAAACATCAGATCTCAGAATGTCACGACTGACCAATCAGAATCAAGTATTCCAGAGAGCTGTGTAATAATCATTTGGATTTCATAGCCTAGCGTTATTTTGCCCATTATATTGGGATTATACCATAGCACATTAAAATACAAAACGTTACTATTATTTTATGTCAAACAGGGAATCTTGCTCTTGGAGCCAGAGCTGTTCAGTCTTCCACATACCAGAAAGCAGTTGCTAAGAATGCTGTGGATGGCAACATGAATTCCATTTTCAATATTGGGTCATGCAGTGCAACTGATGAGGAGAAGGACCCCTGGTGGAGAGTTGACTTATTGGATGTCCACAAAATAAGCAGGGTTAGCATCACTAATCGTGGAGATTGTTGTCCACAGAGACTAAATGGTGCTCAGATCCGTATCGGCAACAGCCTGGAAAATAATGGCAACAATAATCAGCTGTAAGTATCATCTTTAGTAGATACGATAAAATTACTTTGATTAAATCCTTTTAATACACAACTGCCTTTGACAGAAGTAGATTTAACATGCTTCATACCGTTTTAATACGCCCCCTCTATTTCCGTGTTTCTTCACAGGGCTGCGAGTGTTGTGTCCATCCCACCTGGAGACACACAAACATTTGAGTTTAACCCTATTAAGGGGCTATTTGTCAACATTATTATACCTGGGCGCAATGAACATCTCACTCTGTGTGAAGTTGAGGTGTTTGCAGTGGGTGATAAAAGGAGAGAGACATTATGTGTTGATATTGTACTATTTATGCTATGTGTACGTTCCCTTAATTCGTTTCTTTCTGTTTTCATTGCCAGATTAAGTGGAATGAGATGACGTTACCCCACAGTCCACTGATCCTATAAGCAAAATACCAAGAAATACTTTTTCATTGTTTTCATTTTACCTGTGCACCTTTTAACCTTAAGATAAAAGATAAGTTGCACATTCAAAAGGAATGAAATGTTTTTTAAAATGCACCTGATTCCTAACCCCAGTTTGATCCAGGGGGTTGTGTACTTACCATCTTTGTTTAATTTTTGCTTTCTACACAAATTACTACAGCATTTCATGTTGTATTTGATGTTCTGGATCAAACTTACAATGAGGAGGGCGTAGTGTTACATAGCTACCCATCTAGGGTTGAGAGCTGGTAACAAAATAAAGAAGAACGGATGTCCAACCTTCTGCCCCAGAATCAACAACACAACCCCAATTCAACCAATATTAACTTTTAATTTTCTGTATAAAGATTAAATATGCACAAAAGTAACAAGAACCATAACAGAAATATCAAAATAATAATGAAAACAGAGCGATAGCTTCAGGGAAGATCCGAGCCAAATGACTAACCCAGAAATCTCTCTAAATTACCTGAAGAACCTAAATGTGATAACTCTTGAATGACTGATTGAAAGTATGCCTTATTTGGAGGGAATTTAATTATCTTTCTGAAATTTCTGTCTTTGTGGCTTGAATGAAATCATATTCCATTTAATAGAAATTATGTTTAAAACTCTCTGCTAAAGCAGAGACGGGAAGTAACACCTATGGGGCAGAGAAAAGCCCTTTTGAAACATATCTGATTGGCCAAAACTCCTCTCAGAGGTGTGACAACACCTTAGTTTAAATAGTCATATCCAAGAAAGAGAACCAAGACAAGAAAACTAAAGACAAGAGAACTAGAAGAAAGAACCGGTCAGCAGAGACCAGAGTAAGCAGAACAACTAGTAACCACGGAGTAACAAGAAGAACAGACAAGCAGCTCATTCAAGCCATCCAACTTTCACTCACTTTTCTTTTCTTTTACTTAATTTTCTTTTCCGTTGAGAGTCTCGTGTTCTAAGTTTTGCCGCAAAGTTCACCAAATGACTTTTGCCGCTTCAACTTTAACTCCAGCGACAAAGAGACTTCCTTTCATTTTTCCAGCAAGCTAAAACGTGATTGGTTTAGAAGCACATAATACAAGACACTTTCTTTTAAAATCTACAAGACTTTATTTATTCTAACACAAACACACACATACATACACACATTCATTCATTCATACGTGTTGCAGTAAGAAAGGAAATGAGAGAGAAAGAGTTTTAAGAGAGAGAGTGATATGATGAACAGAATTCCTAGCAATGCACTTCAAAGACATGAACGAACCATGAATCATTAATTTATGCACCAGTTCAGTTTTTTTAGAACCTGGAGATACTTGCTTGAGTCGACTTAAACATGTGTATCTTCTCGTCGGAGTGCAGGGAAGGGTATTCCAAGTCGATGATTTGTCTTTTCAGGTCCAGATGGTAGTTAGTTAAAAAATGTAATGTCTTAAACTGTTGATCTTAAAGTTACCGTGCTCTAATCAGTGTTTTCACGATTGTTGGATATTTATATCCGCTACAAGAGCGTATTACGGCTCGAGCAAATGAACGCTGGACGACTCAGTTGCTCGGTCGTAAACTAAACAACTCTTTATAATTCCCTATAAATTATTTAATTTGAGCTAATTTTACTTCTTAGGGTGTGTTTCCCCACAACTACATCTTTAACACAGTAACAGATGGGTCATCAAGTTTGTTCTGATAGGGTCCATTCAGCGTTTGAGTTTAAGGAGATTCTTGTTTAGTTTTGGAATCATGCTGGGTCACCACTTGATGTCCAGTGTAAAACACCAGAAGTAAAAGCAGATGTGAACTACTGTTTCTGCACATATGTAGCTTCAGATCTAATAATCCAGAGTCCTGGACAATTTTATGAAGCAGAGAAATCTTAAGATGAATAAAATTCCTTGACATTCATTAACATGATGAATGTGAATATAAATGACTCGTGGCATAAAGGCTGGACTACATAGCAGATTAATCTGACCAAGAACCGCCCACTTAGACATTATATTTTTACATCTGTCACTTAGAAGCAGTCTGATTGGAAATAAACTATAGCAGAAACAGGCAGACATTGAAAAAAGCAAGTAATGGAGTACTAGCAATCTCCACGAACAATGTAGAAGACAAAATTGACTGTTGGTTCTCCGTTTACTGTGGGTGTCGTGGAGGAATGCGATACCTCGTCTAGTCATGTAACAGCTGCCACGCCAGAGACACTCACAAAATGGCGGCTACCATAATAACAACACCAAGTCAAATTAGCACTGACTATCCTGAACCAAGTCAAGTCACTGCTGATCTCCATGAACAAAGTCAAGTCACCAATGATCTTCATGAGCCAAGTCAAGTCACAGCAGATCTTCATGAGCAAAGTCAAGTCACCGCTGATCGCCCAGACTTACGTCACGTCTCCACTGATCGCCCAGAGTCACGTCTCGTCACTGGTCCTGTCCGAGAGCGGAGAGGATTGCGTTCCAGTGTGGCTGATCCACCGCTGACTTCAGCACGAGCGGTTGGCATTCCTAAGCCTCCGCCGGCTGCCTCTCACTCAAGCCCGCCCAAGCGCCTTGCCCTGCCGGTGCCACCCGAGCTCCTTGCCCTGCCGGCGCCACCCAAGCTCCTTGCCCTGCCAGTGCCGCCCAAGCGTCTTGCCCTGCCGACGTCGTCCAAGCGCCTTGCCCTGCCGGCGTTACCCAAGCTCCTTGCCCTGCCGGCATTACCCAAGCTCCTTGCCCTGCCGGTGCCACCCGAGCTCCTTGCCCTGCCAGCGCCGCTCAAGCTCCTTGCCCTGCCGGCACCAACCAAGCTTCTTGCCCTGCCGGCGCCAGCCAAGCTCCTAGCCCACAAGCCCGTCACTTCCACCATTGAATCCCCCAAGAAAATTTTGGGGGGGGGGCATACACCTGTGGGTGGGTTTACAGGCCCGATAGGGCCGTCTATGGACTCTGAACTGCCATGGTCACCAATGGCCCCTGAATTGCCAGGGCCGTCCTCTGCATCTGACCCGCCATTGCTGTCCGAGTCACCTGACCTGCTGTGGCTGCCTGAGCCACATGACTTGCTGTGGCTTCCCAACACTCCTGACCCACCGTGGCTGGCCGACACTCCTGACCCACCGTGGCTGGCCGACACTCCTGTCCTGCCGTGGCCACCCGAGCCACCTGTCCTGCCGTGGCCGCCCAAGCCACCTGACCTGCCGTGGCTGCCTGAGCCACCTGACCCGCCGTGGCTTCCCGACACTCCTGACCTGCTGTGGCCGCCTGAGCCACCTGACCCGCCGTGGCTGCCCGAGGCTCCTGACCCGCCGTGGCTGCCCGAGGCTCCTGACCCGCCTTGGTGCCTAGAGTTCCTGGACCTGCCCTGGAGACCTCCATACCCGTATGCATATCCAGCATCACCTGCCAGTAGGTCTCCAGGGCACCCACCCCCCTCCCCGATTGTACCATCTACGGCGCGAGGACGCGCCTTCCGGGAGGGGGACATTCTGTCACCTTCCTGTTCATTCCGGACTCCATTTCCCATAATCCTCCACACCAATCACCTGTTGCCACATACAGCTTGGACTATTTCTGGACTATTTAAGACTCACACTACCTCATTGCGAGGTCTTGTTTACCCTGTGTAGCAATTCTGAGCGTTTGTATCCTGTCTGCCTGTCTGTTATTGATCCTGCCTGTTTCCTGTTTATGATTCTCTGCCTTCTGCCTTTGGACTGTTTATTGTTATCTGGACTGTGAACGATATCTGCCTGACCTGATCTACTGCCTGTATCCTGACCACGATTGCCTAGCCCTTGCTGTTCCTGTTTGCCCCTGCTTTGACCCTGCCTGTACGACCACACTTACTTTTGAAATAAAGCTTGCAAGTGGATCTCTGCCTGAGTCCAGCTTCGTTACAGGATGGATGAGCTAGGAAGTCTTAGGGAGTTTTGTTGTTGTTGTTGTTGTTGTCCGTCAGAGTGGATCTAAACGGATCTATCCATCAGAGCAGATCTAAATGGATCTTCCTCACATGACAGGACTGCTACCTGTTAAGGCACTTCAAACTGATAAACAAGTTTCAATCTCCCTTTTGCCAAGACACCTCAAACTGTGCCACACAGCCCTAATCCCCTTCCGGAGATCTTATCTATGCAACGCAGTTCACATTTCCCCTTTGGAAATTTCCCCCTTTGGAAAGTGTCCTGACTGTAATCCAGAGATATCTTAACCATGCACCACAGCTCAAATTTCCCCATGATTTGTCCCCTTATCCAAATTTACCAAATTTTAACCTAATCACAAATGCTTTCTTCCTAATTCTCCCAGCTCTTTCAACCAGACAGCAATATTTAAAATGCATTAAAAGTCAGGAATAACAAATGATACATAAAAGATATAAAATACATTAAAAATGAAATAAAACAGGAAAAGGAATTAAAAGAATAAAAGATAATACTTATAAAATAAAATGCAAACAGTTCGGACATAGCACAGTGCTCAGTCAGCAAATGCATAGATAAAAAGATATGTTTAGAGTCTGGATTTGAATGTGACTACTGTTGGAGCACACCTGATCTCTTCTGGAAGCTGGTTCCAGTTGCGGCGGGTGTAACAGCTAAAAGCAGACTCTCCTTGCTTTGAGTGAACCCTTGGTATTTCTAAATGACTTGATCCTGATGATCTGAGTGATCTGTTAGGTTTATATTCTGTGAGCATATCTGCAATGTATTGAGGTCCTAGGCCAGTGAGTGATTTATAAACAAGTAACAGTACTTTAAAATCAATTCTAAATGCAACTGGAAGCCAGTGTAAGGACCTGAGGACTGGGTGTGATGTGTTCATGTTTTCTGGTTCTGCTCAGAATCCTGGCAGCAGCGTTCTGTACGAGCTGCAGCTGTTTTATGGTCTTTTTGGGAAGACCAGTGAGGAGCCCATTACAATAATCCACCCGGCTGGTGATGAAAGCATGAACAAGTTTCTCTAAGTCTTGACTGGAGACAAAGCATATAGTCTTTACATAGCTACTGAAACTCAGGTCTGACTCCAAAATCACACCAAGATTCCTGACTTGATTTTTAGTTGTTTGACCCCTAGAGTGAAGGTACATGTTCACTTTGAGAACTTCATCTTTGTTTCCAAACGCAATGACTTCAGTATTGTCTTTGTTTAACTGAAGGAAGTTTAGGCACATCCAATTTTAATTTCATCAATGCATTGGCACAGGGAGTCAATGGGGCTGTAGTCGTTAGGTGATAGGGCTAGGTAAATCTGGGTGTCATCTGCATAGCCGTGATATGCAATTTGGTTCTTTCTCATTATTTGGCTCAGTGGCAGCATATATAGGTTGAACAGGAGGGGTGCAAGTATTGAACCTTGAGGGACTCCGCATGTCATGGATGTCCACTCAGACTTATGGTCACCGATACTCACATAATAACCTCTCCCTTCTAAGTATGACCTGAACATTTAAGGACCATCCCAGAAAGCCCAACCCAGTTTTCCAGCCTGTCAAGAAGTATGTTGTGATCGACAGTGTCAAATGCAGCACTGAGATCGAGAAGAACCAGCACTGATAATTTACCTGTATCTGTGTTTAGGCGAATATCATTTATTATCTTTATGAGTGCTGTCTCTGTGCTGTGATGCGGTCGGAAAACAGATTGAAAATTGTCAAAGTATCCATTCAAGCTTAAGAACTTGTTCAGCTTGAAAACAACTTTTTCAATGATCTTTCCTATGAAAGGAAGATTTGAGATTGGTCTGTAGTTGCTCAATATGGTGTTATCCAGATTGCTCTTTTTCAGGAGGGGCTTAACAACTGCAGTTTTCAGGGATTTTGGAAAAGTCCCAGAGAGAAGTGAGGCGTTTACCACTTCTAGGATATCTGCTTCTAAACAGTTAAACACACTTTTGAAAAAAAGATGTGGGAAGTGTGTCAAGGGCGCAGGTTGATGTTTTAAGGTGCTGTACTGTTTCTTCCGAAATGTTACCATCAATTGCTTCAAAAACAGACATAATAGCTACTTTCTGAGGTTGTGATCTGATCTGTTTTACCCCAGTGCAGCTCAAGGATGTGCTGATCGCCTTTCTGATATTATTAATTTTCTCAGAGAAGAAGGAAGCAAACTCACAGCATTTGCTGTCTGAGAGCATTGGGAATCACTGGGAATCTGACTTGGGAGATTTGTTAGTCTCTCTACAGTAGCACTACACCTCCTCATTGTAAGTTTGATCCAGAAACATCAAATACAACATGCAATGCTGTAGTAATTTATTTGTGTAGAAAGCAAAAATTAAACAAAGATAATAAGTAATCAACCCCCTGGATCAAACTGGGGTTAAGAATCAGGTGCATTTTAAAAAACATTTCATTCCTTTACTGAATGTGCAACTTATCTTTTATCTTAAGGTTAAAAGGTGCACAGGTAAAATGAAAACAATGAAAAAAATATTTCTTGGTATTCTGCTTATAGGATCAGTGGACTGTGGTCTAACATCATCTCATTCCACTTAATCTGGCAATGAAAACAGAAAAAAACGAATTAAGGGAACGTACACATAGCATAAATTGTACAAATGTCTACACATAATGTCTCTCTCCTTTTATCACCCACCTGCAAACACCTCAACTTCACACAGAGTGAGACTTTCATTGCGCCCAGGTATAAAAATGTTGACAATCGCCCCTTAATAGGGTTAAACTCAAAATGTTGTGTGTCTCCAGGGGGATGGACACAAGACTCACAGCCCTGTGAAGAAACACGGAAATAGAGAGGGGCGTATTAACCCTCTGGAGTCTGAGGCTGATTTGGGGCCTGGAGAAGTTTTGACATGCCCTGACATTTGTGCTTTTTTCAGTTGTTCATAAACATATAAATGACAAAAGTGTCATTACACTGTATTCAGCACAAACTAGGCTACAATAATATATGAGGAACATGTATGTACATGTTTGTGTTTTTGAAGGAATAATGTTTATGCGTGGTTACTGAAAAAACAAAAAAACTTAAGTCACTGAAATAAGGCCAAAAAAGTATAGTAAATCTGTGTTCACAAGACTTTAGGGTATTGGAGGTTGTAGACTAGAGTTTTTGCTTCAGAATTATGTAAAAATTATGCTGCCTACTCCTTCATATAAACAAATATATTGATTTAGTTTTTGTAAGACACTTTTTGCCAAGAAACACAGTATGCGTGGAGGCGTGAATCACCACTGAATAATGGGCCATTCTCACCTGGGAAGACAAAAGAATTGGATAGTAATGAGCTGAAATGACTTGCATATTAATGAGGCATTTCAGTCAGGTAGGCTGTGAAAAAAACCCTCTGTGATGTCTCAAGCTCATCATGATATATGAAACATACGAAAAATATTATTTACAATAAAGTAATGTTTTATATTATACTTTAAAATATAATGTATTTCTGTGATGCAAAGAGTCTGAATATAGGCTTTTAGTTTAAAAGCATGCACATTTGGAGAAATATTGGATTCTCATATGCTTATGTCAATTTTCTTATATTATATTTATTATATATAGAATATTAGTTATATTTATTTAATATTCATTGTCATTACTATGAGCGCTGGTGTTTTCAATTCATCCTTGAAGTTGGAGGGCGCTCTCTGTGCATTTTAGTCCACAAATTCATCTAAAGAAGAAGAGGCTATTCCATGAATGGAGTTTCCAATTCATACTGCAGCCGGAGGGCGCTAAAGAAACAAAAACTCATCTAAAATTCATCTATAGAAGAAAAGAAAACAGGAACTAACTGCATGTCTTCTAGGGCTCGCTAACCATGACTTTTACATCCAGATAAACACTTTTCAAGACAATAAATACACGATTGAGACGATGAATGCGGTATTGCCTCTGAATTTGCGTCTGAATAGCGCTGGCTCCGTGGGCGTGGCCGCATTAGCGGATAATGAGCTGAATCACGGACTTCTGACATGGCTCTCTTTTCATACAGATTACATAAACACAGAAGGTTTGTTTTCGATTTGACTTACATGATTTAAACCTGACATCTTAACGTTTTTTTAGACATAAGTTTAATTTTTCTGTGATTAGTATTCACTAAGTTACAGTTCATTTTCTGAGAACTATCAGATTGGACTTCGTTCAGAGGGAGAGGAGAAATCACGCATCATGTTAGTTTTCTTTATTTTACAAAAAGCACAACATTGTGTTTTTACTCTGAGTGTATACAAATAAAAGAAGATATTCTATAGTTTCAATTGATATATTACTTATGTCTCTATGACAAAAAATGACGGAGTATTTTAAGTCTGTTTTGCTGCAATGTGAAAAAAAACCTGCAAACCTACAAAAACCTGAGAATGAGAGACAGAGACATTTGGGGTCAGTTGTGAAGCAGAAACAAGTAAGCGTGCATAGCACAGGACTTGAAGTTGCAGCAGTACAAGGCAGTAGCACAAATAAAGATGCTGTAGATAAACAGCCAAAGGCTGATGCACTCCAACAGCTAACTGAGAAAGTAGAGGAGCTAATGAAAAAAGTTGAACTACTGCAACGGCCACAGCAGATTCAAAACCCAGAATCTTGTCATCATTGCCAAGTCAAGGGGGATCAAAAGAAAACCAGATCATATAGCTGTGCTAATTGCCTCGAACAGAATCGCCCAGGTTGCACTCATTGTTTTCACTGTGGTGAAGACGGCCACAGAGCTGTAGGCTGTTTGAAGAAGCTCAAGCGTCCGGAAAACTGGAGCCGGTCCCTGCCACGGGGCCCTACCCACCCAAACAAGTAGGTGTATAGCCAAGTTTATAGGAGCCAAAGCCCTTGCGCGATGTGACCTTAATGGCTTGACAGTCAACGCCTTACTAGACACAGGAGCTCAGGTGAGCATGATCGATAAAAACTGGAAAGAGAAGTATCTACCAGACGCACATTAGGCCACTCAGCGAAATATTTGATGAGAGAGAAGAGCTGGAAGTATACGCTGTGAATGGAGAAATCCTCCCTTTTGATGGCTGGGTCCTCATCGCAGTCAGCTTCAGTGGAAATGGTGCTCTTAGCCAGTCTATCATGGTGCCTTTCCTTATCTGTAACATCCCGCTTGCACAGCCTCTACTTGGATTTAATGTGCTAGAGGAAGTGATTCAGAATCGGCCAGCAGAACTTGTTCCAGCTCTCACCACGCTCCTTTCTGATGCAATATCTCCCTGCTGATAAAGTTGAGCTGCTGGTGAACTTCATTCAGACTGACAAACCCTCCATGTATCAGAGACTGTTAAACTGGAAATAATGACACTGCAGTTCCAGCTGGACAAGTAGCCTGGGTTAAGTGTCAGATCCCATCCACTGTAGATCAGTCAGACCCTCTTCTCTTGTTTGAACCTGATGGAAACAGTGCCCAGCTCACGGAGCTTGAGATTGAGGAGGGCCTACTAGAAATACAGACTGCAAAGAGACCTTATGTCATTATACCAGTGAAAAATAGCACTAAACATTCTGTCACTATACCAAGGAAGACAGCCCTTGGCAGCGTCCAGACTGTGGCTAGGGTGATTGAGACCGATCCACTAGAGAGTTCTAGGCCCAGAGGTGTAGTAGTTAGCGCTGCAGCAACACCAGCTGCTCAAACTGTTCAGCCTTGTGGCAGCCTCCTGTGGACCTCAGCCACCTTAGTGATGAGGAACAAGAGAAAGTCAGAAAATGCTGTGGGAAGAATCAGCTGTTTTTGCACGAGACAGTCATGATATTGGATGTATTCCTAGTTTACAGATGTCGATCACCCTCAAAGACGAGATTCCAGTGCAGAGAGCCTACTCCTCGGTCCCCAAACCACTATTCAAAGAGGTGAAAGAGTATGTACAAGATCTGCTCATGAAAGGCTGGATTGTGAAATCAAAGTCCTCTTATGCGGCACCAGTGGTCTGTGTCCGGAAAAAAGATGGTACACTCCGCCTCTGTATAGATTATCGTCTCTTGAATCAGAAGACCATTCCTGATCGACATCCCTTACCTAGGATACAAGACCTGACTGATACCCTCGGTGGCTATTCCTGGTTCAGTATCCTCGACCAAGGAAAGCCTATCATCAGGGTTTTATCGCCAAAGACTCCCAGCACCTCACTGCTTTCATTACCCCCTGGGGGCTGTATGAATGGATTCGTATCCCATTTGGCCTCTCTAACGCTCCCGCGGCCTTCCAGCGGAGTATGGAGGAGATGTTGGGTTCCTTGAGAGATGATTGTTGTCTCCCATATCTTGACGACGTACTTTGCTATGCAAAAACCCTTGACGAGCACGTGGAAGGTGTCCGCAAAGTACTCCAAGCCCTTCAGAGACATGGGGTGAAACTGAGACCTGAAAAATGTGAGCTATTTCGACAGGAAGTAAGATATGTGGGTCGTCTTGTTTCAGCTCAGGGAGTGAGGATAGACCCCAAAGACCTGGATGCAGTGCGGTCGTTAGCCAGTAGGACATCACAGACAGTTGGAGATGTGAGAAAGCTCACCGGGTTCCTGGGCTATTACCGTTCCTACATTCAGGACTTTTCAAGGATAGCAAAGCCCATCTATGAGCTACTACAAGTCAAGCCAGGACAAGCAGCTGTAGCGCATGGTAAAAGCAAAGGTCCACAACTACCATCCAGAACACCTGTAGAGTGGGCCACCGAACATCAGAAAGCCCTTGACCGACTCGTGTCTCTCCTTGTTAGCCCCCCCGTGTTAGCATACCCTAACTTCAACTCACCTTTCGTTTTACACACCGATGCTTCAGACCAGGGGTTGGGCGCGATTCTTTATCAACACCAGGATGACAAGTTGAGAGTTATTGGGTACGGGTCTAGGACTTTAACTGCAGCAGAGCGAAACTATCATCTGCATAGTGGGAAACTAGAGTTCCTTGCCCTGAAGTGGCTGTGTGTGAAAAGTTTAGAGATTACTTATTTTATGCACCTCACTTCACGATATATACAGACAACAATCCACTGACCTACGTTATGACCACAGCGAAGCTAAATGCTGTAGGCCATCGGTGGGTTGGGGAACTCTCCGATTTCAGATTCGACATAAAATACAGACCAGGAAAGTCTAACATAGACGCTGACACGCTGTCGCGTCTCCCTTTAGACATTGAGGCTTATGCAGAGTCCTGTACCAAAGAGTGTACCGGAGACGTGATTCGCGGTATGGGATGGAAGTAAAGTAGCCAAACAGAAAGATGTAGCCTGGGTGGCGGCTCTCAACATATCTCCCAAGCTGACCGTCTCTTCCCTTCGATCACTTAAATGCAATTAGCCATGATGAGCTTATGGAATCACAACGTGCAGATGAAGCCATCAGTGAAATGATCAAGTTAAAGAGGCTGGTACACCTTTAACTGACGAGATACGGAAAGCTGCTAGTGGAGCCACCAGAAGACTATTTCACGAATGGGGAAAGCTAGTCTTGGAGAATGGTCTCTTGTACAGGCGTGCTAATAAAGCAAGCAGTTGGTGCTCCCTGCCAAGTACAAAGACCTTGTTCTAAAGAAACTCCATAATGAATGGCCCATGTTGGCACAGAAAGGGTCCTTAACCTTGCCAGAGAGAGATTCTATTGGCCTTTTATGGCCAGAGAGATCGAGGACCATATCACTAAGAAATGTCCATGCATAAAATCAAAGAAGCCAGTTACTCACGTTCGCGCCCCTGGGTAGTATCACATCAAGCTCGCACTAGAGTTGGTGTGTATCAACTACTTACATCTAGAGATCAGCCGTGGTGGCTATGAATATATCCTTGTGGACGTTGATCATTTTACAAGATTCGCTCAAGCTTATCCAACAAAGAATAAGAGTGGGAAGACGGCAGCTGAGCGCATCTTTAATGATTTCGTTCTCCGCTTTGGATATCCATCAAAGTTGCACCACGACCAAGGCCGTGAATTTGAGAATGAGCTCTTTCGTACACTTCAACAGCTGTCAGGTATTCGTCATTCGAGAACATCACCATACCATCCCCAGGGAAACCCTGCGGAACGGTTTAATCGGACGATACTCCAGATGTTAAGAACATTGCCAGAGAAAGAAAAGGAACGATGGAAAGACCAAATCCCACAAGTTGTACATGCGTACAACTGTACTCGGCATGAGTCGACAGGCTTCTCACCCTTCTTTCTTCTTTATGGCCGCCATCCTCGCCTTCCCATTGATTTACTGTTTGGGTTGGTTGAAGAGACAGAGCCTGACTCGCCAAAGGGATATGCAAAGAAGTGGGCAAAGCAGATGTCCGAAGCTTATCGAATTGCCAATGAGAGCAGTAAACAGGCCAGTGCAAAAGGCAAAGTGCTTTATGACAAGAAAGCAGAGGAGTGGTACTACAGCCTGGTGATAGGGTCTTAGTCAGGAACCTCAGTGAGCGTGGTGGACCAGGAAAACTGCGGTCTTACTGGGAGAAGTCCATCTACGTTGTTAAAGAACAGTTCGCGGATAACCCAGTGTACGTAGTGTACCCTGAGTCTGGGGACAAGAGGAAGACAAGAACACTACACCGCAATCTGCTGTTATTAGTGAATAGCCTCCCAGTTGAAGCTCCTCCATGCCATGACACTCCTGAAAAGAACACAAAGAAAAGTAAATGCCAGACTCGACGTACAAAGGGCCCAGAACATGCAGATCTGCAGGAAGAATTAGATTCAGACACAAATTCTGATGATGACTCAGATGGCCATCGTTATTGGCTGAGGGCACCAGCAGAAAGGATACAGGAGATTCCTGCTATAGCCCCACAACAACGACCAGCCCTCACTGGGTCGCCCAACTCCAGTACCTGCCCAGGAAGAAGAAAGAGTTAGGATGCACTACTTACCTGAAGCAGAACTGATTCCTGAGAAAGACGCAGAGATAGAGGAACCGGAGAGGATGAAGACCAGTCTGTCGGGACCGACGACCTAGACAGATTTTGACATATGAGAACCTCGGTCAGCCCTCATTGACAACACAAGCCACAGTTAATATGGCAAACACACACTTAGAATCACCTGCTTACATTGTATCTCATACCACCCAACCCCTGCACTCGCTTATCCCCTATTCAACACCAACATATCCAGTTAACTCCTACTCTCCATTTACCCGCTATTTACGTACATACCTTACATTGTAACATCACCACCATACATATTACCTGTTCCTGTTGCCTGTTGAAAGAGAAAAGAGAGTTTTAAAAAAAAAAAGAAGTTGAGCAGAAAATGGTGGGACCCATTTCTTTTTGCCGGGGAGTGTGTGACGACCACAAAAGTGTTGTATTTGTGTTTTAAGAATATTCACAATTGTCTTTTATTTGAACACAAGTTATTGTATTTTGTTTTTTGTTTTTTTTTAAAAAAAAAGTATCTCAAGGGGTTTATTTTTAGGTGATTTTCCTACCTCAAAGTTAATGGTGTAGTGTTTGCTCCGGGCCAGCAGGGGCAGGGTCGAGTGACGGGTTTACTGTAGCTGTGTGAGTGGTGAGTTCCTCATTACTGCAGAGAGCTCGAACCTGAAACACTGTCTCCTCGTTTCTCTCCTGTTTTACAGGTGGGTAAATGTACAAAAATAACTCAGAGCTAGGATTTAGCCGGCTGAAATATGTGAGATATGAGTGGACTGTTTTAGTGAAATATTTTCGTTAGGGTCTTTTCTGATTTGTTTGAAACGAGTTTGAGATGAGAAGGCAAAGTCCAGCAGAGTAATGGTCGACTGACAACGTGCACATTACGTTAGAGAGCAAATTAGCTCGACACACGCATTTTCCCATGTATATATGCACATGAAGATATTCTTTGAGCTTGCAATGTTAACAGATATGTTAGCTCACTGGATGTTAGTTCCCCACCATCGGTTGGAAATGTTTTTTGCTCAATGAGTGTAGACAAAATAGTGCCAGTTTAAAATTAAGTTTAAAGTTATATTGAAGCACTTTATTAGTTTTGAGCCTGATTTTGCAGTACTGTATTGACATGATACTGATAAAATACTGTAAATGGAAGTTTCTAAGTATCTTAAAAATAGCTGGTGAATATTACCATTGTCTTTACATTTTATTTTGATAAATAGTGTAAAATACAAGCACAAAGAATAAGTGAACATGCATTTGGTACTAAGGTTATTTTATTATGGATTTTGTATTGACATGGACAGTGAAAATTCATTGTAAAGTTAAAAAGAGACACTGAATATGTAATATGTGAAACATAAAATGACTCTTAACAATAGAGATGGTTGCTGAAGAGATTCTTAAAATAAATTACTGCAGAGAGCTCGAACCTGAAACACTGTCTCCTCGTTTCTCTCCGTTTTACAGGATTCAGTCTGTTCACCACGGTGCCGTTGCCACGGTACCCGTTACACATGCGGTGTTGAGTGTGTCTATTTTGTGTTTATCTGTTTACAGACTGCATTAGTTGAGACACCTTGATCTGAAGCCAGAATTCTGTCTTGTGGTCTTGCTGACGGACAACAGACTGAGAGGAAATGTCCACAGATACAGGTACTGTCTGGAACGGCATGATGGGATCAATTCATCTGCTTTTATTAACGATGCCACTCAGCAAAAGCTATCAAATGAGTTAAGAAGTCTTGAGATAGAGCACACAATCATAAAATGCACAACTTCCATAGCAAAAACAACCATGTACAGGGAGAGAGGGAAGAATGTAATTATTTTTTCTGGGATTATCTTTCTTCAGGTATTTAGAGAGATTTCTGGGTTAGTCATTTTGGTCTCGGATCTTCCCTGAAGCTATCGCTCTGTTTTCATATTATTATCTTTTGATATTTCTGTTATGGTTCTTGTTACTTTGTGCTATTTTAATCTATTACAGAAATTAAAAGTTAATATTGGTTTGAATTGGTGGTTGTGGTTGATTCTGGGGCAGAAGGTTGACCTCGTTCTCTCCATGTTTCTTTTTTTCATTCTCTTTTTTGAAAATGTAATTCTTCTTTACTTTGTTACCAGCTCCTCAACCCTAGATGGGTAGCTATGTAACACTACAACCTCCTCATTGTAAGTTTGATCCAGAAACATCAAATACAACCGCAATGCTGTAGTATTTATTTGTGAAGAAAGCAAAAATTAAACAAAGATGATAAGTAATCAACCCCCTGGATCAAACTGGGGTTAAGAATCAGGTGCATTTTAAAAAAACATTTCATTCCTTACTGAATGTGCAACTTATCTTTTATCTTAAGGTTAAAAGGTGCACAGGTAAAATGAAAAACAATGAAAAAAAGTATTCTTGGTATTTTGCTTATAGGATCAGTGGACTGTGGGTAACGTCATCTCATTCCACTTAATCGGCAATGAAAACAGAAAAAAACAAATTAAGGAACGTACCACATAGCATAAATAGTACAAAATGTCAGTGTCGTCTCTCTTTTATCACCCCACCTGCAAACACCTCAACTTCACACAGAGTGAGATGTTCACTGCGCCCAGGTATAATAATGTTGACAAATCGCCCCTTAATAGGGTTAAACTCAAATGTTTGGTGTCTCCCAGGTGTTTGGATGTGACACAACACTCGCAGCCTGTGAAGAAAACGGAAATAGAGAGGGGCGTATTAAAAACGGTATGATAGGCATGTTAAATCTACTTCTCGTCAAAAGGCAGTTGTGTATTAAAAGGATTTAATCAAAGTATTTTATCGTATCTACTAAAGATTCTACTTACAGACTGATTATTGTTGCCATTATTTTCCAGCTGTTGCCGATACGGTCTGAGCACCATTTAGTCTCTGTGGACAACAATCTCCACGATTAGGATGCTAACCCTGGTTATCTTGTGGACTTCCAATAAGTCAACTCTCAACCAGGGGTCCTTGTCCCCACTTAGTTGCACACTGCATGACCCAATATTGAAATGGAATCATGTTGCCATCCCACAGCGTTCTTAGCAACTGCTTTCCGATGTTGTTAGACTGAACAGCTCTGGCTCCAAGAGCATAGATTCCCTGTTTGACATAAAAAATAATAACTTTTTTGTATTTTAATGTGCTATGGTAATGCCCAATGTAAGGGCAAAAATACGCTAAGCTAGAAATCCATAAATGATTATTACCCAGCTGGAATACTTGATTCTGATTGGTCAATTGACATTCTGGAGATTGATGTTTCCAGATAATGACCGTCCTCAGTACGTACGCTGTATTACAACAGCTCATCCCGGGTTTCTGACGCCGGTCTTCTCTGATGTTCTTTGATGACTCTCTCACTCTCGATATCATACAAAAACAACTGGTGCGTCTCTGTATAGTAGTTATGATTGTATTGAAGTTTACTGTAGTGTTCGCCTGAATGATTGTTTTCATACACTGTAATGGATTCTAAGATAGAAACATGTAAGATTATTTAAAACGGTTTAAAATATCAAATCAATATGTCCATGTAATTATTTATTTTGGGAACATGATGTACATTATCCCTTAAATGTGTGTCTTGCTAGGATATTTTTTGTTTTTTCTTTCATCAAAGCGTTGGCTTTATATCATAAGGTAGCTAATAAAATATTTGACTCAAATCAAATCAATATTTTGTGTCCAGGAATTATTATTTGGTGGCTATTAGCCATGTAATACTCCCTGTTGGGTTTATTTTCACATAATAGAACTGTCTTGAGTATCATGATCCCTTATTGGGGTTATCAAATTTTCACGTAGAATATATAGATATGTGTGAACAACATTCAAAGTAATGAAAAAACACTCACTTTGATGTAGAACACAAGTGTACGCTGGAAATGGTGTGTAGTTTTCTGTTAATAAAATAATAACAGTTATACACACATTAAGAAGTACACAAGTAAATTCTATCACATATTCTTCTTCTCTTACCTCTATCACCTCAACTTCACACAGAGTGAGATATTCACTGCGCTCAGGTATAAAAATGTTGACATATTGCCCTTTAATAGGGGTAAACTCAAATGTTTGTGTGTGTCCAAGTGGCATGGACTGAACAGTCGCAACCCTGTGAAAAAACACAGCAACAGGGAATTACAGAAGGGCGTATCAAAACGGCATGAAGCATAATAAAGGCAAGGAATAAATCCTAGCCTTTGACAAAGTAATTTTATCATATTTGTGTAAGTATCAAGAGAGAGACGATACTTACAGCTGATTATTGTTGCCATTATTTTCCAGGCTGTTGCCGATACGGATCTGAGCACCATTTATTCTCTCACATTACCATCTCCACGATTAGTGATGCTAACCCTGGTATTTTGTAGACATCCATAAGTCAACTCTCCACCAGGGGTCCTTGTCCCCATTAGTTGCACTGCATGACCACACGATTGAAATCTGAATTCTTGTTGCCATCAATAGCATTTTCAGCGACTGCATTCTGGTATGTGGAAGACTGGACAGCTCTGGCTCCGAAAGCAAGATTCCCTGTTTAACATAAAATATTAAACAATAACTTTCTTTTTTTTTTTTTTACTATGATGTGCATAAACAAATTTTATCAGAGTCTTCATAAATCAATAAATAAATCACAAGCTTTCAATTATAACATTTCAGCCTATATTTAATCACTTAAATCTGATTGATGTAATGATACACAATGGCTACAGATTTTCAAATCCTGTCATTTTTACTGTAATTATTCTAACGACCTTTGGAGTCCAGCGACGCACAGCCCAATAAGTGTTAGAAACACAATCACACGGATGGCCATCCTGCGTAAGACTGACAACATCACCTCATCTCAGCATATGAAGGAATCAGTTTCAATGTATCATCCGCATTTAAAAACATATTATTGCTATTGTATTGCATAAAATAGTATGAAGAAACCCCAGCATGTACTACAACTAAAGTAGTGTATGGGTACACCTGCATACTTGTTTTACTTATAACTTTTAGTATAAATTACATATATAAAAATTATCTGGAAAGGGTTTGCAAATGAAGTGACATTTTTTTGTGGGGGTAAGCTGATATAGTTAATTGTCTCAAGCGTTGGTAATTATTCATCAAGAAGAGGAGTTTTAAAAAATGTAGAAAAAGTATCAATCATCGGTGCAGCACAATGGATAACACGTGTCTGACTGACGTACGGCCCTTTGTTCAAGACATATAAAAGAAAATATAGGACTGAGGAAAATACACTTCTTGTATTCTGTCATTAACGGCGCGTACGCTGTTATTGTCCTACATCAACGTGGCCTCTTCTAACCTCTACAGGATCACAGAACGCTGCATGCCTCTAGATTTCTGTTGTTTTCCGTGAGCTTTGGGACAGAATAACGGAAGAAAGGTAGAGCTATCGAGCAAGGAGAGATTCATTGGTTACTTTAAAATAAATGACAACACGTTATTGCTTTGTCGAAAGGCCGATGGTTTTTTCTTCTAGATAAGACCCTTATTTCCTCGTTCGTGGTAGCGTTTAAGGCCCTATTTTGAGAGATGCACTGAAAACTGACATTTGGGACCTTCACACACCGTTATGTTTGGAATGGACATTGGAAGGCGACTATAAGGAGAACAATCCTGGAAGCTTTCATCAACAAAAACCTTCAGTTTCTTTGTTCGACGGAAGAATAAGACAGATACTACACCTCACCGTTGGAATGATTTCAATGTAGGTAGTCCTCACCGAAGACCTTCCATCCAGTTCAGCAGTTTTCTGTGATTTGTAAAAACACAAATACTTTTATATTTTTTACAAATAATTGCTATATTTATTTATCCAATATAATTCATATGAGAAATTATGCTAAACATAGATATGATATTAATACAAACCAGCAGTCTGTGAAGAGTGTCTAGCTGAGTCATATTGTGCTCAGAAATGATGTTCTGTATTTATGTTGAATTAGGCCTCCCAACCAAATGAGTCCAAGATCTATTATCTAATATCTGAGAAAAAAGGCATCTATTGCCAAAGAGTTACATTTTATGTAGGCTGATATGTGACAGGCCTATTTACTTTACTTCAGTTTGAACATTCTCGTGTGCAAAGTCAGTCACCAACGTGATTAAAACATGTTGAACAGATGAGTTAATAAAGGCCCAAAGATTTAACAGCTGATGGGAAGGACCTTATTGGCAAAAGGTAGCAACTGTTTATTCGACTACAAGAGCAGAATTGGTTTAAAAAAAGTGAAGTATGTAAAGTTATGTATAATTAGCAAAAAAAATAGTTGTTAGTTCAATCACTCTCAGTCATTGCTGGATAAACAAGCAGCCCCGCCCCAACTCAGGCCATTGGCTGAAGACAATGTTGTTGGACAGCTTAAATGAACAAATTGCAATTCGGTAGGCATTAGTGGTGCAGAACAGGCATTCTTCACCTCTTTTTTAAGATTTTTGTTTTTTTTTATCACATTTTAAACCTGAATTTCACAAAATTCTTGAAGTGACTGACCATGCTTTTTTAAAGGCACACTGTCATCAAGACAGCTGTTAAGAGGATAAAAATACTATGAAATGAGAATCTGTATGTGGCGAGGGGGGGTGTGGTTCAGGAGGTCTGCAACTGAGAGAGCGTCGGGAGACGCGTGGTAACGAGTGGGTTAAATGTAAATCACGAACACTGTTTCGCATTCCAGTGAATTGGCGCGGAGACAGGATAACTCGGCCAGGAGAGCAAGAGTGTTGCGGAAGGGAGAGAGGGACTGCTGACTGAGACGCTGCGTACCGACACAGCTGGAGTGCGCCCTATTGGGATTGTTTCTTTTTTGTGTGTGTGTTGCACAGAATTTTGTTGGAACATTTACACTGACATAAAGCTCAGTCAGTCAGTCAAAAACGACCCTTCTGTTCGCTCCTTCCCCAAGAACATTGCACCACTCCTGCAGCTCGTAATACTCGCACGGCGGGAAGCGCCCAGGATTTAGGGTCTTTAGCTCTGTCTCCCCCCGCCCTCTCATCCCTGTGGCAATCGTCCCTCGCTGTGCCGTTTGACAGCCATCTTCATCCTTGAGTCTTAACTCAGACCACACCAACGCCCTGCGGGGGACCTCGTTCAGCTCAGGTACGCGCCACCGATTTCCATGGCACCTATTGATCCCATGGACCAGCAGGAAGACTGCTTGAGCAGTGTTGCGGGCAGCTGGATGGTTTTTTTTTC
>JAOTNS010001596.1:0-24461 GCA_028476615.1 Culter alburnus | reverse complement strand
CAGCTATTCAGGAATCAATTAATAGAGTCATAATTTGGCTAGATCTGAAATTCAGGTTTGTTTTGGACAATTACTGTGTCTGATTGGCATAGTTGGCAGGTGTCATGAATAAAAGAACCTTGCAGGATGTCATCCATGCTCTCTGTGCATACGCATACGAATTTCAAGCCTATACGGGTTTATAGGCTTGAAAATTCAACACACTTTTATTACAACTCGAAACTATTTTATGTTTTAGCGAATTTGTGACTAGGTTAGGTTTGGGGTGGACCTTCATGCTTGTTTTTTCTAAAAATCATAAGTTTCCATTCAAAATGAATTGTATGAATTTATACCAATCACTTATGTTTTCTCATGAGATCGAGCTGCCACAATAATAGACAGAAAATAGAAAAACAATGTTTTCATTGAAAATATGATTTTCATTTCATAAACAGTTGTTGTTGCCACATTAAATATAATTGCCACTGCTATCATTGCTCTGCAGTGCTTGCCAGTTTAGGCCTACTATTAAGGTTACAGGTAATTCTGCCTGACAAAGGCGCATATACTACGGTACATCCTGATAAGTATATTCTGCTGACAAAATGCTGATATTGTAATGTTAACTGTAGCTTATCCTGACAAATAAGCCTGCTTAAACTATTGGTAGATCATTCTGTGTGGCTTGATCATTACAGAACGATTGCTTTTTGATAGCGTTGCAGATTTAAGTGTAAATATTGCTAATGTTCACAAACACTTGAGAAGAGTAACAGCTCTGATGGCCTCCCCGTATGGCTATAATAATGATTGCTACCTTGGGATCCTAAATATAAAATAGGTTCCGTTACAGGTGGGAGGCGTGCTATATTTAAGTAGGTATAAGGTATAAGTGACTGTGAAATACTTATATAAGTATAATCCAATAAAAGATCTTTATAATAAAGTGCATATGAGTATCATAAATAGGGATTTTGCGTCAGGCATCTTCAGGGCCCTTGATAAGTGTCAATTATAAATGATCTGCGTATTGTAGTGTGCTGTTGTCACCTGGTGGCTGCAAAGGAAAGTACACTCTCACAATTTGTATAGGCCTACTAATGTTCAAAATTGTAACGTTATAGGGCTCTATGCATCATATCCATATTCTTCAAGTCAAAGAACATTTCCGCCATTATCCAAATTATTGTGTGTGCATCATGCATGCATATTATTTTTGAAAATTTGTGAAATAAAATGACCGGTGCGTTTGTCTTACTAAGACCAATTTAGGTAGTGATTTATGTAGGCATATCCATATCCATAATACACTCGATTAATACTTTAATGTTTTGTATATTTTTGACAAACCCACTTGGTTTAATAAAACAATAAAATATACAGTTCATGAGTTGTTGTTTTTTTTTTTAACCTTGATTTTCCTTTGTTTTCTTCCACCACCACATAACTACGGAAGCCCTACTAGGCTATGCGTCATTTGTTTCAATGTTGTTCAAGATCTCGACTTAAAAGTTTTCTCTCTTTTTTTTCCTTGTCTAGAGGTAACAAAATCAATTTATATGTAATACGTGAATTTATTTATTATGTTTATAATATAATGAATACATGTGTGCATCCGTTTTTATTCAGAATTCATAATCGGTTTTTAAAAAATCGGATTAAAAAAATAAATTAATCGAATGACGTTCTGTTCAGTTGATCGCTACTGGATCAACACTCCTCCGATTACAGAACTCATGGCTCTTATGAGTCGGTTCTTTTAGTGAATCAAAATTATACAGGTTCCCGCGGAGGTCTGTGGCTGTGCACGCCACTTCTCTGATCTATATAATATATATAGATCAGTGAATACAATCAGGGTTCCAGAATGAAATTTTAATGGTTGGTTCCTTTTAGTGAATCACATACAACCTACTACAAAAGTTATGGTAAAATATACAACAGTGTAGTTAAAGACGCACATAATTACTTTGCCAGATTCCTTTATCTAATGCATTATTGAAATATCTGAATGGAACTGTAAACTATAGGGAACAGCAACTATTAAGCTATTTTAATAGTTACAATAATCACAAATAGCATCTGCGTGACTTTCATGTTAACTAATAGAATTTATTTAAATGAATAAACAATTGGAGGAGGATGCGGGCATCGATCCCGCTACCTCTCGCATTGCGCCTACTGCTTCCTACTGATTGAGCCAAAGTAAGCCCAAAGTAAGCCCACATGAGCCAATCACGTTTCTCTGCTGTGGCTTACTTTTGACCAATCACGTTTCTCTGCTGTGGCTTACTTTTGACCAATCGTTTCTCTGCTGTGGCTTACTTTTGACCAATCGCGTTTCTCTGCTGTGGCTTACTTTTGACCAATCGCGTTTCTCTGCTGTGGCTTACTTTTGACCAATCACGTTTCTCTCCCGTGGCTTACTTTGTTTTGACCAATCGCGTTTCTCTCCTATTGATCAACGTACTTTTGACCGTTATTATTGTCATCTTTGCATTGCAATAGGTAACGTTATCTAACAGCTTTGGGTAAGGCTATGTTTTAATTATTATTGAATTATTATTTTCGGCGAAATTCGCCGTTCTGAAATCAAAATATGTTATTTATGTGAATCGTGTATATCCGAAGGGGTGGGGGCGCGGGCGCGGGCGCTTTACTAGTTACAACTCGAAATAAACATGAACATCTGAAGGTAACTTATATTAAAAAATACAGTACTAACTTACTTACCAAAATCCGTATCCGTATATATTTTATAGTATATCTTAATATTTTAAATAAAAGTAAAATCTTTTACAGCCCAGTAAAATAATATTTTATGCATAAATGCCCGCCTAAATTGCGCTTCATTTGTTGTTCGCCCCACTATTGATATGACTACAAATTACGGGATGGTCTGCACATGATATATGGTGTTAAAGCAACGTAAAGATTGTATATAATTCTTTTTATTTAATATTTTTTGCATAAAATAATAGTGAATTTACATCCCGCTTAAAATATGGCGGTAAATTGCTTTTGGGCGGGTTCGCTGTCAAGACAGTGATTTCTATTTACACATAATACACATGATACAATACACAGTTAAACATAATGATATTATATTTATAGTATTTACTCTCTAGTATTACTTCCTAGTACTGCCCCAGGGCAGCTGTGGTATTTTGGAATGAATCAATATTTTAAGTTCTTTGAATGCTGAGAAGTGATATATAAATCCAATGCATTATGATACTTATTATTATTTTAAAACTATAATGTCTCTAAATGTATCCCACACTTTATTTACTTATGTTTTATTTCAGATTATGTATGCGTACCCAGTGTTCCGTAGAACATCCTCTCTGGATCGTCTCCTTATGGGGCCAACTGAGGAGGCGAATCGGAGTGAGACCGTGGTGTCTGGGAGAGCCAGGTGTAAAGAGGAGGTGCTGGCCGAGGCCACTGCCTTTGTTAGGGAGAATGGAGGGGATCCTGGTGACCAGTTCTTGGTGCTGGCTCACTGCAAGCTCCAGTTGGTAAATACCAGGGCCAGCGGTTCCGGTGGCTGCTGGAGAACTCGCTGGGGTATGCTGTGTACCTGGTCGTCAGCATTGCTGGGGAGGAGGAGAGGGACAACCCGCTCTCTTCAAACAAACATCTGTTCCTCAGGTACACCTCCCAGATCAAGGAGATAGGGGAAGAGGTTGAGGTGTACAAAAAGAAACAGGGCATGATGGCAGCGGCTCGGGAGACTGGAGACCAGGGGTGTCTAATGGTGGAGTTTGGAGACTTCCGGGGGAGGTCTATGAAGGAGGTGTATGAGGACCAAAGCAAGGAGGCCCGGGCCCTCATCACCTACTTGAAGAAGGCAAAAGCCAGGCCCAACACCAACATGGCCATCTTCAAGGCCTATGTACAGAAAAGGCAGGCTTCAGCTGCACCAAAAGAGCCTGACACCACTGCCTCACTGTCAGTGCCTCCACCTGCTGCCACACAGACTGGGGTACACCTGAGTGCCACTGTGAAGGGCCTGTTGGCTCTTGGAAAACCTCTGTCTGGTTCACTGTTGGCAAAAAAACTGATGTCTCCAGTTAAACCTCGTAAGTACTAGAGTGAACTGTACAGAAAAAAAAAGAAAACAGTTTTTGCTAATTAATCTAAAATATACCTTTCTCAACATCAGCTGCGGTCCCACGTTTTCCCTCTCACCATCAAAACCTGCAGCCCGGAGACAGCTCTTCTCCTCTGGTGAGTACATGCTTCACTGCGTACAGGTGTATTGTTAATATGTGCTTGTGTGTGTGTTTAATGTTAATGTTATTTTACAGACACAGCTGCAGGTGACTTCTTTGTGGAGGATGATGATCTGGAGATGGTAACTGTTGCCTCCCAAGCTGAAGAGCAACTTCCTAAAGGTGTGTTATACTAAACAGATATTTCAAATACAGATCTGTGATAATATAAATTCTGTGTTTATGTCCAAATGTTTTTTTTTATTTTACTGTACAGAGAAATGTCACATATCAAGTCTCGAGCAACATGCATTCTTTGAGTGCACCTCTTCAAAACAATAAGGAAATGTAAAGGTGTATGTAAAATATGTTTACTTGCTATTTTTGTTATAATCGCAGACTAACACTCATTCTCCTCTCTCCTAAACATCCCACATCCCTTGCTCTCCCCTGGTGTAAGTGTGGTGACTGAATGTTGTAGTTATTAGAGGGGCTCACAGTAGATTATGTGTCTTGGGGCTGCTTTTCTTTATACTCATATAATCCCATCTCACTTTCCTCTCTATATTTGATTTAATGGTAATCATGCTGAAAAAGCTGCTGATATTTACCTCTTGCTTCATAACACCAGTATAACTCATTTCACCATTATGGCTAACTATTAATCATGCAGTAAACATTTTGTACTAATTGTAGTAGTAACTGTAGTAGCTGTCCATCAGTGCTGGGTGGGTGGGTTGTAGTTGTAGCTCATTACTAAGACAGCAGTGACAATCTTTAAATAACTAAAACTAATTGTATGTTTTTTCTTTATAAGCTCCAGCCACTTTTGCCTCAGAGGCTCCTGCCCCTACACCTCCAGCCATGTGGAGACCTGAGCCAGTGTTCCAGCCGCCAGCTGAGCTCCCTGTCCACTGGAACGAGCACCTTCCGCATTTCCAACAGGACTGGATCAGGAAGACTCTGTTCAGAGCCAGTGCCAAAACAGGAAAGCCAGACCTGGTCCCACAGCTGAAGCTCTGGTGGTATCCTCCCCAGCCACCGCTCATCCACGCCCAGCCTCCCGCCTCTCCTGACCTCTTTTTCTGCCGCCCTCTTTTTCTTTGGATGCCACTGAAGATGTGGTCCATTCCACTTGTCTGTGTCCAGCTGGCCTGCAGTAACCACAAACTGACTGCTGCTGGCCTCTACCGCACTGTGCGCAAGGTCCTGGACATAGATGGGTGGTATGACCTCGCCACAGAGTACCTGGAGTGCAAGCGGTGCAAAAAGAAGTATCCTGCCTGGTCTGAAGACATCCTGGGACAGCTGGATATGGGGCATCGCTGTCAGTTCCCTGCTTTGCTGACATACAGGTATTACACAATTATAACAGGGCAGCCCCAAGGTCTTAAAAGTATTAAATTGTATAAACAGGTTTTAAATTTTGTTCATGTAGGTCATAAATTGTCAAATTAGGACATCTAAGTCCTGTTTTTTTTTAGTCTTATACTTGCCAAAAACATATTATAGATCATTACTTTGTAAGTAACAACAGAGAAGTCTGTGTTTTTTGAGAGTTGGATGTGAATTTTGTGAATTTACTTAGCAACAAATTTTATCAATAGAGGTTTTACGAATATCTTGTCACCCTTTTATTTAGTAAGTATTTGAAATGCAGAACTGGAGTTATTTCACCTGTACTAGACTTTAATACAGATTTTATACAATTTATACAGAATATTGGCTTTTGCCGGCAATCTTGGCATTAAATTTGATTCTAAGTGGCATTAATAAGTCTTAAAAAGGTCTTAACTTTCACAAGACAAAACCTTGAGCTACCCTGTATAATGAAAGTAGAAGATACACATATATTTGGAATATATTTTATTGCTTCACTTATGTATACATTTATATACTAAAATATTTTGAGTAATTCATGACATTTAGTGGCATTATTGTACTCTCTGTAGGTACTCCTGTGACTACCGGGTGCTCAGGATGATGAGGGAGAGGACCCTGGGCAACAGTGTGACTCAGCTTTATAAAAAGCTGAGTGAGGAGCACAGCGAGGCGTGGACACAGCGTGTGCTGCAGTACCTGACTGCCTGTGAACCCTTCACCAGGTCCACCGTCATCCCCCCTCCTGTGTTCGCAGAGCCACCACCCTTACCTGCCCTCCCTAAGCCCAAGTGGCTGTTGGCAGTGTATGCCAGGGATGTGCTGATGCGGCTGGATGAGATCAAGGCCAAAATAACATCTGTTTTTGGTTCTGTCCTCAAGATGGACTCTACAAAAAAAGTAAGATAGAGTTATTTATTTTAATGATTGTTGTGAATGTGCATACAGCTTATGTTACATTTATTTTTCACAGGTTACCAAAAAACTTGCTGGTGCTGCAGCTAACACTGCTGCCTGGAGTACAAATGTGGGCAATGAGCATGGCCAAGTCCTGGTGTCCGTGCTCACAGCCGCAGAGGGTCACGGACTGTGGCCCATGGCAGCAGGGCTCATGAAGCGCTACAGGCAGGCTGGAGTACCACCACCGGCTATCATGTACGTGGACCGAGACTGCTGCAGCCATATGGCCAGTCACAGGTCAAGGCCATGTTTTCAGAGTGGAATGAGCTCCAAGTGCGCCTTGACATCTGGCACTTCATGCGGCGGTTCGCTGCGGGAGTCCACGGAGGCTCATCCACTATGGCATCTTTATGGCACGTCTCTCCAGGTGCATTTTTGAATGGGATGCTGAGGATGTTGCTGCTCTTCGGCTGGCTAAGCAGGGTGAGCTACTGGCGAGACAGATGGGCCTGCTATCAGAAAAGGCACTGTGTGCGCGGATCAGCAGGAGGGAGTTGGCGTTGCACTGCCGGAGGGACCAGGGGAGTGGAGGAGACCACCAGACTGATCAAGGCGCTCATTGATCAGTTTGACAGTGAGGGAGGAAAGGACACCCTGGGAGTTCCACTGCTAGACCATGAGCGCATCCAGCAAATCTGGAAAGACCAGCAGAGACACATTGCCTGTATTCAGGACCCAGAGGGCTTCCCTCTGTATATCAAGACGGGCACACTGAAGAAGGGCAGTGTGGAGCTCTGCTGTTATCGGTGCGCGCGTGGCTCTACCTCCCTGGAGTCGTTCCACCTCCACTTAAACCGCTTCATCCCAGGTGGGTTAACACTTCTCTGGTAAATCGCAAAAGTACTCAAGCCATTTTCTTTGGCAAACAAATTGTACATTAATTATTTATTGTTGAAATGATAGGAACCAGTGCCAGCGATGCCCACTTTCAGGCCTACCTCCTGGAAGGCCTGATGCGGTGGAATGAAGACCGAATGGAGGAGGCAGTAAAGGGGCAATCCACTCTGAGGAGCTATGGCAGTGCTCTGAGGGAGGCTGTGGACCAGCTCAGCCGCAGGGTTCTGGGGAAGCCCTTGGATGAGCGCTATCACCCTCCTGGGGTTTACACAGGCAAGAATCAAATTCAAACAATAAATATTATTACCAGTACAAAAATGTATTTTAAATTCTGTGCTCATTAAAATTTTCTTTTTCAGGTGAATTGCTGGGTATTGAGTATCTGTACAGCCAGACCGGAAGAACACTGACTGTGATTGAGAACCCAGCTGAGGAGGACAGGCTGGTTGACCAGATTGATGATGAGGAGGTCCAGGATGAGGGCTTTGTGGAGGAAGACACTGAGGACATCACAGTGCCAGTGTTGACAGAGGATGACTCCTCCAGCTCTCCCTGGACCAGTCCACCTCAGGCCTCTCCCCTTCAGACTCCTGCAACACCATCCCTCTCACCTCAGCCATCCACATCTCGTGACGGAGATGGGCAGCCTCCTCCTCCTCCTGTCACAGTCTCAGGGCTGTCACAACAGCCACCTCAGGCTCCAGACCAGCTGGCTGCATCATCTGGCCCTGCACCATCTACAGGGAGCAGTGCAACAGACCAGGCTCAAGTTAGTATAGCTTAATCAGAATATTTTATGCTCTAAATTATGACATTTTGTATATATTAATGAATACATTTTGTAGGCACCAGTTCTTGGGCCGATGGTGTTGCTGGCTGGGACAAAGTTCAGAATTTGGCTGGATATTTGGTGGACCTCCGTCAAGCCCCTTACTTGGATGAGCAGCAGGTGAGAGAGATTATCCGCCTCTGGAGTGCTCTTGCTGCTGGAGACAAGGCCAGGATTCAGTATCAGCCCAGACATCAGGCCAAGCTCACACAGGGCCGCTTCAAGGCCCCTAAAGGCACCAGAGTGACCCCAGGGGTGGAGAGCGTGAAGAGGTGCTTGATCGGCCATCCAGGCGGGCCAGCTCAGTGGCCCAACACCAGCCGCTTGGTCGAGGCCATGTGCATCAAGCTGTGTGAAGTCCATAAGTCCCCGAGTAAGAAGGCTGGTGTCCGCATTCCTCGATGGACCAAAATCTTGGCAGACTACCATCACATCAGAGAACTGGTGCTGAGCAGTCGACTGCTGATGGATGACACGTCAATCCAGCTTTTTGAGCTCAACCAAAGGACACTCATTCAGTGGTAGGCACAGTAGATGTAAAACCTTGTATTAAAGGATTAGTGTCATATATTATAACTGTAATATAAATTATGTCTGTGCAGGTTTCAACGGCGGCAGAACACCCAGGAGATGAGTGTTCTTACACAAGGCCTGGCTGCAGAGGACCGCATCCCTGTAGCCACCACACAGCTCCCTCCTGCCCAGGAGAGGTTAGAGGAGGCTCCCACAACATCTGGGCCACAGCATGAGTTTGTGCTCCCTCCAAACAGGGAGGGACAGGCTCCTCACCTGCGGCCAGGCAGACGACCTGGTAGTGTCACAGCAGTGCGCCCTATCACTCCTGCACCAGCGGCTCCTCCTACACTGCCTGCTCTCGAGCCATTGCCAGGGTTCTTAATTGTGAACCCACTTGTGATGGGATCTGGTGCAGGTACTTCTGCAGTTGTGTCCCCTGCAGGTCCAGTTGTTGCTGCTCCCATTGCCCCTGTGTCTGTGTCTCGCTTTACACAGAGAAACAGGCGGCGCAGGGCTAAAGAGGAGGCCACTGGAACCTACAAAAGAAAATATGTTCGTGGTGTGCCATTTAATACGTGCAGTAAGTGTGGGCAACCCAAAACAAAGGATTTTGGCCACAGCCGCTATGGGAATGCCACTTTTTGCCCCCATTCCTCCGGTGGTAAATCTCTAGAGGAGTGGCTGGCAGAACAGCGCCAGCACAAGAAGCCAGGAAACCCACTGCCATAGTGCAGAGGTGGACACTCACCCCCTGCCTGTAAATACTGTATATTATACTATGTAAATAATTTATATCTATTATATCTACCACAAGAGTTGTACAGACCAATCTATCTAATTAATAATATAATGCGTCTATTGTAAATAATTGTAAATACTTACCATTTTCTTAGTGTTTGTAAATATTTGTAATCTTTAGCTTGATAGACATCCATTTTATGCTTTGTTCAATGTTGCTGGGTACATATTTGTTCATACTGTTTTCCCGTGAGGTTCATAATATTTGTGGGATATTGTCCTGTGGGGTATGTGTATATTGGGTGTGGTGTACTTTGTTTTCATATACATATTTGGGGGTGTTATTTGTATATATTACATGGGCCACCCTTTCATATTGTCCCATGGGGTAACCCATACCCCATATTCATGGGTGTCCCATCTTTCATATTGTCCTGTTTCATATATATTTGTGGGCCCACCCTTTCATATTGTCCCCCACCTTTCATATTGTCCTGTACATATTTGTATATATTACATGGGCCCACCCTTTCATATTGTCCTGTACATATTTGTATATATTTCATGGGATATGTACTTTTCATATGGTGGGTCATAATATTGTATATATTCATGGGCATATACATATTTGTATATATTCATGGGCCCACCCTTTCATATTGTCCTATTTGTATATATTCATGGGCCCACCCTTCATATATTGTCCATAACATATTTGTATATTACATGGGATGTACCATGGGTGTCCTGTACCATTTCCTGTACTGGGCCCACCCTTTCATATTGTCCTGTCTGTATATATTGTGTGTGTTTGCATATAGTTATTAAAATTCTTATTTTGAAAACCTGTAAGATATGTTTATTATTTGAAGGAGAATCATTCATTATTTTTTTCACATTATCTGTTTTAATTGCACATGTAAGCATAAGAATAATATAATATCTGTTATTTACAGACAGCATGACTAAACAAAGCTTAAGAAGTTTTTTTGCTTTCTCAGTCCTTAAATAAGCAATATATTGTAAAAAAAATATATATATTGATATAAAAAAAACATTGATATATTCAAAAACTATTTTAAAAATATCTAATGTGTTTGTGTACTCATTTCAATATTTGTGTGTATTAATTTTAATAAAACATTTTACAATTGAAGTGTCTTTTGATTTGATAAATCATATCCCAGACAAAAAACACATCTTTGAAGAAACATTTTTATTCATTTTCTTTACCATAAACATGTAATATGCTGCTAAAATAATATACACAAAATAATAAATATCAATCAATATAATTATATGTCATAGATTTAGTTATCTATTACATATTATATTGATTAATATTTATCACTTTAAGCACTTGATTGGATACCTAACAATACACATGTACTAGACAGATGACAGCACGTCCTTGGATACTTTGTCGCGCAGATCATGGGTTCGAGCCCAGGCCGCGGACAGTGACTTGTTTCACATGTAACTAAAACTCCCCCATAATGCACGGGAATATAGTACGAATATTGTTGCAGGGGAAATTTGCCGGCGTATTCCGGTTTTCTGCGTCTTTTTCGCTTGCGTGCGGGCGTAAAGATTGGGCCCCTTCCTTTGCGCGCAGCGAGCGCTCTACCATTTGAGCTAATTCCCCTGGACGGTAGAGCAAAGGTGTCCATCGCTCTCAAAGACACCGGCGAGGAGCGACCCCTAGCAGGTGTGCAGGCGCTGCAGCGGGATTTCCAATGGCCACAAAGAAAAGAGACCCTATTTCCTGTGTGCTGGTGACTTTGCACTGGCTACTGTTTAGTTGTAGGTTTAATTAAAAGGTTGTGCTTTCATTTTTAAGGCCCTTCTTGTTCTTGCTCCACAATATATGTGTGTGGACGCTCAAGACGCCACCTCTAGGGTCACTCGGGTCGTGCGGCCAGCTTCTCCTCTCTGTTTCCCCGCTCTGGCTTAAAGTCTAAAAGACATCTGGCTTTTTTAGCTGTCCTCGCTGAGCACTGGAAGAGTCTCCCTCTTCATCTTAGGTCCACCGTCACCGTTGGCATATTTTGAATCCACTCAGAAGACCACTGCTGTTGTTTTTCAATGGGCTTCATTATAAATAATCCCCTTGGCTATCACAAGATTGAAATTCGCTATCAGAGGTGAGTTGTGCGGTCAGGAAAGCTTGCACAAACGAGGAACTTTACAGGGTGAGTACCCAAGCAAGCTTCATTACAACTTCAGTTTGTTTTTGCGCAAAACAAAGCATCACAATTTGTTGGCATTGTTTTTGTGTCAACGTGTTTTGGTGATGCTCGTTTGTGTCTTGAGCCATGAAAACAGCCATGTTTGCGGCCCAGGCAGCAGCAGGCAGGGCGTCGGTGTCGGCTCGTTGGTCTAGGGGTATGATTCTCGCTTAGGGTGCGAGAGGTCCCGGGTTCAAATCCCGGACGAGCCCGTGCTTCGGCTCAGCTTTTAATCTCGCCAGCCTGATTAGTGTTACGGGCCGTCAGCATATTTCTGGGAAATTGGGCAGCAAGCCCTGGCGTGACGAGGCCGGTTAGCTCAGTTGGTTAGAGCGTGGTGCTAATAACGCCAAGGTCGCGGGTTCGATCCCCGTACGGGCCAACGTTTTGCCCTCTGGGACCTTCAGCTTTGCGCTTCTCGCAAGTGACTGGCGGTCTCGCTGAAATCCCCGCGGGCCAGACCGCACACGGACCTGGCCGAAATAGCTCAGTTGGGAGAGCGTTAGACTGAAGATCTAAAGGTCCTGGTTCGATCCCGGGTTTCGGCAGTGAAGCCACGACTGTGTGTTTTTGGTCGAGAGGGTCCAGTGACCAAACGCCTCCACCTAGCCACGCTGCGGCCCGCCTCTCAGACCTATCGCTCGGAGAGCGGGGGTTCCATGGTAATGGTTAGCACTCTGGACTTTGATCCAGTGATCCGAGTTCAAATCTCGGTGGAACCTTTGTGTCCCTTTTTAGGCGCTGCGCAACTGCTAACGTAACTGTAAAGAGGCGGCGAGATTGGCATTGTCAAACCGAGTCGGGGAACATGGGCTAAACGGCAAAGCCTTCACTGGCTCTTTGCTATGGCGCTTCTAGGCTGAATTACTTCATTCTCTGCGGCTCGGTGCGCAAAGGCGGTTGTGGCAGAGGTTCCATGGTGTAATGGTTAGCACTCTGGACTCTGAATCCAGCGATCCGAGTTCAAATCTCGGTGGGACCTGCTTTTGCCACGAATGTGAGCAGGACCCCGTCCGAAAAACCTTTTCAGCAGCAGCGAGCCTCAAGAGCTCATCCAGGGAGTGCCCCATCGTGCCATAAAAGCGCAGACTGTCCCAACAGGGAAGTGAGCGTAAAAGGGCACGGCGCCACCTGGAGAATGCGGGCATCGATCCCGCTACCTCTCGCATGCTAAGCGAGCGCTCTACCATTTGAGCTAATTCCCCTGGACGGTAGAGCAAAGGTGTCCATCGCTCTCAAAGACACCGGCGAGGAGCGACCCCTAGCAGGTGTGCAGGCGCTGCAGCGGGATTTCCAATGGCCACAAAGAAAAGAGACCCTATTTCCTGTGTGCTGGTGACTTTGCACTGGCTACTGTTTAGTTGTAGGTTTAATTAAAAGGTTGTGCTTTCATTTTTAAGGCCCTTCTTGTTCTTGCTCCACAATATATGTGTGTGGACGCTCAAGACGCCACCTCTAGGGTCACTCGGGTCGTGCGGCCAGCTTCTCCTCTCTGTTTCCCCGCTCTGGCTTAAAGTCTAAAAGACATCTGGCTTTTTAGCTGTCCTCGCTGAGCACTGGAAGAGTCTCCCTCTTCATCTTAGGTCCACCGTCACCGTTGGCATATTTTGAATCCACTCAGAAGACCACTGCTGTTGTTTTTCAATGGGCTTCATTATAAATAATCCCCTTGGCTATCACAAGATTGAAATTCGCTATCAGAGGTGAGTTGTGCGGTCAGGAAAGCTTGCACAAACGAGGAACTTTACAGGGTGAGTACTCCCAAGCAAGCTTCATTACAACTTCAGTTTGTTTTTGCGCAAAACAAAGCATCACAATTTGTCTTGGCATTGTTTTTGTGTCAACGTGTTTTGGTGATGCGTTGTGTCTTGAGCCATGAAAACAGCCATGTTTGCGGCCAGGCAGCAGCAGGCAGGGCGTCGTGTCGGCGTTGGTCTAGGGGTATGATTCTCGCTTAGGGTGCGAGAGGTCCCGGGTTCAAATCCCGGACGAGCCCGTGCTTCGGCTCAGCTTTTAATCTCGCCAGCCTGATTAGTGTTACGGGCCGTCAGCATATTTCTGGGAAATTGGGCAGCAAGCCCTGGCGTGACGAGGCCGGTTAGCTCAGTTGGTTAGAGCGTGGTGCTAATAACGCCAAGGTCGCGGGTTCGATCCCCGTACGGGCCAACGTTTTGCCCTCTGGGACCTTCAGCTTTGCGCTTCTCGCAAGTGACTGGCGGTCTCGCTGAAATCCCCGCGGGCCAGACCGCACACGGACCTGGCCGAAATAGCTCAGTTGGGAGAGCGTTAGACTGAAGATCTAAAGGTCCCTGGTTCGATCCCGGGTTTCGGCAGTGAAGCCACGACTGTGTTTTTGGTCGAGAGGGTCCAGTGACCAAACGCCTCCACCTAGCCACGCTGCGGCCCGCCTCTCAGACCTATCGCTCGGAGAGCGGGGGTTCCATGGTGTAATGGTTAGCACTCTGGACTTTGAATCCAGTGATCCGAGTTCAAATCTCGGTGGAACCTTTGTGTCCCTTTTTCGGCAGGGGGAGAAAAACAGAGGCGCTGCGCAACTGCTAACGTAACTGTAAAGAGGCGGCGAGATTGGCATTGTCAAACCGAGTCGGGGAAACATGGGCTTAAACGGCAAAGCCTTCACTGGCTCTTTGCTATGGCGCTTCTAGGCTGAATTACTTCATTCTCTGCGGCTCGGTGCGCAAAGGCGGTTGTGTGGCAGAGGTTCCATGGTGTAATGGTTAGCACTCTGGACTCTGAATCCAGCGATCCGAGTTCAAATCTCGGTGGGACCTGCTTTTGCCACGAATGTGAGCAGGACCCCGTCCGAAAAACCTTTTCAGCAGCAGCGAGCCTCAAGAGCTCATCCAGGGAGTGCCCCATCGTGCCATAAAAGCGCAGACTGTCCCAACAGGGAAGTGAGCGTAAAAGGGCACGGCGCCACCTGGAGAATGCGGGCATCGATCCCGCTACCTCTCGCATGCTAAGCGAGCGCTCTACCATTTGAGCTAATTCCCCTGGACGGTAGAGCAAAGGTGTCCATCGCTCTCAAAGACACCGGCGAGGAGCGACCCCTAGCAGGTGTGCAGGCGCTGCAGCGGGATTTCCAATGGCCACAAAGAAAAGAGACCCTATTTCCTGTGTGCTGGTGACTTTGCACTGGCTACTGTTTAGTTGTAGGTTTAATTAAAAAGGTTGTGCTTTCATTTTTAAGGCCTTCTTGTTCTTGCTCCACAATATATGTGTGTGGACGCTCAAGACGCCACCTCTAGGGTCACTCGGGTCGTGCGGCCAGCTTCTCCTCTCTGTTTCCCCGCTGGCTTAAAGTCTAAAAGACATCTGGCTTTTTTAGCTGTCCTCGCTGAGCACTGGAAGAGTCTCCCTCTTCATCTTAGGTCCACCGTCACCGTTGGCATATTTTGAATCCACTCAGAAGACCACTGCTGTTGTTTTTCAATGGGCTTCATTATAAATAATCCCCTTGGCTATCACAAGATTGAAATTCGCTATCAGAGGTGAGTTGTGCGGTCAGGAAAGCTTGCACAAACGAGGAACTTTACAGGGTGAGTACTCCCAAGCAAGCTTCATTACAACTTCAGTTTGTTTTTGCGCAAAACAAAGCATCACAATTTGTCTTGGCATGTTTTTGTGTCAACGTGTTTTGGTGATGCTCGTTGTGTCTTGAGCCATGAAAACAGCCATGTTTGCGGCCAGGCAGCAGCAGGCAGGGCGTCGGTGTCGGCTCGTTGGTCTAGGGGTATGATTCTCGCTTAGGGTGCGAGAGGTCCCGGGTTCAAATCCCGGACGAGCCCGTGCTTCGGCTCAGCTTTAATCTCGCCAGCCTGATTAGTGTTACGGGCCGTCAGCATATTTCTGGGAAATTGGGCAGCAAGCCCTGGCGTGACGAGGCCGGTTAGCTCAGTTGGTTAGAGCGTGGTGCTAATAACGCCAAGGTCGCGGGTTCGATCCCCGTACGGGCCAACGTTTTGCCCTCTGGGACCTTCAGCTTTGCGCTTCTCGCAAGTGACTGGCGGTCTCGCTGAAATCCCCGCGGGCCAGACCGCACACGGACCTGGCCGAAATAGCTCAGTTGGGAGAGCGTTAGACTGAAGATCTAAAGGTCCCTGGTTCGATCCCGGGTTTCGGCAGTGAAGCCACGACTGTGTGTTTTTGGTCGAGAGGGTCCAGTGACCAAACGCCTCCACCTAGCCACGCTGCGGCCCGCCTCTCAGACCTATCGCTCGGAGAGCGGGGGTTCCATGGTGTAATGGTTAGCACTGGACTTTGAATCCAGTGATCCGAGTTCAAATCTCGGTGGAACCTTTGTGTCCCTTTTTCGGCAGGGGGAGAAAAACAGAGGCGCTGCGCAACTGCTAACGTAACTGTAAAGAGGCGGCGAGATTGGCATTGTCAAACCGAGTCGGGGAAACATGGGCTTAAACGGCAAAGCCTTCACTGGCTCTTTGCTATGGCGCTTCTAGGCTGAATTACTTCATTCTCTGCGGCTCGGTGCGCAAAGGCGGTTGTGGCAGAGGTTCCATGGTGTAATGGTTAGCACTCTGGACTCTGAATCAGCGATCCGAGTTCAAAATCGGTGGGACCTGCTTTTGCCACGAATGTGAGCAGGACCCCGTCCGAAAAACCTTTTCAGCAGCAGCGAGCCTCAAGAGCTCATCCAGGGAGTGCCCATCGTGCCATAAAAGCGCAGACTGTCCCAACAGGGAAGTGAGCGTAAAAGGCACGGCGCCACCTGGAGAATGCGGGCATCGATCCCGCTACCTCTCGCATGCTAAGCGAGCGCTCTACCATTTGAGCTAATTCCCCTGGACGGTAGAGCAAAGGTGTCCATCGCTCTCAAAGACACCGGCGAGGAGCGACCCCTAGCAGGTGTGCAGGCGCTGCAGCGGGATTTCCAATGGCCACAAAGAAAAGAGACCCTATTTCCTGTGTGCTGGTGACTTTGCACTGGCTACTGTTTAGTTGTAGGTTTAATTAAAAGGTTGTGCTTTCATTTTTAAGGCCCTTCTTGTTCTTGCTCCACAATATATGTGTGTGGACGCTCAAGACGCCACCTCTAGGGTCACTCGGGTCGTGCGGCCAGCTTCTCCTCTCTGTTTCCCCGCTCTGGCTTAAAGTCTAAAAGACATCTGGCTTTTTTAGCTGTCCTCGCTGAGCACTGGAAGAGTCTCCCTCTTCATCTTAGGTCCACCGTCACCGTTGGCATATTTTGAATCCACTCAGAAGACCACTGCTGTTGTTTTTCAATGGGCTTCATTATAAATAATCCCCTTGGCTATCAAGATTGAAATTCGCTATCAGAGGTGAGTTGTGCGGTCAGGAAAGCTTGCACAAACGAGGAACTTTACAGGGTGAGTACTCCCAAAGCTTCATTACAACTTCAGTTTGTTTTTGCGCAAACAAAGCATCACAATTTGTCTTGGTTGTTTTTGTGTCAACGTGTTTTGGTGATGCTCGTTGTGTCTTGAGCCATGAAAAACAGCCATGTTTGCGGCCAGGCAGCAGCAGGCAGGGCGTCGGTGTCGGCTCGTTGGTCTAGGGGTATGATTCTCGCTTAGGGTGCGAGAGGTCCCGGGTTCAAATCCCGGACGAGCCCGTGCTTCGGCTCAGCTTTTAATCTCGCCAGCCTGATTAGTGTTACGGGCCGTCAGCATATTTCTGGGAAATTGGGCAGCAAGCCCTGGCGTGACGAGGCCGGTTAGCTCAGTTGGTTAGAGCGTGGTGCTAATAACGCCAAGGTCGCGGGTTCGATCCCCGTACGGGCCAACGTTTTGCCCTCTGGGACCTTCAGCTTTGCGCTTCTCGCAAGTGACTGGCGGTCTCGCTGAAATCCCCGCGGGCCAGACCGCACACGGACCTGGCCGAAATAGCTCAGTTGGGGAGCGTTAGACTGAAGATCTAAAGGTCCCTGGTTCGATCCCGGGTTTCGGCAGTGAAGCCACGACTGTGTGTTTTTGGTCGAGAGGGTCCAGTGACCAAACGCCTCCACCTAGCCACGCTGCGGGCGCCTCTCAGACCTATCGCTCGGAGAGCGGGGGTTCCATGGTGTAATGGTTAGCACTCTGGACTCTGAATCCAGCGATCCGAGTTCAAATCTCGGTGGGACCTGCTTTTGCCACGAATGTGAGCAGGACCCCGTCCGAAAAACCTTTTCAGCAGCAGCGAGCCTCAAGAGCTCATCCAGGGAGTGCCCCATCGTGCCATAAAAGCGCAGACTGTCCAACAGGGAAGTGAGCGTAAAAGGGCACGGCGCCACCTGGAGAATGCGGGCATCGATCCCGCTACCATCTCGCATGCTAATCGAGGACGTGCGCTATACCATTTGAGCTAATTCCCTAACTGGAAGGGTCCCCTGTAGGTGAGAAAAGTGCCTGGAAATTAGATAGAAAAAGGGAAAAACGTTGAATGCGGAAAAGGCAGGAAGGAGACTTGTGATATCCTTCCTTCATCCCCCCTTATTCATCTCACTTTCGTCCCCCCACCCGCCAATCACTCCCCCTTCCCACATTTTTTCCATTCCGCCCAACCCCCTCATTTACTCCATTTCTTCCCCCACCCTTTTTCCCCTTTCTTTATTCTTTTTATCCCTTCCCCCCCGTTTTTTCTTTCTTTTTCTTGCTTCTCGTTCCTCTCCCCTCTATTCCCTCCCCCTTTCCCCCCCCCAGCGCGCTTGCAGCGGCGAGGAGATTTCCAAGGGCCACCAAAAGCCGAAAAAGAGCAGACCTTCTTATTTCCTTGTGTGCGTGTATTGGGACTTTTCACTGGTTACTGTTAGTTGTAGGTTTAATTCAAAAGAGTTGTGCCTTAGTTTTTTAAGGGGCCACCTTCTTGTTCTGCTCCCGAACAATATATGTTGTTGCGTGCGTGGTCCCGCTCAAGTGACGCAACTCCTGCTGCGGGTCATCTCGGGTGTAGGCGGCCAGCGTCTCCTCCGGTTTCCCCCGCGCTGGCTTCTTAAAGTCTAATAGACAAATCTGGCCGCTTTTTGTCTCATGTCCCTCGGCTCGGAGCACTGGAAGAGTCTCCCTTCTTCTCTGAGGTCCACCGTCACCCGTTGGCTAATTTTTGAATCCAATATCAGCACAGACCACTATGCTCTGTTGTTTTTCACTGGGCCTTCATTATAAATGATTATCCCTCTTGGCTACTTTATCACACAAGATGTTTGTAGTCCAATTCAGCCGTTATCAGAGGGTGTACCTGGTGTTGCCAATAATGGAAACACAATGTGTCCATCCCACCAGCAGTTTAAGCAAAGGCTTTTCGATTGCCTATGAAAGACATTAGACACAGTGGCAGTGAAATTTAAGAACTTGGCCAGAAGCTTTTCTTGCTAGCTTTGCACTTTTTCACTTATATACTGAATAGGCAACACTGTTTACAAGAAGAAAAAAAAAATTTGTTGGAATTGTGCTGATTAAATTTATCAATGTCAGCTTATACTCTGTCCCCCAAACCAGGCTTTTCTGCATTTCAGGCACGTGTGCAGCACCGTTGCTTGGAGATGGAGCTGTGCTGACTGGTGAAGAGATGAGAATCCCCACCATCCTCCTCTCCCATAACATTTATTGCCAGTGAAAGAGGCGGCTGAAGGAGGTGGCCATCCTCTCCTCCTCCTCCTCCCCGTGTTATTCATCCGCACTGCTGTAAGATGTTGAGACTTGCTCTGCTGGATTCAACCTGACTGCATGTCTTTGGACCTGCGAGGGGTATTAATGACAGGACTCAAGATGAGTGTGACATGGACTTGGTCTTCTACATTTAATTGCCTCTGTCAAGTCCTGACAGGTGTCTGAGAAAACAGGTAGCCAGGTGAGGAAACTTTTTATGATATTTACTTTCACTGTTACCTTGTCTTGGCTTCAGGATAGAAAATTGCTCTATTAAGTGTATAATTGTCTTTTTGAGTTGAATAAACTCTCAGAACATTGTGAAGCAAAAATAGGTAGTGAGGGACGTTGTTTTTACACAACATTTTAGAAACTATATCGTCAGTTACTTTGCTACTGAAACGAACAACGAAAATAATTCCAACAAAGCCACTGCAGAACGTGCCTGAATGAATCGGTGTTTTGAACAAATTGGTTGAGTGAATGATTCCATGCATGACTTGCTTAGTCACTCCTCGCCATCTCCTTATTGACATAATATTTATTATGTCTATGTATGTACGTGCAGAAAGATTGAAAAATACCACAAAAACACCTAAACATTCTTTATTTCCGAATGTCTATAGTTTATTTTATTTATGGCTTAAAAGAAGCAAAGGAAGACATACTATTTTGTTGATGGGTCATTGACGAATAAGGTTTTTAAAAGTGTAAAAAACATAATGGAGATATAATTAATTTTGAAGATATATTAAGTGTTACAATGAGATTATGTGGTTTTTATAATCATTAACACTGCTTTTGTCATTTTTACAAGATGGACAAAATTTGTCACCAAAAAAGTTGTCATTCGGTTTAACCAAAATTTGGTTTTACCGAATGATGATATTTTCAAACAATGCTAACAGTCTGATAACTAGCTAGCTAGTTGGCTAAACAAATGACAATCAAACATTTTATATTTAGTACAAGTTTTTTAAATATTAAAACATTTTCTCTGTTTTATGGCGGTTGTACCGAATGACCTGATGTTTCAGGACATGCGTATGAGCAAGTGAAAACATGAATTTTTCAAATAGTTAAGAGAGAGTGACTTTTTTTCACAACCAGGTGTTTAAATGATGTCACATCCTGTCACATGATATTGACCGCATGACTTGATCCAAAATGGTCCCTTTATATTGGTTACCCGAATGACATCAATGAAATTAATTTTTCCGGACATTCTTTCTCATAACAAAGCAACAACTTCACATAATTTTTATACCATTTTGCACTATGTTGATATATGATGTGATAAAATCATGCAGAATAAAAATATATACATTTAATACATTTTAAGATATTTATTTACAAAGAAATGGCTGTATTGGCCTTTGTTAACCGAATTACCTTTTGACACTTCAAAATCTTTAAAATACCTTTATGTAGCAAAATATAAGTAAAACCTTTTTGATTCAATACAGAGATCTACCTTACACTGTACTACCTTACAAATTTTAGATGTCATATCTTATTACTATTAAGGCCTAAACAAATGAATCTCGCCTTGTAGTAGCACTAGTTTGTAAAGGTAGTTAATTGAAAATGTACAATTAGTTAACACTTATTTAGAATAATAAAACTGAAGTTTGTTATTGTTATTATCAAAGGTCACTATGCATTTGGTTCAGAGAATATCTTGTATTTTATATTAACGGGTCCGTGGTTTGACTCGCCTGATGGATTATAAAACCTTTTAGTGTTACAGTGTCTAACTGTTACACAGCCAATTATGTTTGTACCTGCATTGTTTCAGTATTTTCAAATTCAGAATGTAATGTGGATTGAAAGCTTAAATGAACAAATGTGGCCGACGGCCGTTTTCAAACTCCTCATTTTTCAGCGTGAATGAGGACGTGCCAATCACTGGTTACTCCTACTCACTGAATATCTGTGCACTGATCTGTGCAGCCTTGTACAAATCCATCCCGGGGCCTTTCCCATCCATATTTAGAGTTTTTTTGTTGTTGTTTTTTGTTCTGTGACCGTGATACTCAGACACAACTGGAATTTAAATCAAGCCCTGCTCTTGGTGCCAGCGACTCAGTATCCCAAACTTTCAAAAGACCAGCCAGTTATATAAACATAAGGCAGGAATGTCCTAATGACATTCACAGAGCTATCATATATTTCCCAGTGATATCTCTCTGGCACAAACTCGATCTTATAAGAGGAGGAGGGGAAAATAGGATTTGTTAATTAACTGCATTATCACTGAAATCCATAGAGAGATACGTTTGGGCTTCGTTACTCTGACATCAAACACGTTCAGTTGTTTTGAGTAGATGCAAAGGCATCAGAATGTTTGATCTGGCAATCTTTCTTTCTCACTTTTGGCTTTCTGTAATGTCTCCGTCATGGCCTTTGAATGGGCTGTCCTTGTGAATGTCTGGAGCCGCCCACACTGTCGTCTGGTTGCCAGATGTACTGTATTTCTCTGTGGCCCCCAAAAGGGTTGGAACTGTTATCCTGTCACTGTGAGAAGAGAACCAGAGAGGCACTGAGCGAGAAAGAGAAGAAAAGACACCAGCAAAACTTCAGTGGTGGTTTGAGTTGAAACAAAAGGCTTTTTATGTTGAGATTCTGCTAGCAGCGGAAACTGAGTTTGTTTTGACGGGATTTACACTTAAAGAGAGACCTAAACTCTTCCTAAAAACTATGATGCAAAAAACAAAGGATGTGAACACACGCGGCACAGCTGTGAGACCGTAAGCCATTAATTTAACAATCAAATAACATGACAAAGATGCTATGCACATTCAATTTGACTTACTGACTTACTTTTAGGTGTAAAACATATTCAAAGTGATTATAAAGCTTCAATAATGTGTTTTATTATTTTATTTTTTTTGTGCATTACATGTGTTGGTGTTTCAGAGGAAGGAAATTGAATTGTTGTGGTCTCACTGCACATAGTGCATCTGGCAAATGTACCAATGTTAGAAATAACCCCATTTAAAATGACAAACATGTCTGCCTGTTTACTTTATATTAGTCACAGTATAAATCCTCATTCCAGCTCTGTGCAGATTATGGGTACGAGCGCCAGTGCAACTTCCCAGGCTGCTCCCCTTGCACCTACACACCAGGCTGATCACCAAGGGAACAGCATGGCCGAGCACAGGCGCTCACTGCAGTCGGTGAACATTCGCAACAGCAAGGCTAAGTCCATCATCACAAACAAGGTGGCCCCTGTTGTCATCACGTAAGTGACAAGTGCAACATGATGCTTTTTAAAACTGACCGTAAGAGCCCACTTATGCACAAAATGTCACGCCTGTGTGTTACTCTTTGAGTGAAAACAGTTGTGGATGCCATCAACAACTTCACTTTGAACTAAAGGATAAGACAAACATGTATTATCATCAGTTGTGGACTTTTAATATATACCATTTCAAAAACATTATGAGTTTTGTCTCTATACAGAAATAACTGCAGGGAAGAGTTTCAGATTCATGACAAGATCCAATCTTCCAACTACTCGATGGGAAGGATATCTGACCTGCTGCCTGAGCACTACCTAGTGTTGGTATGTTTTTTTGAGATTTAAACTAAATATTTAGTGCTTTTTGTTTGAAAAGCCTCAAGATGTTTAGGTAATGCAGCAATTACCATGAGATGTAAATAAGTGCATGGAAATTTCTTGTCATTTACGATGAAATAAGTTTTATGACTTGTTTTATATTGTCCAGGGGGAGTTTTTTATGATACAGGATGTATACAATAGAGCTGACGTCTTAAATACTACAAAAAGCCATGGGGCCCCCAACTTCCGCAAGGTCAAGGGAAACTACCCCCTTTTTGGAATGGGCCAACCTAGCCTGAATGGTTTCAAACAGGTCCTCCAGAGACTGCAGATTGACGGCTGTGAGCAGTGAGTGGTCCTTTGAGTAGGATGTAAGGCAATGTGGCACATTTCATGAATACAGTACACTTTGGGGTCCCAAGTCTATTTTGTTCTGTCCCAACTCCAAACCTTGACTACCATATATTCTGCAGAAAGGCCTTCAAATAATGATCTCAGATGAATTGCTGTTTATTTCACAAAATATGTGAACAGGAGGTGATTTTCATCTGCGTGAGGGAGGAGCCAGTGGTGTTCTTCCGCTCAGATGGAGACTTTATTCCGTACACTCCCAGAAGAAGAGAAAACCTCCATGAGAACCTGCATGACCTGGACAGAGAGCTCAGTGCAGAGCAAATAGAGCTCTCCATCCGAAAAGAGGTCAGTTAATAGAGCAGGATCGACTGCCATCCTGTTATGATGAGATGTCATAGTGTCTGTTCCATGTCAGTTTTTTAATTCTCTGATATTTTCTCCAGTTGTGTGACTTTGCTAAGCTGAGTGAAAATGTTCTATGTCTATAATGACATTGAGCATTTTAAAGATGAACCTCAGCAGGTTCAGATTCTGTCAGAGGAGGACATTCATGTCACTGAGGAGGTCTACAAAAGACCTCTCTTCACTCAACCATTACACAGGTATTTCCACATATTTTATTACAGTGCTCAGTGTAAATGAGCACACCCACTTTCAAAAGTAACATTTTAAACTATCTCAATGAACACAAAAACAGTTTCCAAAATGTTGACAAGACTAAGTTTAATATAACATCTGTTTAACTTATAACATGAAAGTAAAGTTAATAATATAACTTAAATGACATATTTTTCAATTTTACTCAAATTAGGGTGATGCAAAAATGAGTACACCCCACAACAAAAACTACTACATCTAGTACTTTGTATGGCCTCCAAGATTTTAATGACAGCACCAAGTCTTCTAGGCATGGAATGAACAAGTTGGTGACATTTTTCAACATTATCTTTTTCCATTCTTCAAGAATGCCTCTTTTAGAGACTGGATGCTGGATGGAGAATGATGCTCAACTTGTCTCTTCAGAATTTCCCATAGGTGTTCGATTGGGTTCAGATCAGCACCATGAATTTTTCTTTGTATTCCTCACCTTTGTGACGCCATATAGTTTTGAAGCCATCAGTTCCAAAAACATTATCTTGGTCTCATCACTCCAGAGTATAGAATCCCAGTAGTCTTCATCTTTGTCAACATGGTCCTGGCAAACTCTTGTACCTGGGCTTTAGGAGA
>JAOTNS010001595.1:0-31442 GCA_028476615.1 Culter alburnus | reverse complement strand
GTGGTAAATTAATGTTTTTTTTGCACCAAACAATGCACTGTGACACTTCATAAAACTGAGGTTAAACCACTGCAGTCACGTGGATTACTTTAATGATGTCTTGACTGTTTTCTGGTGATTGGAAGTGGTAGTTGTGTAGCTGTCAATGGAGGGACAGAAATCTCTCGGATTTCATCATAAAGATCTTCATTTGTGCTTCAAAGATGAATGAAAGAAACAACATCAGTGTGTAATTAACCTCTTAAGCTTCATCTGGACGTTGATGCACTGAAGCACTCTGTTAATATTAGTTCAGAGTTTTAATGTAAATGATTGAATTACCTTTTAAACTATACACATTAACAAGATCTCAGACTCAAACTTCAGTATTTGACCTTTATTTTATTCTGAAAAACTTACAGTGCCAGTTATGTCTTAATTGTGTCAGCAGTTATGAAAATTAAAAACAGATTCAATGCCTTTAATATGAATTATGAGCATCAGCAGCATCCATTCAGAAAAATACTCCTGTACGGTCCTTATGAAAATGGTTGACAAAACAACGTCTCTCAGGGCTTTTAGTTCACATTTGGAGAAATATTGATAGATCATCATATGTTTACGTCAAATTTCTAAAGAGACGAGTAATATTTACAGGGCAGTATTTGCAAGCAGAAAAACTGAATCGAGGACTCTATACTCTAGCGAGGAAACGGATCTGCTCGTGCGCGAGGTTAAAGCCAGAGACCATCTACAGGAAAAGCCGGGTTCCACCAAAGCATTTTCATCTTTATGCACGCAATAATAATCTCTTGCATTGTAATCCTTTTATTTTTAATATTTGGCATGTTTGTGTGCTGCTGCGCGTCCCTGTGTGTGTAATAATGAGAGTGTACACACAGGTTTCAGTTGGTCAATGGCTCAGTCTATTTCATTTGCCTCAAAATAGTAACGTACCAACAATGCGCCTGAACACACCTCGTTTCTGGATGGGCAAACCCACAAATCGCACAAATGCATTCGCTATTTACACAACATGGCGCAGGATGTGAAATGATAAATACATCAGGCTGAAACTAGCAAAAAAACACTCGCGCCGGGTGTATCATATATCATGTGACATTCCAGGAAAATTTCTTAACATGAACAATTCTTCCAGAGATCACTATAACATGCAGATAGAAATGTTTTGGAGACAATAAACACATGATTGCAACAATATATGGTTTATCTAGAGATGTTCAACGATTAATCACGATTAATCTCATCCAAAAGAAAAGTTAGTGTACATAATATGTGTGTACTGTGTATATTTATTTTGTATATTTAAACACATACACATAATGTATATATATATTTAATATATATATATATTATATATATATATATATTTATATACACAAAACTACACACACACATATTATCTACTAAACAAGTTTTATTTTGGATGAGATTAATCGTGATTATGGCTACCAGGTTGAAAATTTTTTTTTTTGAGTGAACTAACCCTTTAAATTGATGAATGGTAATTTGAATGAATGAATGTAATAATAGGTTTCCCTGCATTTTATTCCATTTAATTGAATTACTGAAATTGCAAAATTCACAGTGACAGTTTCATATGAGAGTCACGTATGATCTTACCTCAGTGTCTCCAGTTTACAGTGAGGATTCCCAGTACAGCAGAAATCATCTTCACTCCCGAGTCTCCTAGATGTATCCCTAGCAGATCCAGTTTTCTCAGGTGTGAGGGGTTTGATCTCAGGCTGAAGCCAGAGCAGCACAACTTCATCTGTGACACCACAATAACTCAACCTGAGAGAACAATGACACACTCTTCACTCTCTCAGAAGCCATATATGTTTTAAAGATAACTAAAGCATCTCTGTATATATAATGTAGATAATATTCATCTAATCATGTTCACACTAACAGTGTTATAGATGGAGACAGACAATAAATGTGAATTTAATGAGATTCCGGTAACGCTTTAGATACAGCCCGGAAAGTACTGCGTAATTACAACAATTTACAGCATAACTTTCAATAATTATAGTGTAACTATACGGTAAGTGTGTAAGTATAGGGGAACAGTATTTAAAGTCTTGGGAATAAAGGGGTAACAACCAGGAAAATAACAAATTATTATACTATAAATTTTATAACTAAGGGGTACTTACACTGTTATGATAGACAACAATCTACATTTGGGAGCAATTTAGCGAGAAAGTGCACTGATTAAGTGTTTCAAGGCAAGTAGAAAAGAACTATTGCAATTTTTAATACATTGGGAAATATGCTTTTGTTTCATGTAGTTACAGGGTAAATATGACATTACGGGCCGTAAATTAAAGTGGGAGCTTGTTCACCCTCTTATTTCATGTGGTAGTAAGATAAGAATTAAAAAAAAAAAAAAAAAAAAAACGCAAACAGTCATATCACTTGGAAACCTTTATTGAAAAACAACTTATTTCAAAACAGATTTACAGTTACAACACTTCTTATTAGTTTCTCTTGCTTGGCTTCCTCCTCCTCTTGTTCCTCTTCTTCTTTCTTTCCACCGATGAATCTTAAGAGTAAATCCTATTTGCTATTCTGTATTATAAGAAAATACAGTAGCCTACACCCGGAAATGTGCTTGTTTACTCATCTTTTACCCTAATGCCATTTGAGATGTATGACTTTCCTTCTTAAGATGAACACAAAAAGGTTTTTAGGAAAAAATAAATCATCTGGGAACACTTTATATTGCAAACTCACGTATTCCTAAAAGTCGAAGCATCAAACAGAACATACAGCAATAACTACAGTAATCCATACGACCCCAATGGATGAATCGATGTCTTCTGTAGTGAAACGATATGTAATTGTAAGAAAATACCAAATATTTTAATATTTTTAAAACTTTCGACCAACTGTCTTCTGCGCGTGCATGCGAGGGTTGAGAGTTCATGCGTGACATAACTTGAAGCGTGACGTAAGCGTGCCGAGAAACTCACGCAGATGTTGGATGCTGTCAGTTTTTCTTTTTTTTATTATTAATGCTCACAACAAAATACACAGAATAACAGATATTGATAATGAGAAACAAACAAGACAGAATAACAGAGACGGCAGTTCTCACGTGAGTTTCACATGAATCTCTCGCGAGAACGTCATGAAAGCTTCACGTTGCTCATTTCAATGTGCTTCGAATGCGAAGTCGACTCTCATGCAGGCACTGGTGATAGTTGGTCAGAAGCAAAAAGATTAATAGCCTCAACCATGAGAACATTTGTGGGTGTACTCTATTTTCTTATAATGCAGAATAGCAATGGGATTCCTTCTTAAGATTCATCAGTTGAGAAACAAGAGAAGCCAAGCGAGAAACAACAACAACAAAAAAAAGAACAAAATTGTTACATTCTCTCAGGACTTTAGAATTTGAAATGAAAAATTGATTTAAAAAAAATAATAATAAGTGTTGTAAACCTGTTTTTAATAAAGTTGTTTTTCAAATAAAGGTTTCGGGGTCAGTGATATCAGATTGTTTGCATTTTATTAATTACTTACCCTGTAACTACATAAAATAAGAGGGTAACAAGCTCCAATTTAGCCCGTAATGTCATACTTACCCTGTAACTACATGAAACAAAAGCATATTTCCCCATGTATTAAAAAAGATTGCAATAGTTCTTTCTACTTGCCTTGAAACAACTTAATCAGTGCACTTTCTTGCTAAATTGCTCCCAAACATAAGATTGTTGTCTATCATAACAGTGTAAGTACCCCTTAGTTATAAAATATTTACAGTATAAATAATTTATTATGTTCCTGGTTGTTACCCCTTTATTCCCAAGAATTCCCCTATACTTACACGTATTTACTGTATAGTTACACTATAATTATTGAAAGTTACGCTGTAAATTCTTTGTAATTACGCAGTACTTTCCGGGCTGTAATCTAAAGCGTTACCGAGAATCCTCTTCAGTTATCACAAATTAACATTCTTCATTTTGCTTCTTTCTGCACCTCTTTTTCATCATCATGTTTATTGATAGAGTTTATTTGTTTTGTACTATTTATTATTTCATTAGTTTAGTTTTGGTCTCACTATGAACTATTTAAAAATATGTCTCTCTGAGCACCAGATCATGTGACTATCAGAGAGATGATCTTACCCAGATCCTCCCTTTACAGTGAGGATTCTCCAGTACAGCAGAAAACAGTTTCACTCCCGAGACTCCTAGTTTATTCTTAGTCAGATCCAGTTTTCTCAGGTGTGAGGGGTTTGATCTCAGAGCTGAAGCCAGAGCAGCCCAACCTTCATCTGTGACACCACAATCCATCAACCTGTAGAGAACAATGACACACTCTTCACTCTCTCAGATCAAAACTTACAGGGCCACATTTCCCAAAAGCATCATAAACCTTGTAGAAACAATTGTATGAATCATCCTAAAATTACAGTCTGTTTCCCAAAACCAGGAGTGTGTTTGTGTAAATGTAATTAGGGAAGCACGGGACACAAACTAACGTTGGGTTAATTATAACACACATGGTTTAAATACTTCCACACATGATGAAAATTAGCATATTTACTAGATGCCATATTGGCAAAATATAGAGAAAACAATGGTCCAAAATTCAGAAATCTTTGGAAGATATCACTGAACATTTATTTAACAATAGCAAAAGTAAGTAAGTGTTCATTTTTCATCTATATATTGTTTTTATTTAAAATGAGACAAATCTGATATTATTTTAATCTCCAATCTGTTCATCCAATCTGTTCCTTTAATGTTTCACTAACTAGCAGAAGACACTAACCAGGTTTAAATTCCAGTTGCACAGATAGGGTTTGTTGTAACACTGCGTTACAATGTGACCCGCTGTTAGAGCTATACTATTCTATACAGTTACCAATACAATTGGCAAAATTAACTTTCATGAATATCTGTTCAGATACCATGGAGAAAAGGTGCATAAAGACTGAGAGGAAGAACCTGAACATTCATAAATATTATTTTAATCAATGTTCAGCATTGGTACTGGCTCGTCTATTTGTCTGGTGTTCAGTGAGAGCTGTGAGTGGAGGGAGGAGAGTGTTGAGTTCAGCTCTGTGTGTTTCTGAATGGTTTCTTGAGCTGTTGTCTGTATTGTTTTGATCTAGGCTGTACAGCTGTGTTCTGCAGTGTTCATTGTCAAATTATTTCAATTTGAATTTCAAACAAATGCTATTATTTTATATGAAAGAAATAATAATTGTCTTTTAATGACAATATTTTAGTTTGTCATGTATATTATTTCTTTAGATCAGATCACATTTTCAGCTGTCATATGGTCATGTTACAATGTGCTCCACCTATGGGGCATGTTGTCATTCCCTTCTTTCGAGGTAAATAAAGAAAAAAGATACACTGCATTAATGAAAACAAGCCACACATTTGTACCAGACATGTGTGAAATTAATGTGGAACAAAATAAATTCTCTGAACCCTGAGTAGATTTACACAAACTGAGAAAGTCAAAAAGCGTTAGTGTACTGAAGGTTATTTATGGCTATTTTGTACCCGTTTCTGAGAATCAAAGTTATTAGCAACTTTTACTTTCTATTTGACTACATTTTTAATAAATATGTACTCTTTACTCTAATACATTTGTAATGAGTTATGCAATTATTTGTTACATTTTGCATGGCACCTAACCAGTGTTAATTTTGGCAGCCATTTTTATTTAGTCTTAGTCTTTATCTTCAGACAAAAATGCTCCTTAGTCTTAGTCACATTTAGTCATTTTTGTCTTTCATATTTTAGTCTAGTTTTAGTCAACGAAAGGTCATTGCATTTTTGTCAAGTCTTAGTCATTACTTTTAGTCAAGCTACAGTTACCAACATTAATTTGATAGCTATTTTATCTTTAGACAAAATAGTCGTAATTTTTCTCTTTAGACCAATTCATTTAAGCTTATGAAAAATTGAAATCAAGTTAACAGGCTGTATTGACATTGTACTCTTAGCAGAAGCACTTGTGCAATTCTACAAATCCCTTTTCAGTGGTTCTCAAACTTTCTAGAGTGTCGTACCCCCTGAGGGATTTAACATCTTCTGCGTACAGTTACACCTTTTCTATTAAAGGACAATATTTGCCCTCTTAAATCGATTTTTCCAAAGCATTTTTTTTTACCTTTATGAATATCTTTATAAAATAAATAATTCTTAAAAAATTCAATAAATACAATGATGATAAAAATGAAGTGATACTTTTAAATATTACATTAAATCCACCAGTAGGTGGCGGTAAGTCACTGTTTTTTGAGTGAATCATTCTTTCAGTATCAAAGCAAGCGGCTGTAGTTATGAATGGGTCATTGAATCATTGGTTCATTCAAAGCTGCAGATTCGTTCACGAAACAGCTTGTATGCTGCAGTTTCTGCTGTAGCTTTCATTGCAAAATAGAGCAAATACTGACAATACTGTTTAAAATGTACATCACTTAATAATACCTTTTTGTTTGTTGAACTGTTGAGTAAAATCAACGTCACATTTGAAATCGTGTGGATATTCGGAGGACCGTGTACCTTCGGATAATTTGTTTTCTCGCTTTTGTCTTCTAAACGGAAAAACAAAGAAAGCATTCATTTATCACATATTCGACCCTCCTCATGAGCATAAATAAACAAATCTCGAGTCATTTTTACATATTTTTATTTGTGTTTTAATCACACTTTGTTCTAATCCGCCAAATGTAAAAACAATAAAACCAAAATGGATAAACAGCTTGAATATTCGATCTCTACATGGGCGGGAATAAAACGGCCCTTTCCGCTGATTGGTCAACCAAAGATCAAGCCGCGCATCAGAATAAAAAATATGAAAAAACAACTCGAGATTTGTTTATTTATGCTCATGAGGAGGGTCAAATATGTGATAAATGAATGCTTTCTTCGTTTTTCTGTTTATAGGATAAAAACAAGAAAACAAATTACCCGAATGTACATGGACCTTTGGGAAACATTGTATTCTTGCTCGTATAATATGATCAACATTAAAAACAATAACTCACAGAGTTATTTGTATCGAAGAGAGTTTTAATCTTAAATCTATATGCAGTCTGTATCTATATTTGTTCTTGTTAGTAAGTGGTAAATCCCCACTTTTACAAAGGAATATTGTCGAGAACAGCACTAATGTAGCTCAATTTGCTGGCTTGGAGTCAGTCAGTTTTGACCGCGAAAGATGAGGTAATAGAGGTGAATGAATGTCGTGTATTTAAGGCATTTTACCTGCTAGAAATACATGTTCAGTTTTTATGTTATTTTAACTCAGCATTTTGTTTGCATACGTCAGTTTGAGAGCCACTGCTGGATATCAGCCTACACTTTGGTCGCAGATTTAGTCAGCAAACGAGCAGCGCAATATAGACCAACTGACTGACACTTTAATTTAAGCATAGACGTTGGAACGGGGGGGCGGCTGCCCCCCCTGTTCCAACGTCTATGTTTGCGAGTATGACTCACTCGCTTTGAATGACTATAACTTGCACACAGTTTTTTCCAAACTGTTCACGAGTTTCTGTGGGTTTGATTTTGGTTATTTGTTGAAATAAAAACAAAAAATCTGTATTTATATATATATAAATACAGAATCTGAATTAAAATGCGTTTGATCTAAGCCTACATTTCAAAATTTTGTGTCATAAAATTATATCGCGCATAAAGCTCAACTAACGCGATCGTTATAAAGGTGTTTCAACAACAATACACTTCCACTTGCATGTATTTGACAATCGGAATATCAGATATTTCATGCCATAGCTAACACATTTGTGAATATTCTGAATAAAAAAGGAAAAATGACATAAAAGCAGATCATCTATTTAATTACCATTGTGCATTCATTCATTGCGCCTTGACACCAGTTCAAAACTGAGTCCCAAAAGTCAGCGTAAGAAGCATAACACGTACAGACTCCATGTAGGCCTATGATTCTCTCTTTTGTTGTTCTGTTTTCTTTCAAGATCAAAAATACAACAAATGAAAGCATTTATCTGTATTTCCGACTGATGAGAACTATGCATATACATTCATAAATCAGTCAATTTTATTATGAGATATTTTATTCTAATGTGATCAGTGACTCAAGCACTGATGGACCAAAGAGCGCGCATTTCGACATTTGCAGTAAAAACTTGAAATATAAATTCTCAGAAAATGCATTTAATACCAATATATTGAAATGTCTGTTTATATAGCCTATTCCATTAATAAGGAGTCCAGACATTGGAAAAATATCAGTCCACATGCGTTTTATATTTAATATGAGGGAAATAGACATGCATGCGTGACACAAAAAAATCTTTAACTTTTAGGTAGCAAAATATTTTTTAGTAATTCTGTCAATTACACTAAGGTTATTACATTGTCTGCTATATATTTGCTTCTTATTTATTAAATACGGGCAATTGATTGATAAAACATTGTTCAAAATTAAGATACAATTTATACAAAACGAATATCTTTTAAAAAGAGTTTTCTATCAAACAAAACTTAATGAAGTCGTCAAAATCATGTTTTACCAAAAACAACGCCGTTGCTAGGAGGGCGCCAGCGCTTCTGCCTTTCAGCGCCTATGCCTCACGAGTGGATGATAGCCCTGAAGACGCCTAGCAATGATATACCTTTAGTGGTAGTATACCTTTAGTTAAGTTATACCTTAAGAGTCTTCGTAGCGCGCTAAGAGACAATGTTATCGGGTTATGCGTTTCATGCGTAATGGAGATTCCAAAGCGCTCTTCTTTGGTCAGAACCATGGAGAGCGATCGCGGATAGGTCTGTCCTATGCACCGAAACTTTTAACAATGCAACAAAATATTTAAAGAGCATCAAGCTATTAAAATCTATATTATGTATGTACGCACAGATAATATAACAGTAGGCTATATTAGTCAATGTTTTTTATTAGGTTAAGCAGTGATTGGATAAAGTTTTTTTTGTTGTTTTTTTTAATTTAACATTTTTAATTTAAGGCCCACCCACAATTGGTCTGGCCCATCCAAAACTGGAATCCTGGCGCCCTGCCTGGGCCACACTGAGCTGTGCGTAACGCCCACAGACGTGAAGTGAACGAGACAGAGGCTGTCCTGTACTGTCTGAAATGGTTAACTCTGTGGCGATGCATGTGCAAAACAGATTTAACTAATCATAAAGTCAATCAGGATACATAACACAGCCTACTATAGGCCTACACTAACACCCGGCAACCCCCTGTAAGTTTAGGTAGGGCAGATTGTGGGTCTCAGCCATATGCGCTGATTTATGTTTCCGCCGGTGGGTGCCCAGTGCCCCACATCACGCCCATTACATCCAAATTATATTATAAATAAATCCATACTGAGTTGCAGTTCAGGCGTGATCTAATTGACATGACAATCAGTGGTACAATTCCTCAACTTGATTATCAGGTTCGAATCTGCCCTCATATAGTTTTTTTCACTCATTAAGTTAAAAGAAGTTCATTAATGTTTGTATATTAAGAGCATGTTTGTGTGCATTTTGTTAGTGATTTCCCTGGAAAGAAGAGTCAAGTGATAGATTGACGCGCATGTCTGAAGACTAACTTACACGAGCCACAACGTTCCTCAGCATGATTTCAAAAACAACACGTTTCAGCGCTAGTTCGCTTCTTATTTAACTCAAATAACGTCAACTGGATGTTTCATTTCCATTATATCCGCGCAGCGAGATGACAATTTCGACCTAAAAAACACATTCTTTTCACGAGTGTTGTCGCGAGTCATGCTCTCGCTGATATGATGCAAGGAGAGTTTGAGTTTCAGCACACGCATGTATCTGATCGAGAGCAGAGCCATTTGTGCTCACGCATCACTTGGATGCGCTCTCGACGTTTGCCATTAAAATATTGCCATAGAAACGGCCTTAAATAAACTATAAAAATGGTGAAGATCATGTCTGAAAGCTTCAATCAATATTTTATTGGTTAAAATATACTTGGTTAGAATATCTCGTATTTTTCCATGGGTGCTCGACCATTTCCGTGGGTGCTCCAGCCTATGGTCTCAGCGCTAGTTTATGATAAACATTGTTCCTGAAAGAATCAGCTGTTTGAATGAATCGACTGAAACTAATGACTCACTCATTGACAGTGACTTGATGCCACATAGTGGTGGTTTTAATGTCACATTTAAACTATCTTTTCATTTTTAATAATTTCAAAATATCAATATTCAGCATTTTATGTTTAAAACATTATTTATGCATTTGTAACTGCAGTTTAAATGCATTTGTCAGCTCTGAACTTCATCAAACAGTGTGTATAAATGCATATAAAAGCACTTTAGATTCAGTTTTTCTGTGTTTCCACTGCATTGCAAAGATTAATTTTGTTGATATTGATTTCATTTGATTGGTAACAGTCCTAGTATAAATTATTGTTATAAATGAATTTATTGATTAAATGACACACAAGATTTGTTAATTAATTTGACACAAAAGATCAGGCATAAATTTAATTAGGTTATAAAATAATGGAAAAAATGGTAAAAGGTAAAAAATCATTTTAAACTTATTGGAAAATATAATTTCAGGCACTGCTGCAAACTAACCACCGTTAGTAGTAAATATGCAGGCTATAGGACCCTACGTGAAAGTGCCTGCTCACTTCTGCCCAGACCCAGACAAAAATAAAATTCTGCCTACGCCACTGCAGCCACGGATCAGCTGCGCACGGCAAACGCGACATACGTGAAAGCAGAATATGCACCTGCTGCTCCTGCTACGCATACGTACTGCAGACGGAGTGTGTGTGAAACAGGTGTAAGTACTCACACTCTGTATGAGCAGCAGCTTTATGTGTTCCAGGTGTGTGTGCTGACTGCGCTCTGAACCGCTCTCAGAAACCATGAGCTCGTATCGAATGAGCGCTGTTTCACTTCTTACTGCACAATGTTCTTAAATCGTAAGGCTTAAAAGTGCATTGTTTCATGAGACCGTGTAGTAACTCCACACTGGTGATGAAATGACTGTGACGCTGAAGTCTGACATAATCAATTATGTGTTTGTTTGGTGAGATCGGCCTGTTTTAGTGACTCCTGATCGATTCATAAGCTGTGTCCCAATTCAGAGGCTGCATCCTTCGAGGGTCAGAATGAGCGTTGTTAAATGGGACGGTCTAGCCTACGGAGCACTGATCTTGGATTTATTTGATGTACCATCATTTCATGACAAACGAAAGCCACATTTGGAGGAGTCTTATAATTGGGACAGCCTTCACTGTGACACACTCGGCCTTCGAAGGATGCAGCCTCTGAATTGAGTCACAGCAATAGCATCTGATTATCGGCCGATAACAATCTGCAGTCGATCGATCGGAGCATCCCTAATTTTAAACGATCTTTATTTTAATGAACTGATATCAATCCATAAATCCAGAGAATCAATCTTTTAGTCTGTGCTGTTTTCAGTTGATGCACTTTTGATAAGAAAATCTCAGCTTTCAAATTCTGTCAGATGTATTGAGAAATTCAAGCAATAAATGTGTTTTGGCGCTCTTTAATGTGTCTGACAGATCGCTGTAGTGTCTCAGTTCAAGCAGCAGTGCGGAGCACAAGTGAACCGGTTATCTTTTCCTCTTTACTACTAGTTATAGCATGAAAGAAACATGGATAATATTAGGATCGCCTCAACTCACAGCAGAGAACATACATTTACCTCAGCTAAAACACATTAGCTAAAACACAGAAAGTAATTTTTATGTCTCAGTTTGTAAGAATGAACAGAAACACATTTACAGTAATGCTCTTACAATAGAAGTCTAGCAGGTCAGATAGGTGGAGGGTTTGAAAGCTGAAGTGTGACGCTCATGTTTTTTGTTGAACCATTAATTTATATTTTAAGTAAAAAATGTTATAAAGTTTTAACAGTGATGATTGTCTTCTCAGTGTTACTTACACAGCTGATCTAGTTGCTGTAACCACAGGCAGCATTCTGAAGAACTTCATCTGCTGTATTTACTGCAACGCTATTTGAAAAAAAAAAAAAAATTATTAATGCTAATAATATCAATTAATATTATTAGTAAATAATACATGAAATACCTTAAATAAACACTGCTTTAAAAAGGACATGTGAAAAAGTTTTATTAGTATGACTGAAGAAATTACTGAACATATTCTGCCAACACAGATTAGTTTTTTCTTTTTCTTGTCAGTGTGTTGTGGTCTATTAGTCTGCATTCACACTACAACACTTAGTGACAGATCTATTTTCACACATCAGACTTTTTTTTGCCTTCCGTTGCTATGGTTATCACTATGTCAACCATTGCAATTTCAGGAGAGACATTCACCTCTCCCGGAAGTTCCAGGAGTCTCCCGCATATTGATATTGGGTGTTTCTCAAACAGAAGGCTGAATCCTAGTGAGTTTGTGTCTTATAGTCCAGTCCTTCTGAGGCTTGTAGACTCGAGTCCTCCTCAGCATTAAACACTAGAATGAGACGCTCTAGTAAGTGCGCATGGCTACGGCACACATGTTCCTGCTCCAACAGCACAAAATACTAATAAAACTTCATTTTGGAAAAATACTTTGTATTAAAAATCTTTTCGTAATGCAATACAGTGAATGACAACCGTCTGTGTCTCTCAGTGGCTTACATTACTGGCAGTTTAGTGTTAGTGATTCATTTACACCAAAACAGAAGATAACATGTATGCCTTCATCACTGAAAACATTATTTTTGTCTTACATTTCATAATGAACTCAGATAAGTGCAGACTCGCTTCCATAAGTTATTTTTCATGGATTGGAATGTGTGCAAAGGATTGTGGGTGAATGAAGGACATAAAGGATACACTTGATGCATCCTTCAAAATGAGCTGAATGAAGGACGTGAAACGAAGTCTGCCTTCAAAGGATCCTTCAAACTGAGACGACCTTTAGAGGTGCTTGATGACGTGGCAGCAGATATATGCAGCTTTACTAGGACACAGCCTTCTGTTTGAGAAGCACCCAGCGTCTCCCAGATGCCCGCAAATTATGTACAATATCCCAGAAATCGATTTTTGCCCTGTGATATACACACATCTGATTGGCCATTGCTTTCAAGCGCCCAACAGACATGTCTGTGATTGGCTACAACGCTCAATGCTGCAAAAACACTAAATATAAACCTCTGTGCATGTGATATGGTTATTATTTACAAATACACACAGAAGTTAAAAATGTTTGATCACTCAAATGACCTATTTTGGATTTAAAACAGACAAGTTTGTATCCCTGTGCTTTATTCCTATATGGAGGAGTGATTTCTGGGGAGTGTTTGTGTGAGAGAGAAATAAAAAACATAAAAATATGAACTACTAAACTCTGTGTGACATCTGCAGGATTACAGATTTATCAGATTCTTGTTTCTCTTTGTTCATAATGTTTTAGACTGTAATGATTGAACTCAGTGTTACTTACTGATCAGTTTTGACTCCAATTAAGACTCTCAGGTGAAACTCCTTCATTGTCTCCTCTGAGCTCAACAACACAAAAACTAAAGCTGACCACTGAGATGAGGAGAGTTTCACATTACGTAATCCTCCAGATCTCATATGAGGTTGAGCTTCATTCACTAGTGAAAGATCACCCAGTTCATTCAGACAGTGAAACAGATTGATGTATTTATCTTGAGAGGGATTCTCACTGATCTTCTCTTTGATATAGTCAACTGTTTTCTCATTGTTGTGAGAGCTGTTTCCTGTCTGTGTCTTTAGTTCTTGTAAGAGACCCTGATTAGACTCCACTGACAGACCCAGAAGGAAACGAAGGAAAAGGTCCAGATGCCCATTTTTACTGTCTAAAGCCTCATCCACAGCTCTCTGATGGAGGTCAGATAGTGAAGCTTTAGTTGGTTTGGTAATCTGGTCAAACACATTGATGTTCTTGTTTATAAAGGAGAGATGCACATATAGAGCTGCTAGATGTTCCTGAATGCTCAGATGAACAAAGCAGAAGACTTTCCCTGATACAAGCCCAACTCCTCTCTGAAGATCTGAGTGCACAATCCTGAGTACACTGATGCTTCTGTCACATCAATGCCACACTCGCTCAGGTCTTCCTCATAGAAGATCAGGTTGCCTTTCTCAAGCTGCTGAAATGCCAGTTTCCCTAGTTTGACAATCATGTCTTCATCTTTCACTTTCTTCTCATAGTCCTTCTCATGTTTGATGTTGGTCTGAAGGATCAGGAAGTGTGTGTACATTTGAGTCAGAGTCTTGGGAATCTCTCCACTCTCTGCTTCACTCAACATCTTCTCTAGAACAGCGGCTGAGATCCAGCAGAACACTGGGATGTGACATAATAAAGAGGCTCCTTGATGACTCCAGGTGTGAGATGATCCTGTCGGACAGACTCTGATCCCTGAATCTCTTCCTGAAGTATTCCTGCTTCTGTGGGTCACTGAAGCCTCGTACCTCTGTCACTCGATGGACACACTCAGAGGGGACGAGATCAGCTGCTGCTGGTCTGGAGGTGATCCAGATGAGAGCAGAGGGAAGCAGATTCCCCACAATGAGGTTCGTCAGCAGCACATCCACTGAGGCTGATTCAGTCACATCACACATCCTCACATCGCTCTGAAAATCCAGAGACAGACGACACTCATCCAGACCATCAAAGATGAAGGAAACTTTATACTGATCACTGGATATTTCCATTTCTTTTGTTTCAGGGAAAAAGTCATGAAGAAGATCTGAAAGACTGAGTGTTTTGTCCTTCATGAAGTTGAGCTCTCTGAAAGGAAGAGGAAATGAGCTGGACGTCCTGATTCTCTTTCCCTTCAGCCCAGTCCAGGATGAACTTCTGTACAGAGACTGTTTTTCCAATGCCAGCGACTCCCTTTGTCAGCACAGTTCTGATGGGTTTGTCTTGTCCAGGTAAAGGTCTGAAGATGTGACTGCATTTGATCGGTGTGTCCTCTGTTTCTGCTCTCCTGGACTGTGTCTCAATTTGTCTCACCTCATGCTCATTATTGATCTCTCCACTTTCACTCTCTGTGATGTAGAGCTCTGTGTAGATCTCATTCAGGAGTGTTGGGTTTCCCTGCTTTGATATTCCCTCATACAAACACTCAAACTTCTTCTCAGATTTGATCTCAGTGTGTTTAAGACCTCAGGTTCAGAGTCATGGCTGTAAAATTAAAATACCACATTATTACACAAGTTTAAGAAGTAAATATCCATAAATTACAAAATAGATCATTTTGTTTGCTGTATTATGAGACACAGAACATCATTAGTTTTCTTAAATGTTTCAATTATTAATCATGTGATTGAGTGATGCGTGATGTGCATTGCAGCACCTAAAATTAAACAACAACAAAAAAGTCCTCCATTTTACCTGAAACCAGGATTCATGCTGTTAACATGTTATTCCTCCCCTACTCTGTTCATTACAGCATAAGGTGCTTCTATTATGTTAAATACGGTACGGTGTGCCGGAAGTTGTTTTGCGCATGGGCAGCGCGGGTTGTTCAGTGTGTACGTGACGATGATGCCGAGGCTGAATAAAGTTGTGGAAGAAATAAACGTTGTGTTTATTTAAAATAACATGGTAGCAGAGGATGGTTAAAGGATGGCAGCGAGTTATAAAGTTCCGCCGAAGTTTGATGAAGCCAGGCCATTCGAGTGTTGGAAAAATGAAGTTAACATCTGGACGCGGGTTACTGATCTGGATAAAAAGCAGCAAGCCCTTGCTGTCGCTTTGGGGCTTGAAGGGAGAGCACGTGAGACGGCAATGGAAATACCTGCGGAAGATTTGGACCACGATAACGGCATGGCAACGTCGATGGCAAAGCTGGATGGCGTGTTCCTTAAAGAGGAAAAAGATCGCGCGTATGAAGCATATTCATACTTTGATGGCATAACAAAGAATAATTCTGTTTCCATGGAGGACTACATAATTGACTTTGAACAGCGATACAACCGGATGAAAAGGTATAATATGACGCTTCCTGATGCTGTACTGGCTTTTAAGCTTTTAGACACAGCCTGTCTCGATGATAAAAGCAGACAGCTGGCACTGACAGCCAGCACAGAGCTGACGTTCTCCTCTATGAAATCGGCTCTAAAAAGGATTTTCGGAGGGAAAACGACAGGCTCATCAAACGGAATACAGGAGAACCAGGACGTGGCGTTTTTCACAGAACAAAGACCACAAGGCAGAGGAAAACGGATCACAACTTTCCAAAGGGGACAACTAAAGCAGCCATTAGCGGGGACTAATCCACTGGATAAGTTCGGTAAGAGATCCAAATGTGCTATTTGCCAGTAGAGCAGCAACTAACGATTATTTTTTCTGTCGACTAATCTAACGATTATTTTTTCGATTAGTCGACTAATCTAACGATTATTTTTATTAAATTTTTTTATTAATTTAGTGTTCTTTTTTTGATTAGCTAATGAATCCTTTGGATAACTTTACAAAAAATTATAAGTACAATTTCTACTATAATATTTCAACTTATTAATTTTTTTTTCAACTGACTGACTTCTCATGTGATTTATGAGCTTCTACAACTTTTGACCTCCTAACTGAACTCCTTTCCAAACTGATCGTAGAAATAAAACAGTATAAATAAAAATGGTAACACTTTACAATAAGGTCTCATTTATTAACATTAATGTATTAACCAACATCAACTAACAATGAGCAATATATTTGCTACAGTATTTATTAATCTTTGTTTATGTTAGTTAATAAAAATAGTCATTCATTGTTAGTTAATGATAGTTCACAGTGCATTAACTAATGTTAACAAATGAAACCTTATTGTTTGTGTTTAATAAGATTAAGAGAAAACTGTTATTCATTTTTATGTTAACACTTTACAATAAATGTAACCATAATCGCACTCTCTCAATATTCAAAGTGCAAATAAGCCCAATTTTTTCTTTGATACAGAGCTAAGAGATTGTTATAACTACACTGCCCAGCCTAAGATAGCTTTCATATTGAGAGATATCTGTATTCATCAGAAATCTCGTTTGAATGCGCCCACGCATTTACTTTCACTTTCACGATGGCGCATAACTCTGTAAATATGGAGCGGCGGCGACCGTTATCCAACTGAATTAAATGCTTTTTTATTTAAATACAAAGCAAAATGACAGTGTAAACGTATGTAAACGTAGCGGTGGCATATTCTTTCCTAATCATCCTAACACTCTGTCATGGCAATATCACGAGACTACTTTTCACCTCGACGAGAAATCTCGAGTCGTCACATTTTAATCTCGCGTCACACCCCTAGTGCTCGTGCATCGCAGTTGTGCTGCCGCGGTACGCCATCTTGGTTTTGCAAAGGGAACAAAGGACCATTTTATTTGGCCTCTGTTTAAAGTATTCCCATACTTTTGATAATGTGGTCTAGGTTTTTGTGATAGAATAGAACTTTCTCCATTCCCAGGAGCAGAAGCCGCCATTACGCGAGATTAATGTAAACAATGTGACGCGTTGACGCATTTCACGCACGTCGACGTATTTTCGTAGTCAACGTAATCGATTACGTCGACGTGTCGTTCCAGCACTATTTGCCAGTGTACATTTCATTGGGCTAAAGACTGTCCCCACAAGAAAACTGAACAAGTAAGATTAACTGCAGAGGTAGAGGAATGTAACATCACTTTATTTACGAAGGCCGCCATATCAGATGCAGAGATATTTATGACTGAATCATTGGGATCAGCAATTATTGACACTGCTTGTACTCGTACTGTATGTGGGGAGAAATGGCTGAAAAGCTATATTGATGACCTTTCCCAAGATCAAGTAAACCAGTTGATGCAAACAGAAACTCCTAGTTGCAGACCATTTCGATTCGGAGATGGGAATTTCTTATATTCCACAAAAAAATTTGAAACTGCCAGCTAAAATAGGACTGACAAAATGCCAAATTGAAACTGAAGTTGTCAAGGCTGACATTCCACTTCTGCTGAGTAAAACATCACTGAAGAAAGCAGGGACCGTTTTGGACATGGAAAATAATTGTGCAGTGATGTTCAAAGAATGCATTCCTCTTGAATTTACTAGTTCTGGACATTACTGCATCAATCAGAGACAAAGAAACTAAAAAAGGTCAAACTGAAGAAAAAGTCCTAACAGTGACAGAAAATATGTCTCCAGATGAGAAACGCAAAATCCTTCTGAAGCTCCACAAACAGTTTGGTCACGCGTCGGCAGGCAGGTTACAGAGACTCATTCACAGTTCAGGAAACAATGATAAAGAATGCTTTACTATTTTACAACAAATAGTATCTGACTGTGAAATATGCCAGAAGTACAAAAAGACAAAGCCAAGGCCTGCTGTGGGGCTGCCCTTAGCTTTGGAATATAACGAGACTGTGGCAGTGGATCTACACGAGCTGGAGCCAGGTGTGTGGTATCTTCATATTATCGACCACTTTACACGTTTCAGTGCTGGAAACATTGTTAAAACTAAGAAGTCATCTGAAATTGTAAACTCCTTCATTCACACTTGGATAAGTGTCCATGGCGCCCCCCAGAGGCTGTACAGTGACAATGGTGGAGAATTCAACAACGAAGAGATCAGAGACATGGCTTAAAACTTTAACATTGAAACAAAAACAACAGCAGGGTACAGTCCATGGAGCAACGGACTACTTGAGAGGCATAATCAAACGCTTACTGAGATAATCCAGAAGGTCAAATGAGAAAATGGATGTGACTGGCAATCTGCCCTTGACTGGGCCCTCATGGCCAAGAACAGTATGTTGAATGTTCATGGCTACAGTCCATATCAATTAGTGTTTGGACAGAATCCGAACCTTCCTTCTGTATTAGTCGACAATCTACCTGCTCTAGAAGGAACCACTATGAGTACAAGAGTTGGAGAACACATTTCTGCATTACATGCTTCTAGGAAAGCATTCACTGAAGCAGAGACTTCTGAGCGGATAAGAAGAGCACTACTAACAGCTCAGACCCACAGACAACATGTATGTGACAGGAGACAAGGTATACTACAAAAGAGCAGACTGTCTGGACTGACTGAGTGGAAGGGACCAGGAGCAGTTATCGGTCAAGATGGAGCTGTTGTATTTGTAAGCCATGGGGGGACTCTTGTTAGAGTACATCAGTGCAGGCTCTGCAAGATAAACACACAGGATCAGGAACCTGCAAAGCAAACTGTTCAGAACAACACAGACACAGCAAGTGAAAAATGCAGTTTAAACAACGGAGCAGAAAGCTCAGATGGTGAAGAAAACACAGACAGCGAACAGGAAAACATCAGCGATGATGAGGTGAATACAGGAGAAGTGTTCCATGACACAAACTGAAACAGATCACAATGTTAGTGATAACCCTGTCTCTTCTGCTGGTGTGAAGATAAGAGCAGGACACCGTGACATTTATGAAACAGGATGGTGATGGGCTACAGAGAGCTAAGGTTTTAGGCAGAGCAGGTAAAGCCTCCGGAAAATACAAACACTGGTTTAATTTGCAACATACTGAACCTGATGGCAGTGATGGACAAAAGGAGCCAGTGGATATGTCATGTGTTGATAATCTTAACATTGAATCAACTGATAGGGAGAATTATGTACTCATTACTAGGGATGGGCATTTTTCCAAAATATTGTATTCGAATATTTGGGCTCGTAAAAAACGAATATTCGAATATTCGTTTATTTAAATGAGGTTAAACGAGAAAGACGTTATTGTTTCATATTCATCAATATTTTGTAACCATTTCTGAACAAGCTTACGATTAGGCAATATACACAACAAGCTTACATTATATCTCATTATATTCTTTTAGTTCAAAGCATTAAACAATATGTGTAAACAGAAAACATTAAGACAAAAGCATTTAATCTCAAGCAGCGCGAGCGGGAAAATACTAATAAAGCAGACAGCGCCCGTTATTGTACAAAACGTACATAATACACTCGAGTCAGTATATGGTTATCGTGTTTATATTGTTTCACATGTTCATGTTGAGAAAACAATAATATCCACATGCTCGGGTGAGAAAAGAGCTGCGTGACAGACGTTGCAGAGACTAAGATAACAATACATAATGGTGTGCTAAGCTAAGTTTCTAACAGTAGCACTGTGTTTTCTGTTCGTAAATAATCTCCCGCGACGAACTTAAAGGAAGCAATGTCTCAAAATAATTTTGCTATCAGATAAGTATCATCTTTGCTTACTCGGGGATAACTTACAGCTGCACTTACCTGACGTCGTGAATGCAGTGATGGACAGCTGTCTTTCCTCACTCGACGGGTATTTAGATTTCATGTGCTTTCTCATTATGGTGTTGATATTATGATAACTCCGTTTCATCAATTTGATCAAAGTAATTCCATTAGTAAGATAATTTTCATCGAATTAATTCCAAACTGCGCGAGGTAGATGACATTAGTGATGATCAAATAAAATAAACTTGTTGAACACGCTCCACAGCGCCACCCGGTGCATTTAGTTATAACTGCGAGTTTTAGTGCTCAGGATTTATCATGGATTCACTGCATTTACAGCCAGCAAAGCAACATAGTAAAATTCGAATAGTATTTTTATTTTTCGAATATTAATTACAGAACGAATATTCGAATATTCGACTATTTGTGCACATCCCTACTCATTACAAAAGACATTTCATTTGATGCAGCCAAGCAGGATGAAATTATGAATTGGAACAAAAACAATGTTTTTGAGGAAGTTGATGATGCAGGTCAAAAGTGTGTTTCTACCCGATGGGTCTGTAGCCTCAAAGAAACTCCCCAAAGCACGACTTGTAGCCAGAGGTTTTGAAGAGCTTAACATTCACAAGCTGCAGAAAGACTCCCCAACATGTGCTTCCGACTCTCTGAGGCTATTATTAGCAGTAATCTGTCAAAATAAGTGGCAATTCATTCTATGGACTCAAATCTGCTTTCTTACAGGGCATGCAGTTGTCCAGAGAAATCTATGTCCGGCCCCCTCCTGAAGCAGAAAAGAAAGGCACATGGAAACTAAACAAATGCGTTTATGGCCTTGCAGATGCATCGCTGTATTGGTACAACAAGGTGAAAGCAGAGCCGGCCCGTTATATAGGCAGTATAGGCAAATGCTAAGGGCGCAATCTCGCTGGGGGCGCCAAAGAGGCCGGATGCGGGGGCGGATCTACCGGGGTGACATCTGCCACCCTAAGAAAAAGCTTTGCCACCCCAAAATTTTTACAGAATAAAATAAGCAGTGTTTCAAGTACTGCTTTTCAGGAGCGGCACTTCAATATGATGACTAAAAAAATTGCGTAACGCAAAGTAATGGCAAGAAAGCACGTCTTTCAGTAAACCGTGCATGATGGTTGCACGCAGCGCGCTCAGTGTGATTCATTAACAAATGACTCTCATGAACCGATTCTTTGAGAGTCAAAAACACAGCGCAACCAAGTTCACTTACGATTTTTTTCCATATTTGTATGTGCATCGGAAATTACTGATTCCCGGCTAACTCAGAAGTCCTGTGAGAAATGTAGTCCCATCCGAATATGTCTGAGATTCATTTTTTGGCGAGCTGATTCAGCGACCGCCCGCTCCACTTTCATCATGGATAAAGGTAGCCTATTTTTGCCATCCGACGAACCAAAAACATGAAATCAATACGGAGATCCCGATGATCCGATCACAGAAACTAATAGCTGAGTTGGGGTAAGAATCTAAACATATTTTAGCTTTTCTCGATTGCTAACACATTATAAGTGATTCAGTTGGTCCAGTTTCCCAAACCATTCGTTCAGTTATCAAAACAAAGACACATTTCTCAAAACATTTAACAATGACAATATTAGGTAGCAAAACTGATGACACACCAGTCAAAATCTGAGAGAGAGCTGAAAGAATAATTTACAGGGGTTTTAAACTTAAAACAGTACCATGTAGGCTACTTTAGATGAGGGAAATTTCACGTTGTACACCCTCAATGTTGTGATTGTCAACTTTCTTTGTAACCATTTGTTATATGTGTACTGTATTTTTTGCAGCGCTGAGAAAATGATTGCCTAGGGATATAATCTTGTGTCAGAAGACCAATACTTGCTATAGTACTGTACTGTAATGAATTTAGCCAAATGTGCAGGATTCTGAATTACTTTTACTGCAATAAATATGCATATACTGTATTTTGGTGCATACCAAGTTCATACTTTTTTCTCATGCTTTTCATCTACTGCAAGATCAATTTATAATAGTAAAATGAAAAAGAGGTATTTTAGTGTTCACTGGGCAGTGCAGTAGTCTGTGTATTTGTTAAGTTTTGTGTGTCATCTGATGCCAAAGTTTGATTTTGTCAGACAAGAATAAGTTTTTGACTAGAACATTTTATTTTGACCTGGACGTTTGAGGTTTTTGTGCAAGTTGGTGTATAGTTTTGATATTTGTATTTTGCTGTGAGAAGATGTTGAATTGTTTCATGAATTGTGCATTAGCAATCAAGAAAACAATAGAGACTGAAAAGTTTTAAGGACAAATTTATGTTGGCTTGTCATATACCCAACTTCAAGTCTTGTTTAAAAAATGTAAGAACTTTGGTCAGTTATAGTCCAGAATATATTTGTGAATGATTGCTAAGTGTTTGCTAGGAGATTCTGGGTGGTTGCTAGGCTCTTGCTATGCAGTTGCTGGGGTGTTGCTAGAGGTTGATAGGGTGTTCTGGGTGAACACACACAGACATTCCCACCTCTGTTAGTAACAGAAAACACAAAAATTGTTCTGTTGCTCTTGCACTAAAATGTGATTTATACCATTGAAGTAGCCTGTGTAATATTGATAAAACTGCTCATCTCCTTTAGTGATACAAGTTCAGACTCATTTAGAAGTTTTCATATATTTTATTACTTGGTGCCAAGATGGATATTGAATTTTTTGTATTTATTAATAAATTTATTAAACATATATAGATACTTTCTGGTAATGCAATGTTTGTGAACACACTTTTTTATGTAAGGCTATAATCTCAAAAACTATGCATGAGCGCTTGCTTGGTATTGCCACCCCTCATAGACCTCATGCCACCCCTTTGCCACCCTATAAATAATATTCTAGATTCACCCCTTTGGATAAATCGCAATATAAGGGGGTGCCAAAAAAAATCTTGCCTAGGGCGCCAAAGAGGCTAGGGCCGGCACTGGGTGAAAGACATCATGCTGAGCACAGGTGGGAGAATGTCTCAAGTAGATCCGGCAGTGTTCTATTGGTTGGATGAACAGTGTAAGGTTACTGGAGTACTCGCATGTCATGTTGATGATTTTCTTTGGGCAGGCTCAGAAAACTTTGCAACAGATGTGATACCCATACTAAAGTCTGCATTCCATGTTGGACGTGAAGAACATGACAATTTCTGCTATGTCGGAATGGACTTTGTCACTATTAATGGTGTAGTTCATGTACATCAACATACTTACATTGAAAACCTACACTCTATTCGCCTGCAAGCAGCATGTGAAGTGCAGAGAGATGCCTCTCTTAATGAGACTGAAAAAGAGCAGCTTAGGTCAAAAATAGGACAGGTACTATGGGTTGCAAAACAAACCAGACCAGACATTATGTTTGATGCAAGCAGCTTAGCGTCTAATATAAAAAATGCCACGTCCAGTCTATTCATAAGACAAATAGGTCATTAGAAAGATTAAATCTGAAGAGGTGACTCTCAAGTTTCAGCATTTGGGAAACAATGATGCTCTGAACTTTATTGTTTTCAGTGACGCTTCCCTTGGAAATCTCCCTGATGGGGGCACACAAGGGGGAACACTGATTGGTCTCATGGGAGAAGGAGGGAAGTTTTCTCCTCTCAGCTGGCAATCTAAGAGAATTCGACATGTGGTGAGAAGTACTCTGGCAGGGGAAACTTTGGCCCTGTCAGATGGAATAGATAATGCTGTGTTTCTGGCTACCCTATTTTCTGAGCTCACCACTGGAAATGCTGAGATGAATGCTCCTCCCTTGATCTGTGTTACGGACAATCACTCTCTGTTTGATGCGCTTAAGTCAACGAAACAGGTCTCTGAGAAACGACTTCGACTGGACATCAGCAGTATAAAGGAGCTCATACAGAACAAAAGGATAAAGAAAATACTCTGGTCCGATACAAAAACTCAACTCGCTGACTGTCTTACAAAAAAGGGAGCATCTGCTCTGGTGTTATTGAAAGCACTCAGCCTAGATGTAGATATTAAGCTTAAAAGGGTAAATTTGAAAAGATTGAACACTTCCAATTGTGTGTGTAACAACTGTTCTGTTTACGGTAATTTTGGACTTTGTTATACAAGTTTTTTTATTTATAACTAAAAAAAAAAAAAAAAAGAAGTTTTTATTTCTTTTAAGTAAAGGGAGATTGTTAACATGTTATTCCTCCCCTACTCTGTTCATTACAGCATAAGGTGCTTCTATTATGTTAAATACGGTACGGTGTGCCGGAAGTTGTTTTGCGCATGGGCAGCGCGGGTTGTTCAGTGTGTACGTGACGGTGATGCCGAAGGCTGAATAAAGTTGTGGAAGAAACAAACGTCGTGTTTATTTAAAATAACACATGCTTTCATTAAAGTCTTGTGGTTGGAATCACAGTTTTGTTTTTAACTGGACTGGATAAAAGATTTGACCTTAAATCAGAATGAAGAGGGTAAAGAATCAGACACACTGATATTGATCGTGTCATTAACTGAGTAACAGACCAACAGATTTTACAGTGTGTGAATGTTTTAACAATACAATACATAGAGCTTTGCACAAGAACACAATGGAAATCATTAATAGACTGAAACTTACAGGATCTGAACTCATTACACTGCGGTATATTAATAATGACATAAGCATATATTTTATAGAAATAATATACCTGAGATCAGGCCGTGTTTTTTCCACTCTTAAATTTATTGGCTCATCTATAGACCTGTTACTCTTCAGAGACACACAGCTGGACTCTGGGTTTGAGCTCTTCTGCTGGACTGAACTGTAACAGAACAGATTCAGTTCAATCCTTTAGATTACTGTGATCATTCTTTATGATAGGAACCATATTAATATAAACACATTCATCTTTCATCAAAAAGCACTTTGAGGAAATGTTATGACCTTTTCTTTATATTTCATGTTAATATTAAAACAACAAAACATACAAAATAGGATACCATTTTTTCTGTAAACTGTTTCTGCGATCAAAAACTGTGATCTTTTTCTGTGATGTAATACAATATTTAACAGTGTTTGTTGAAAGTACCTGCATCCTGGAGAAAAAATCTCCATCTCTGGATCCCTTGTGAATCAGCCATGATGAAGCTGCAGGAGAATCTGATGAGTTTGATCTCCTCCACTGACTCTGGGGAGAAAAAAGACACAAAATTAAATGATTAAACAATCTTCATAATTTAGCTGAACATATGTTGAGTGTGGGAGAAAAAGGATCATGTGACTGCGTTAACTCAAGATCAGTTATACATGTTTACACTGTTAAACTTCTGAAGAATCAAAGACACATCATTAAACCACAATAACATTGAAGTGAAGGTTGAAAGAAACACTTTATTAAAGTTCATTTATTTATTTTTACCAAGCAATCATATATAGGCCTACATTCATATTAGTATGAGGAAGTCTCCACACATAACACTCACCTTGATCAAACTTTCACAAGTTACAGGTTCTCAAATCCTCCAGCTTTAACATCATAAAGATACACGGAAATTCCTGCATAAACTTTGATAAACGTTTCTATTAAACACTTTGACGCTCGTGTTAGTATTTTACCTGCTTAAAATGGCGACAGGTGAACTCTGACTTACTTTCACTTTCTATTTGTGAAGAGAAGAGAGAGAGAGAGAGAGAGAGAGAGAGAGAGAGAGAGAGAGAGAGAGAGAGCGGGTCAGTATCGATCAACTTCTCTCTCTTTCTCTGAACTCGATGAGAGATTAAACAGTCTGATCAAACACAGATCCAGAAGCTCATCATCAATAACATTCAAGTATTCGCAAATACATTTTAATATTTCAACACTTTGTGTAAAAATAAAGAAGTATATTGTCGCTGTAGTGTGTGTGTGTCGCCCTCTGCTGACAGAAAACAAACGAACAACAATAATAATTTTGTTTTGGTTTTTATTCGACCAAATTTCATTAAAGGGTTAGTTCACACAAAAATTATAATTCTGTCATTTTTTACTCACCCTCATGTCGCCAGTAAGACTTTCGTTCATCATCGGAACACACAATGAAGATCATTTTAATAAAGTCTGTATGATTTCTCCCTCCATTGACAGTAAAGAGTATAAAGACATTATTAAAGTACTCCATGTGACTCCAATGTTTTAAACACAGTTTCATGAAGCGACGCGAGAAAAAACAATTTACCACTTTATTTAAAAATATTAATTTCCAGCGCGTTCACGAGAGCATCACAGCGCAAATGTGGAAGATTGCAGTGTGACATAAACCTGAAAGAATCAAATTAACAGTTTTAATTTATTTTTCCTGCTATAAAAACTTAATTGCACTTTGGACCACTTTTACTGAAATGGTCAAAACGCATCAAGAAGGACAGAAATTATTAAGACACATTAATTAATTAATAAATCCTGATGTTTGGAGGAGGGGGGTCAAAATCACTATAAAGTGCCTTTAAGACTTCACAATTTCCAAAATAAAAAGTTGAGATTTTCCATTGAGACCTTGGGCTGTTAGAAATGCATGTTGGTCAAACTCCAGCACTTTCTGTAAATTAACTGTAAGCAGACAATGTATGAGCAAACCACAAAATATGTCCACCCTGGATGGACAAAACCAAAGTAGTTTAAAGGTGCCCTAGAATTAAAAATTTTATTTATCTTGGCATAGTCAAATAACAAGAGTTCAGTACATGGAAATGACATACAGTGAGTCTCAAACTCCATTGTTTCCTCCTTCTTATATAAATCTCATTTGTTTAAAAGACCTCTGAAAAACAGGTGAATCTCAACATAACACCGACTGTTATGTAACAGTCGGGATCATTAATATGTACGCCCCCAATATTTGCATATGCCAGCTCATGTTCAAGGCATTACAAAAGGGCAGAACGTCTGGATGTGGACAGCTGAATCATCAGACTAGGTAAGCAAGCGAGGAAAACAGCGAAAAATGGCAGATGGAGCAATAATAACTGAAATGATCCATGATAACATGATATTTTTAGTGATATTTGTAAACTGTCTTTCTAAATGTTTTGTTAGCATGTTGCTAATGTACTGTTAAATGTGGTTAAAGTTACCATTGTTTCTTACTGTATTCACGGAGACAAGAGCCGTCGCTATTTCATTATTAAACACTTGCAGTCTGTATAATGCATAAACAAACTTCATTCTTTATAAATCTCTCCAACAGTGTAGCATTAGCCGTTAGCCACGGATCACAGCCTCAAATTCATTCAGAATTAAATGTAAACAATATAACAGTATACAATACTCACATAATCCGACGCATGCATGCAGTATGCATGACGAACACTTAGTAAAGATCCATTTTGAGGGTTATATTAGCTGTGTAAACTTTGTTTATGCACTGTTTAAAGCAAGCGTGAGCTCCGGGGGCGGAGAGCACGCGATTTAAAGGGACCGCACCTGAATCGGCGCATTTCTAATTATGCCCCAAAATAGGCAGATAAAAAAATTAATTAAAAAAAATCTAGGGGGTATTTTGAGCTGAAACTTCACAGACACATTCAGGGGACACCTTAGACTATTACATCTTGTAAAAAAACATTCGATGGCACCTTTAAATTAAGGACAGTCGGCAGCACGTGCCCACCAATGAGTGTAAGTTGTCTGTGTGCTTATGTTATAATTAGTAGGTAGCCCACGGTAACTCTACTAAAATGTGCAACCCTCTAACATGATTCTTTTTGCATCAATATGTTTGACTCATTAGACAAATAAGTTGAGACGGCAGCTCTCGCGAATGGGTGTGGTTTCAGCGCCGACAGCAGACACGCCCCCAGATTTTGATAACTTATTTAATTTACTTGCAGATTTTTTTAATCATTCAAATTTGGCTGGGTGGTTAAAAACACATTTTTTTCTGCAGTGTGACAAACTCAGAACACATACTTTAAAATTACTTTAATTTTAAAATGTCTTCCATGTAATTCTACAAATATGCCTATTATGCCTTTTAAGTCACTCAATTTTTTTTTACATTTTGATTTATTAATTATTATTTCATATACTACACATTTTATATGATAATTTTAAACTAGTATGTGCGTGTCTTCCTAACCTCTTACACCTTCATAAGATGACTTTGGCCACATTCACACAGTCATTTTTTGGGATTGACAACCGCATTTACTTAACAGGTGTGAGTCTCGAAATGTCTCGCTCACACAGCAACTTACAGTAGCGTCTGGAACACTGTCTGTATGAACGTGCAGCGAGAGTCAAGCCCGTATTCTCTTACTCGTAACCATGACAACAGCGATCAACGTAATATTAAAGATGGCGACGTCCATAAAACTGAAAAGTATTATCACTTTTCACATGACAAGAGACTAACTGAAACACTGTTTGCTGAACAAGTCAAGTCACCTTTATTTATATAGCGCTTTTTACAATGCAGATTGTGTCAAAGCAGCTTTACATTGATAACTGGTATATAATTTTGGCTGCACAGCAGCTCTTAAAGAATAGTGTCAGTGCAGGCAGATCAAAGCACTGTTGAATAAATGTCAAGAATACTGTTGAACAGGCACGTGCACACATAGACAAAAAGGGCTTGAGCACCTGCCCTTTTTCTTCCTCGAGAGAAAGTGCCCTTTTTTTCTGGGGTGCTTTTTTTTTTTTTTTTTTTTTAATTTAATATATATTCCTGTTTGCGCTCAGCTTCCCTGTCAAACAAATATATTTACTGAATAAAACAAATAAAAATACTATATCAGGTCGGCTTTGTCGAGTTCAGATGCCCTCACTCCGCGACGCGCCATTCATGCCCGCCCGCACGCCCGCCCCGCCCCACCTAACCTCGAGTTTGCTGCTGGCTGAAAACTTGTGACAACTATTCCCACGAAAATGCAACTGCTGTCTGGTGATGAGATGTGAAAAAGAAAAAGCCCTAGATGGATCCATCCCTTGCATTTCTTTCAGGTAGGCTAGCCTATGTTCACAAACCTGAAAGTTTTGGCTATTTAGGTTATTTATACATGTAACGCTGCATTAATAGTTTGACCACCATCAACGCATCTGCCTGATTTGATACTAATTTATGTTATATTATAATTTCAATTATTTTACTGTGCTATGCATTGCGTTTTGAACCATGGTGAAGATATCGATTGGGCTGTCAATACAAGAAGAGGAACATCCATGAACCACATTATTAGACAGTTTTCTAAGGATGCATGGTTTATTAAAACTATTTAAAAATCATAATACAGCATTAGCTACATAATTCTTAAATCTACGCTTACACAGGATAATACATCAATAAAAGTTTAAACCCCCGCTCTGTCTTTGCATGTTTGATGTCCACATATTCTTGTTGAAGAAATTACAGTGGCTGTAGCATTTCTATCACAAAGAAGTGGCCGAATATTATTATTTGACTAATATATTTTTTTAATCATGGTTGGCTTTGATCGTGGATTTGATCGTGCTGTGCTAACAACAAAATCAGCAGGCTTTTTGGCGCCCTCTGCAGGCATTTTGTTATAATATATAATGCATTAAGCATTAACAGTTCAGGATGTGTTTAAATATGCAGATTAGCTTGTTTTGGTTAATTTAGAATAAATCTACAGATACAAACAATGAATGGTAATAGGCTTAAAACAAACTCCATCTAAATGTGTAGGGTTAGGGTTGAGTTTTCTTTCCATTAGAGTAAAAGACATGGCAGCAAAAATGGACCAAAATATTAAAATTGTCCACTTCATGAAAGAAGTATTCCAATAACACCAAAAAAATTAAAACGATTTATTGATTTAAACAAATTATTAGTGAAACTATGTCCCTCTCCTAGGTGCAGTCATTTATTCTAAATATATAGCTTGAAAATAGTTGTTGTTGACTTCTTTTGTGATAAACCTAGTGAATACTAAAGAAGACCATAGTCCTCTATATGTGAACTAATTTTTTGTAGAAATCTGTGGAGTATAAAACAATTGCCTGAGTGTAAGGGAAGTCAGAGTTGTCTTAATATATTTAAGGGTTTATTATTTTTTTAAATAAATAATTATGAGAAGTGCCCCTTTTTTTCCATTTGAGCCCCTGCCCCCCAAAATTTCTGTGCACGTCCCTGCTGTTGAATATCAAATGTCAAGTCAAATGTCAAGTGTCCCCAACTAAGCAAGCCAAAGGCGACAGCGGCAAGGAACCCAAACTCCAACAGGTAACATCAGGTGGCAATCAGGGCAAATAGGTGTTAAAATGGAGAAAAAAACCTTGGGAGAAACCAGGCTAAGTCAGGGGGCCAGTTCTCCTCTGGCGAACAGTGCTTTGTTACGATTCAGGTTGCTATCATAAGTCTGATAGGATCGCAACATTCAGAGTATTTATTTCAGTTCCATCCAGTTGAGGATCGTATTCATCACGCCGGTATGGACGGTTTGTTGAGGAACTGTGCTACTGGCTGTCATGTCGATGAGGCCTTCACAATGGATGACACCACAGTGTCATGACCAACCTGCTCTTCTACACTGAACACAGCTCTTTATGGCACACTGCCTTCTGTCAACATCTCACTTTTACCAAGAAAAGAGGCAGACAGATCTTAGCATTTGAAGATGATGAAAAAATGATGAAACAAGATATTTAACCCTGAACTTGTATCAAAATGGCATTGTCATGGTCCAAGGATCAGAGTCTGCTCTCAAAGTCTTCAGTCCCTGGCACTGTCTGATGAAGATGACAACAAGGACATGAACACTGAAAATCAGTCCAAAAGATGACAGTGACCTCAGCAACTGTGATTCCTTCTGCAAGGTCAAGAATGAAAGACAATTTTTCACTTCTGGAGGTAGAAGTAGTGGAGCTAAAAGAATTGATACTGTCCCACCTGAAAGACAACAACATGAACAGCTGACAATCAACATAAAGAATCTGAGACAAGAGGTTGAATATCTGCAGAGACACAGAGAAGAAATGACAAAAGATCTTTAGCAAACTTAAGATGAACTGAATGAAGTAAAATCAACTTTTGGAAGAACTAACAGAAGTTAGAATAGAAATGCAGCAGAAACTCCAATGACAAGAGAAGATCTCAGTCACCAAGAACCACAAAGACGATATGAAACATTCGATTAAAATTGTTAAAATTGAAAATCTTCTATTTGTCTTGAAGTGAAATCCATCATATCACAGTCTAATCTTCACCTCTGTGCAGTCTATATTCCTCCTCATGACGAAGAGCAAAGCTTTCCAAACTACAGACTGACATCTGACCTTTCAGTCCAGAGAAAATATCCTC
>JAOTNS010001594.1:0-64140 GCA_028476615.1 Culter alburnus | reverse complement strand
GCAACCCAAAGCCTAGCAGGGAGATTCAATCTGAATATCATCAGGCATGGGGGTTGGTTATATCATTCATACTGGCAAAGCAGCTTTGGTTTATCATTTTACTGGGCAGCTGCCAAGCCACTCCCTAGCAACCAAACAGAGTACCCTAGCAACCGTTTGCAAGATCTATATCTCTGCATCAGAACATCATAAAGACATGGGGGGTGGTTATATGTCAAGCAAGCTTTGGAGTATCATCATTGGTAGCTGACAAGCCCCACTCCTTAGCAAACCAAACAGAGTACCCTAGCAACGTTTTAGCAAGATCTATATCTGCCAAGAGGCATCATAGAGACATGGCGGTGGCTCTTTTGACTCATGCTAGCAAACTGGACTTCCAACATGTTACACATGCTAACAGGAATAGCTACATGCTAATAGTGATTAGCTTGGGTTTAAACATGACACAAACTAGTAAAAAGTCATGGTAGCATCAGTGGGTAACATGCTAATTGTGTTAACATCATGCTAGCAAAACATGCTAATCATGTTAGCATCTGTTAAAAAAATGCTAGCAACATGGTATCATGTAGCATCATGCTAACATTATGCTAATCATGTTAGCAGTTGCTAGATTATGCTAACATGATTAGCATCTTGTTAAAAACTGCTAGCAAACAGGTAATCATGCTAGCATCAGCTAATCAAGAGTGCGGATTTGCACTGCAAGCACCATTCACATTTCTTCAGGAAATGTCATTCTAGTATTTAATTACTATTCACCGAACAAAAATTTGCGCGTAACCGTCCCGCCGTTTGTCGTAGACCACGAATGAGGTGTCAAAATCGACCGGCTTATTGAGGAGGAGAGGTGTGCTATGAATTTTCTAAGTGATCGGGTGTACGATCTTCGCAACAGCGTACGAAAAATGGCCAAAAAAGTCCCATTGACTTTCAATGGCGGAATTTTCAGAAATTTGAATTTCAACTGTCACTTTCTCACACACACTCACACACGCAGGCCCTTAGAACCCTTTCTCTCACTCACTCACTATTGATCACAGTGTCATAGAGACAAGGGGGGGGCTCATTTCACTCAGGCAACCAATCAGTCTCTCAGGATCAATGTGAAGCTATCAAGCCACGCCCTAGCAACCATAAGAGCACCATAGCAACAAGTTCCATAGACTTCCATTGAAAAAGATCAAAGGAATATCTTTGGATAGAAGTGTCATAGAAACATGAGGGTGGGCTCATTGACTCGGGGCAGCAAACGCCAATCACGAATCACCTTAAAGACTTCATAGCCACGCCCTAGCAACCATAGAGCACCCTAGCAACCCAAAGCATAGAGGATATCTTTAAATCTGAATATCATAGCATGGGGGTTGGTTTATATCATTCATACTGGCACAGCCCTTTGGTGTATCATATGGCAGCTGCCAAGCCACTCCCTAGCAACCAAACAGAGTACCCTAGCAACCATTTGCAAGATCTCTGCATCAGAACATCGTAGAGATATGGGGTTGGCTTATATTGTCAAGCAGCCTTTGGAGATCACCATTGGCAGCTGCCAGGCCACTCCCTAGCAACCAACAGAGTACCCTAGCAACCGTTTTCAAGATCTATATCTCTGCATCAGAACATCGTAGAGACATGGGGGTTGGCTTATATTGGCAAGCAGCCTTTGGAGTATCATCATTGGTAGCTGCCAAGCCACTCCCTAGCAACCAAACAGAGTACCCTAGCAACCGTTTTAGCAGATCTATATCTCTGCATCAGAGCATCATAGAGACATGGCGGTTGGCTCTTGACTCATGCTAGCAAACTGGACTTCCAACATGCTACACATGCTAGCGGTGAATAGCTACATGCTAATAGTGATTAGCTAAGTGCTAAAGTGGGCTAAGAACTCTATAGGAACTTCATAGTAACTATCTGTGACAACTACCAACCACCTAGTACACCATAGCAACCACCCAGGTTACCATAGCAACCGCCTAGCCACCCAGAACACCCTAGCAACCCCCTAGCAACACCGTAGTGACCACCCCAGGTACCTTAGCAACTGCCTAGCAACACCCTAGCAACCACCCGGGTTACCATAGCAACCGCCTAGCAACCACCAGAACACCCTAGCAACCACCTAGCAACACCGTAGTGACCACCCCGTACCTTAGGCAACTGCTAGCACCCTAGCAACACCAGGTTACCATAGCAAACCTAGCTAGCAACCACCCAGAAACCTAGCAACCGCCTAGCAACACCCTTAGCAACCACCCAAGTACCTTAGCAACTGCTAGACACCCTAGCAACCACCTGGTTACCATAGCAACCACCTAGCAAACACCCAGAACACCCTAGCAACCGCCTAACACCTTAGCAACACCCAAGTACCTTAGCACTGCCTAGCACACCCTAGCAACCCCAGGTTACCATAGCAACCACCTAGTAACCACCAGAACACCTAGCAACCCTAGCAACACCTTAGCAACACTCCAAGTACCTTAGCAACTGCCTAGCAACACCCTAGCAACCACCACATAGCAACCCTAGCAACCACCAGCCCTAGCAACCGCTAGCAACACCTTAGCAAACTACCAAGTACCTTAGCAACCGCCTAGAACACCCTAGCAACTAGCAACCGATTTTGCCACTGCAAGCACCATTCACATTTTCTTCAGGAAATGTACATTCTAGTTATTATTATTATTATTCCACACAAAAGTTTGGCGCGCTACTCCTCCCGCAGTTTTTGTCCTAGACTCATGAATGAGGTGTCAAATCGACCGGCTCATTGAGGAGAGGTGTGCTATGACTTTTATAAGCGATCGGACCAACGATGTTCGCACAGCGGACGAAAAAGCGGCCAAAAAAGTCCCATTGACTTACATTGAAAAATTCAAATTCACGAACATTCCGTCTCTCTCAACTGTCACTTTCTCACACACACTCACACACGCAGGCCCTTAGAAGCCTTTGTCTCTCAGACACAGACACTCATTTTCTTCCACTTTTATTTCTGCGCGCTATTTCTCCCGCAGCGTTTGTCCTAGACCCATGAATGAGGTGTCAAATCGACCGGCTTATTGAGGAGAGGTGTGCTATTTTTTTTTAAGCGATCGGACCAACGATGTTCGCACAGGGGGCGAAAAAGCGGCCAAAAAAGTCCCATTGACTTTCAATGGCGGAATCTTCAGAAATTTGAATTTCAACTGTCACTTTCTCACACACACTCACACACGCAGGCCCTTAGAAGCCTTTCTCTCTCAGACACAGACACTCATTTTCTTCCACTTTTTTTTCTGCGCGCTACTCCTCCCGCAGGTTTTGTCCTAGACCCATGAATGAGGTGTCAAATCGACCGGCTCATTGAGGAGAGGTGTGCTATGACTTTTATAAGCGAGCGGGTGTACGATGTTCGTCCGGCGGGCGAAAAAGTAGCGAAAAAAATCCCATAGACTTTGCATTGGGACAAACTTTGACGAGTAATAGCTCCTAACGAGAATTTCATAGAAACATGTGGGTTACCAGGTTTGAAGAGCCTGATAGGCTCTCTCAGACCATACCTCAAAATGGGGTGTAAGTTGTACCCCTGGGGCGCAAGAGCTGCCCAAAGTTGCCCCATAGACATACTATGGTGAAGCCGTGCCCATGAACCAGGAAGTACTGTGTTTTTCCTACTATGGGAAATTACATAGGGATTTTGTATTGAACATAACTCTGGATCACAATGTCATAGAGACAAGGGGGTGGGCTCATATTACTCAGGCAACCAATCAGTCTCTCAGGATCATTGTGAAGCTATCAAGCCACGCCCTAGCAACCATATAGAGCACCATAGCAACAAGTTCCATAGACTTCCATTGAAAAAGATCAAATGAATATCTTTGGATAGGAGTGTCATAGAAACATGAGGGTGGGCTCATTTGACTCGGGGCAGCAAACGGCCAATCACGAATCACCTTCAAGACATCATAGCCACGCCCTAGCAACCATTCAGAGCACCCTAGCAACCCAAAGCATAGAGGGGATATCTTCAAATCTGAACATCATAGAGGAATGGGGGTTGGTTTATAGCATTCATACTGGCAAGCAGCCTTTGGTTTATCATTACTGGCAGCTGCCAAGCCACTCCCTAGCAACCAAACAGAGTACCTAGCAACCGTTTAGCAAGATCTATATCTCTGCATCAGAACATCGTAAAGACATGGGGGTTGGTTTATATTGTCAAGCAGCCTTTGGAGTATCATCATTGGTAGCTACCAGGCCACTCCCTAGCAACCAACCAGATTACCCTAGCAACCGTTTTTCAAGATCCATATCTCTGCATCAGAACATCATAAAGACATGGGGGTTGGTTTATATTGTCAAGCAGCCTTTGGAGTATCATCATTGACAACTGCCAAGCCACTCCCTAGCAACCAAACAGAGTACCCTAGCAACCATTTAGCGATGCCTATATCTCTGCATCAGAACATCGTAGAGACATGGGGGTTGGCTTTTTTGACTCATGCTAGCAAACTGTACTTGCAACATGCTACACATGCTAGCAGTTAATAGCTACATGCTAATAGTGATTAGCTAAGTGCTAAAGTGGGCTGAGAACATGCTAAGAACTCTATAGAAACTCCATAGTAACTATCTGTGCCAACTACCAACCACCTAGTAACACCATAGCAACCACCCTGGTTACCATAGCAACCGCCCAGAACACCCTAGCAACCGCCTAGCAACACAGTAGTGACCACTCCAGGTACCTTAACAACTGCCTAGCAACACCTTAGCAACCACCCCAAGTACCTTAGCAACCGCCTAGCAACACCTTAGCAACCACCCCAAGTACCTTAGCAACCGCCTAGCAACCGAGTGGCGATTTTGCCACTGCAAGCACCATTCACATTTTCTTCAGGAAATGTACATTCTAGTATTGTAATTACTATTCACCTGAACAAAACTTTGGCGCGTAACTCGTCCCGCACCGTTTGTCGTAGACCCACGAATGAGGTGTCAAATCGACCGGCTTATTGAGGAGAGGTGTGCTATGACTTTTCTAAGCGATCGGGTGTACGATGTTCGCACAGCGTACGAAAAAACGGCTGAAAAAACTCCCATAGACTTAACATTGGGCCAAATCTGTGAGATCATATCTTTGGATCAGAAGGTCATAGAGACTTGGGGCTGGGCTCTTTTGATTCGGCCAGCCAATAAGTAGTGACACAGCAACTTCATAGCCACGCCCTAGCAACCAATTACAGCACCCTAGCAACCGGTGCCGAATTTTGCCACTGCAAGCACCATTCACATTTTCTTCAGGAAATGTACATTCTAGTATTGTAATTACTATTCACCTGAACAAAACTTTGGCGCGTAACTCGTCCCGCACCGTTTGTCGTAGACCCACGAATGAGGTGTCAAATCGACCGGCTTATTGAGGAGAGGTGTGCTATGACTTTTCTAAGCGATCGGGTGTACGATGTTCGCACAGCGTACGAAAAAACGGCTGAAAAAACTCCCATAGACTTAACATTGGGTCAAAATCTGTGAGATCATATCTTTGGATCAGAAGGTCGTAGAGACTTGGGGCTGGGCTCTTTTGATTCGGCCAGCCAATAAGTAGTGAGACAACAACTTCATAGCCACGCCCTAGCAACCAATTACAGCACCCTAGCAACCGGGGCCGAATTTTGCCACTGCAAGCACCATTCACATTTTCTTCAGGAAATGTACATTCTAGTTATATTATTCTTTGACCTCAAACTGTTGACTGCTACTCCCTAGAGCAACTCTACAAACTCCAAACTCGGGTCAGACCTTCAGACTCTTTTGACCGAGTGTGCTATATCTTTTCTAACTGATCGGACTTACGATTTTCCTAAAACTGACGATCAAAACTCGGAAAAATCCCATTGACTTTCATTGACGGAATGTTCAAATGAGCCAAAGACTCAATTCCAACTGTCAAAATTCAAATTTAATACGGAAACCCATTAGACTCAAAAACTCAATCAGACTCAAGTGCCATTCTATGACTATTTCTAATCCATTGGTTTATATTGTCAAGCAGCCTTTGGAGTATCATCATTGGTAGCTGCCAAGCCACTCCCTAGCAACCAAACAGAGTACCCTAGCAACCGTTTTGCAAAATCTAATCTCTGCATCAGAACATCGTACAGACATGGGGGTTGGTTTATATTGTCAAGCAGCCTTTGGAGTATCAGCACTGGTAGCTGCCAAGCCAACTCCCTAGCAAACCAAACCGAGTACCCATAGCACCGTTTTGCAAAAAATCTATCTCTGCATCAGAACATCTATCTATCTATCATGTCATCTATCAATCTACTAAACTTAAACTTTCAAACTGAAACTTTCAAACTACTTCAAACTTTCTGGACCAGCTCATTCAAACTCATAAACTCTCTAACTAACAAAACTACTGAACTAAAACTAAACTTCAAAAAACTAAAACTTTCAAACTGAAACTTTTGAAACTTTACACCTGCTTTAAACTTCTGACACGGCTTTTTCAAGCCAATTTAAAGTTTGTCTTGACAAACTTTTTCATCTAGTTATTCTTCTTCTCTGAGCCAAATTTTAGACTGCCTCTCCTCCTAGAGCTTTAAGCTACAACCACCAAACTCGGCCCAGACCTTCAGACTGTTCTGACCGAGTGTGCTATATCTTTTCAGGACTGATCCGACTTACGGTTTCCTAAAATGCTGATTAAACTGGAAAAACTCCCATTATTTACATTGAAAATCTGAACATCCATCAAACTCCAACTGTCAAAATTCAAATCCAAAACAACTGAAGCCCATTAAACTCAATGAAAGCTTCCATTCTATGTACTATGCTGACATTCAACTCATTCAAACTCATTCATACTCATAAACTAAATACTTTCTAACTAAATATATAATATCTATCTAACTCAAATTCAAATCAAAACAAACTGAAGCCATTAAACTCAATGAAGCTTTCATTCTAGTACAGTACTTGAGCCTTCAAACTCATTCAAACTCATAAACTAAACTTTCTAACTACTAACTACTAACTACTACTATCTAACTAATCTAACTATCCTAACTATATAACTATCTAAAATTACTATCTAACTAATTATAACTGTAACTAACTATATAACTATCTAGCTTACTAATATCTATCTAACTTATACATCTAACTTATTATCTAACTCAATCTAATACTAACTAACTAAGTACTAGGTTACTAACGTTACCTCGGTTCCCTGAGATACGGAACGAGTACTGCGTATGGGGAAAAGTTCCCTTTTCCACCGCTACTGAAGCCTTTTCAATAACGCAGTGTAACTGCATCGTCAATTGGTTCACTCATAGACAGGTTGTTGAACCAATGACGGTGCGGCTTAGCTGCGCGGCCTATGGCGACAGAGCGTGCAAACTTTCCCGCCGAAAGGTGTGGGGTAAAGTGCTATATAAGCGAGCGTTTCGCCATAGGCCATCAGGCCATATCGACTGAAGTGATGACACTGAGCCGCAGCCTCGTGGCACGGCAAGTAACGCAGTACTCGTTCCATATCTCAGGGAACCGAGTACGTTCCCTTTCGATACTTCACTCGTACTGCGTATGGGGGAACGAATTCAACCGCGCCGTGCCACAGCTGGGGAATGACAGAACTTGACCGGACACCGCAAGGGGGACCAAAGGACAAGTGAAGGCCGAAGCCGCCGTTACCCTGTTACACTACGAAGGAGGTAAACTCCTGGGTTGTGCAAAAAGCGGAACACCTAAAGGCCGCGGATTTACACTGAAAAGATCCGAGCTTGTAAGGTCGGAACGTCCAACTGATAGAATCTAACAAAAGTGGACAGCGAAGACCAGCCGGCCACCTCACAGACTCCACTGGACCAGGCCCACGAAGAAGCCATGCCTCTAGTGGAATGGACTCTAACTCCGATGGGGCAAGTTGCACCCACAGAGAAGTAAGAGAGAGCTATAGCGTCAACAATCCATCGTGAAAGACGCTGTTTTGAGACCGGAGACCCTTTGGTGCGGCCACCAAAACAAACGAATAGCTGATCAGACTGCCGGAAAGGCTGTGATCGCTCGATGTAGACGCATAAAGCCCTGACAGGGCATAATGATTCCAGCTCTAGCTCATCCGATGAACGGGGAAGCACAGAGAGTGAAATAACTTGTGCTCTGAACTGCGTTAAGAGCACCTTGGGAACGTAGCCAACCCTTGGTTTCAGAACGACCATGGAGTCGTTTGGCCCGAACTTGAGGCATGCAGGGCTCACAGAGAGTGCCTGCAAATCGTCAACACGCTTAACCGACACTAATGCAAGTAGCAAGGCGGTTTTGAGCGTTAAGGGCCTGAGGCCCGCTAGACGCAGTGGCTCAAAAGGAGGACCTTTAAGAGCTCTGAGGACCAAGGAAAGGTCCCAGGGGGGAACGGTGAGGGGTCGAGGAGGATGCCCTCGCCTGGAGCCCCTCAAAAACGTAATGACCAGATCGTTCCGCCCCACTGATTGTCCAGCGATGGGCGAGTGAAACGCTGTAATGGCTGCTACGTAGACTTTAAGCATGGAGGGGGCTCGCCCCAACTCCAAACGCTCCTGGAGGAAGGTTAGTATGGAAGATACATCGCATTCCTCCGGGTCTGTGTTGCGTGTGGAACACCAGCTAACAAAGACCGACCACTTCTGGGCGTAGAGGCGTCTTGTGGACGGGGCTCTCGCCTGGGAAATGGTATCTAGCACGTTCCTCGGGAGGTCAGACGGCTCCCATCGAGGATCCACAGAGTCCAAAGCTCCGGCTGCGGGTGCCAGATTGTTCTGTTTGCCTGAGAGAGGAGGTCCCGTCTCAGGGGGATTGGCCATGGGGCTTTCATGGAAAGCCGGAACAGCTCCGAGGTCCAAATCTGGCTCCTCCAGAGTGGGGCCACTAACAGAACTCTGTGCCCGTCCTCTTTGATTCGACTGATAACCTGAGGGATCAGGGCGATCGGAGGAAAGGCATAAAGAAGGGTATTGGGCCAGGTGTGGGCCAATACGTCGTCCTCCTTCGAATAATAAGTTGGGCAATGAGAGTTGTCTTCTGAGGCGAAGAGGTCCACCTCTTCTGGAGAGACTACTGCCGTCATACGGACAGAGTCGAAGACTGCGCCCAGGAACGAGATACGTTGGTGGGAAGCAGTGAGCTCTTGGCTGGGTTGACCCTGAGACCAGGCACTGTAGGTGGCTGAGAAGCACGGATCTGTGGTGCTCTAGTTCTGTGCACGAGCTGGCTAGGATGAGCGTCGTCGAGGTAGCTCGAAACACGTATCCCATCTGTCTCAGAGGGGAAAGAGCCGCGTTCATGCACTTCGTAAAGGTGCGGGAGCCAGGGAGAGCCCGAAGGGGAGGACCGTATATTGGTAGACCACAACCTCGAACGCGAATCTCAAGAATCGCCTGTGATGGGGGGCTATCTGGATGTGAAAGTAAGCCCTTCCAGATCCAGCGAACAGAACCAGTCCTCGTGGCAAATCTGCACGGATCTGCTTCAGTGTCAGGACTTGAACTTTCGCTTCATGAGGGGAAAGGTTCAAAAACCTGAGGTCCAGAATGGGCCTGAGACCGCCGTCTTTCTTCGGCACCAAGAGTAGCAGCTGTAGAAGCCCAACTGCTCTGGGAAGGGAACTATTTCTATAGCCCCTTTTCTCAACAGAGTTAAAACCTCGGTTTGGAAGACATGTGCGTCGTCCGCTTGTATCGAAGTCTGAATCACCCCGCCAAACCGCGGAGGTCTTCTGGCAAACTGGAGCGAGTAGCCCTGGCTTATGACCCTTAGAATCCAGTTTGACATGCCGGGGATGGCTTTCCAAGCCTCGGCCCGGTGGCGAGAGGGAGAATAATATCGGATGACGGCCCGCTTAAGAGGGGGTCGAAACACGAGGTGGGGGAAGAGGAAATTTGCTCTTTTGTGGGGTGTTTGAAAAATGGGTCGCCGTGAAAACGGCGGTTGGCAAGGGCGCAACACTTGTGGGCCCTGTTACTGCAGGTTGTGTTCCTCCCATGCCCAGAGATAAACGAGGCGGAGGGGAGTTTGCACGAGAGAGCTTTTGGGGCGGTCCGGCCGCGGCGAGACATGCCCTAATCCTCTTTCTTCTCGGATCAGGATGACTTCGGAGTCGCCGGGTCCAGCGCAATCCTGGGCCAGGGTCCCTGGCGTCTGGGGAAGGACGAGCGCTTGGAAGGGCACGGGCGCTGGTGGTGCTCTTTGGGCGGCGCTGCTTGGGAAGCAGAGGGGGCAGGCTTGGTTTGCTGAGCCGGCGCAGGCCTGGGGCGGCTGGAAGCAGACGCAGAGCTAGAGCGTTTCGGCAGAAAGTGTCTCATCGCCTGAGAAGACTTCTGAGCTGCGGTAAAACGCTCCGTGAAACCCTCCACCGCTGGTCCTGACGGGGACACGGGGGCATCCAGGAAAGCCGTCTTGTCCTGATCTTTAATTTCCGTCAGGTTGAGCCATAAGTGGCGTTCTAGCACTACCAGACTGGCCAATTGACCTGCCAATGGCCTGGGCCGTGGCCTTCGTGGCCCGCAGGGCTAAATCAGTGGTGCTGCGGAGGTCCCGGAAAGCAGGCGCGTCCAGGGAGCGGAGGAGTTTGGCCTGGAACACCTGGAAGATGGCCATTGAATGCAGTGCTGAGGCCGCTTGGCCCGCGGAAGCATAAGCTCTTCCTGCCAGGGCGGAGGTGGTCCTGCAGGGTTTGGACGGGAGAGCTCTTTTGGTCTTCCATCCCACAGCCACGGGAGGGCAGAGATGAGCGGCCACTGCTTTGTCCAGGGGCGGTAGATGCTCGTAGCCCTTTTCCTCCGAGCCGTCCACAGTGGTGAGGGCTGAGCGGTGGGTAGTATGCAGGCGGGCAGAGTAGGGGGTGCACCACGACTTTGTCAGCTCCTCGTGGACTTCTGGGAAGAACGGGGCAGAGCGCTGGCGAGGGGCCTGGCGACGGCCTGGGAGAAACCACTTGTCCAAGCAGCTCCGCGATGGCTCCTCTGGTGGGGCCTAGTCGAGGTCAAGATCCTCAACGGCTTTGGACAGGACACGGAAGAGCTCGGCGTCCATGCCCGTGCCGTGGTCGATGGGCTCCAGGGAAGGCAGGGGGGCGGGGTCGTCCGACTCGCCAACCCACACTTCGGGCTCAGAGGCCGCCATTGACATTGAGTCGAAGAGTGGCTCTTCGTCCGATCCGCTGAAAGAGACGAGGTTGCTCGCTTCCGCTGAGGGATGCTGGTCCGGGCGGGAGAATGAGACGGGGGAATGCTCTCTGTTGGGAGAGGCCGAGGCACGCGGGCGCTGGGCCGACGTGGGCTCGCCCATCTCCATGCGCTGACCACTGAAGCGCGGTCTCTTCCTCGCCGGCTCGCGAGGAGAGGGGGACGGGAGGGCGCAAACAGCGGGGTCGTTCTCCCTGAAGAAGGCGGCCCGCGAGTGCAGAGACGCCAAACTCATGCACTCGCAGTGCGGGCATGAGCCGCCAGCAAGTGCGTCATCCACGTGGGGCTTGCCCAGGCATCCAACGCATTCACCGTGCCCGTCTCCTTCGTGCAGAGGGGCTCTGCACGTACCACAGGAGTGGTGTGGCATTCAAAAATGCCGGGCGCCATGAAAACGGCGATTGGGAGGCTCTTTAACGGCGAGGGCCAGGGTCGAAGCGGTGAAAACCGCTGGAAAGTGCTCAGAAAAGCGGCTGTGTAACCGCGGGGAGACGCTCAAGGACGCACCGGATGGCGGCAGGAGACGCGCTGGGTAGCGGCCGGTCGCAGGAAGCGGGAGGCAGTGGCTCGTCGACGGCGCGAAGGCGGCAGTTGGCGAGGGCACGGGCGCTGGCTGGATCGGCGAGTCAGCTGGGTCCGCTGTGGGGCCTCTTCAAACGGTGGCAGAGCGTCTTCTAAGGCAGCGAGCTTCTTTCTTGGCGAGCAGGCTTCGGCGAGTGTCAGCGAAGAGAAGTAAGTCGTCGCTGAAGGAGAAAGGACTGATGGCCTATGGCGAACGCTCGTTATGTAGCACTTTACCCCGCCCCTTTCGGCGGGAAAGTTTGCGCGCTCTGTCGCCATAGGCCGCGCAGCTAAGCCGGCGCCGTCATTGGTTCAAAAACCTGTCTATGAGTGAACCAATGACAATGCAGTTACACTGCGTTATTGAAAAGGCTTCAGTAGCGGGGAAAAAGGGAGACTTTTTCCCCCATACGCAGTACGAGTGAAGTATCGAAGGGAAATAACTATATCTACCCACACTCACTCACACTTACTTACCACACATTATCTAGCTTTTAAACTACTAAACTAAAACTTAAAATATTTCAAACTAAAAAGCTTCAAACTTCAGCATTTAAAACTACTCCAAACCTTCTGGCTAGGCTTTTTCAAGCCAACTTAAAGTTTGTCTACAAACTTTACTCATCTAGTTATTATTATTATTATTATAAAGACACGATCAGATTAAAGGCTGTGAGATGGGATGGATAAATGTCATTAAAAATCATTAAATGAAGTTTGTTATCAAATTGATAATAACAACTTCATTGAATGCTATAGTGGCAACATCGCGCACAATAGGGTATTTATAGCCTATTACGTTGCGCGCAATGTTGACTATATAGACAGCATTCAAATAACTAGAATGTCATTTCCTGAAGAAATGTGAATGGTGCTTGCAGTGGCAAAACTCGCACTCTTGATTAGCATGATGGTAACATAATTACCGTCCTGCTAGGATGTTTTTAGCAAATGCTAACATGATTAGCATGATGCTAGCATGATGCTAGCATGATTACCATTGCTAGCATGTTTTTAACCAGATGCTAACATGATTAGCATGTTTGCTAAATGATGCTAACATTAGCATGCTATAGCATGAAAACATTTTTACTAGTTTGTGTCATGTTTACCCTAAGTATTGCTATTAGCATGTAGCTATTCACTGTTAGCCATGTTGAAGTCCAGTTTGCTAGCATGAGTCAAAAAGCCACCCCCATGTCTCTATGATGTTCTGATGCAGAGATATAGTTCTTGCAAAACGGTTTGCTAGGATACTCTGTTTGCTTGCTAGGGAGTGGCCTGGCAGCTACCAATGATGATACTCCAAAGGCTGCTTGACAATATAAACCAACCCCATGTCTCTACGAGGTTCTGATGCAGAGATATAGGTCTTGTAAAATGGTTGCTAGGGTAGTCTGTTGGTTGCTAGGGAGTGGCTTGGCTACCAATGATGATACACCAAAATGTTGCTTGCCAGTATTAATGCTATAAACCAACCCCATGCTCTATGATATTCAGATTTGAAGATATCTGTCTATGCTTTGGGTTGCTAGGGTGCTCTAAATGGTGCTAGGGCGTGGCTATGATGTCTTAAGGTGATTGTGATTGGCCGTTTTGCTGCCACGAGTGAAATGAGCCCACCCTCATGTTTCTATGACTTCTGTCCAAAGATATTCCTTTGATCTTTTTCAATGGAAGTCTATGGAACTTGTTGCAGAGTTATGTTCAATACAAAATCCCTATGTAAATTTCCCATAGTAAAAAAAAACATACTTCCTGGTTCATGGGCACGGCTTCACCATAGTATGTCCTATGGGGAAAATTTTGGGCAGCTCTTGCGCCCCAGGGGTACAACTTACACCCCATTTTGAGATATGGTCTGACAGAGCCTATCAGCCTTTCAAACGGGTGACCATGGGTAGGTTTGGTCTCAGCTTGGTGGGGACACCCCCCCGGATTCTTTTGTTGTAAGATACCAGTGATTTAATGGGATTTCCTTTTTTATTTCAGACTGTTGGCAATACAGAATATCACAATACAAAAGTGAATCTACTTCATCTCATTATATTGTATCCTGAGTCAGGATTCCTGACCCCGATATACCATCCTGTATACTGTCCCTAAAGGCTAGTATAACTGTAATCTCAAAATGCACTCTCAAAAATAAAAATAAAAACCTGAGACTGTGTAATGCGTACAACCAAACGTTTTATTAACGAAATTATGTACATTAGTATTTACACTAACAAAAAATACTCTGCCACAAGGAACTATGTGGAACTATTAACTCTTATTGAACTATATAACATTGATTAGTATAACAAAATAAAAATAGTGCATTAGATTAAACTGGGAAGGGTCTAACACTTGCATATTGTTGTCCTAGATTTACTGATTCTATTGTTCTCAATTCTTGTTGCTTTGAATAAAAGTGTCTGCTAAATGAATAAATGTTGTAAATCTGTTGTGGTTTGTTGCTGTCTTTCCTGCATACAAAATGGTTAATTAATTTTGTAGTCTATCCTATGGCTAACAAGTTTAACCCTCCTACCAGATAGTGTTATTGGATATTATCAATTAAATAATGATTCATTATATTTGAATAACCAAGTGTTAACTTTTGCCTTTTAACATTGCCAACACGTTTTCCAGCACATGTCTAGCAATATCAGTTCTTCATTAAACTGTGGATGGTTTCCCTTTTATTTCTCTGCATGTAGGGTAGGCTACACTCACAAATACATTACATAAACAGAAGTAGGAAACGAAAAATGTCTCAGATCCACCGTTTGTTGACTGCAAGATTCTAAGTTAAGGTACAGGCAAATTGACATTCAGTTACTTGCTAACGTAGCATTCTATCATCCTGGGTAACACATACTATCACCAGTTAATACTATTTTCCACAGTAGAATCTGCATTTGAAAGCCTGGTCAGTCACTACTGCTAGTTTATTTGTGTGGCTAGCTAACACTAGTTATTTTGCCTACTTACACTCTGACTCTGCTTTATGAAAAGCTTCTTATGTCCCCTTTCTTCTCTTGGGTGCATCTACAAAGTACAAAAAGGGCAAAAAAAAAAAAAAACGGAATATTAAAATGTTTTTACTCTGGCCTTTGTATGTGGCAGAGAGACAGCCCTGGTAACTTACCGTCGGCGTCGTCAACATGCGCGCGCGCACGCACACACACCAACCGCTCGCTGCTAGTGCAAGCACAAAAGTAGTCCCGGTGTTACGAGATTTTCGGTTTCTGAGATTTTCGGTTTCAGGAGGCGGAGCATACATGAATATTAATGAGTTTCCCAGACATGCGCGATTGCACGTGCAACTGAGAATTTTACTTCACATTTAGTGGATTATCCCATAAAGGTAATATTCTCAGCGTCGCGGCTGATTTATGCCTAAACTACAGTTGTTTACTTCTAGGTAACAGTTTATAATGTTTTCATTAGTATGCACGATTTGTGCATTGGTCTGTAACAATGACAGATAGCTACTTCGTGTAACAACCTTCAGTTATCGTCTACAATGAGTTCAGCTAGTTGTGCTCTTCCATAGGCTACCTTGTGATGTAACAGCTGATCCCATAAATGTGTTTGGACATAATATTTTTGTAACCTACAGACTACTGGTGTGATTATACATGTGCTTACGTGTTCAGACTAGAGCTTAGATTCTCTGCCCGAGCCCGAGCCCGGACTCGACCCGACCCGACCCGCGGGCCGGGTCGGGCTGATATTTCCCGCCACCGTCCTCGGGCCGGGTCGGGTCGGGCCCTTGATAAAGTACGTCACGTGTCATGCGCAGCATCTCGTCCACTCGCACTCGCAGTCTCGCACACGTGACGCATCACACCTGCTGTGCATGCTATAGTACTTCAGTGCTTAAGTGCAACATGGAGCTTGAAGAAGCAAAGAAAAAAATGAAAACAGGAGAATTAACTTGATTAAGTTTGGAGGAAAATCGGAGGTATGGAAACATTTTAAACTAGTCATGGGGAGTGACAACATATGTGTTGGCTTTGTCTCCTGCATTAAATGCGGCAGGCTGCTCGCCTATGACAGCAAAACAAAACGGGGGCTTCTGAATAAACAAACAACGCAAGTTTACATGCTTCTTCCTTGTCGTATTATTCATTAAGAAAATAATTAATAAATGCACGCACAATTATGAACTTGATAAATGTTACAGATATGTTTTACTATGCACAAACAAATGCCCTTCAACTTACATGTGCAAAATTCAGAATTAAATGAATGTGCTGCAATTTGTACAAAAAGAGAGTCTGTAGTAGCCTATGTGTTTTAGCCATTAAATAAGCACATATAGTTTCAAGTTTGTTAAGTTTTGTTTTGAAGAAAGATTTTCTTTAAAGTGAATTTCGTTTAGTATAAATTGTATCTTAATTTTAATACATTTTTCATCAACCAATTGCCTGGATTTAATACATAAAAAGCAATATAGCAGACAATATAATAATGACATGGAGGCGCCGGCGCGCCGCGGTCATAGGCTACTTACACCATTTGAAACTCCTAACGCACGCTGTCACCAAATTTACAAATGCTTGGTTGTTGAATCTTGCTTGTTGCTCACACACATATTATGTTGAAATAACAATATGTTGAAGTAACATTAATAATAATTAATCTTTAAGAATATTTGATTGAATGCTGAATGTTGTGCTTGTTCAATTTAATGAAATTAAAACTTTAATTATGATAATTAAAATAATTGAATATTTAAAATTGAGTGACCAATTTTTGCTCATTTATTAATAGTTTATATATATAGCCTATATATATATATATATATATAACTGCGCAGCTCCCCCCGTAGCCTAAATGATCTAGCACAGCAGCACCTGCGTTAAAAAAAAAAAAAAATTCTGGCGCCGCCCGTGGTTATAACGGCCCACATATTAAAAATGGTCGGGTTTAAATCGGGCTCGGGCTCATAATTACGGTGAACGTGTCGGGCCGGGCCGGGCTCGGACACAACGTGGTCGGGCTCGGGTAGGGTCGGGCTTGATTTGTTGGGCCCGATCTAAGCTCTAGTTCAGACTAACATTCTCTGGTTTTCCGGTGGTGACAAATTCTGAAAATATTGCTGAAACTATATTGTCTTTTCATGGTTTCCGTTTATATACTGTATATTAAAGAAAGATACACTGACACCACAAGGTTTAATTTTTCAATTACACAATAAAACAAAGCATCCCAGAACACCTGAATGAGTTGAAGTAGATTATACTGATTTCATATAACAAAAATGGGAAAATAAATAAATAACATATTGTTAAAAAATATGCAGCTGCCATTTCAATGATGTATTCCTATGTTCTTCTGTTACCTCACCTTATGAAGATTTCTGGAAATGAAAGAAATAATGTCTAAAATCAGTGGCCTAATAAAGATTTTTGCAACCTTTTGTTATTCTCTGCCATGCGTTGTTTTGACCATGTGTGACTTGTGTACCATATACAATGATGATCAGTGATATAAATGGAAAATTTATTTTGATACACAAACATTAATTATTTGACATATATTAAGGTTGATCGGGAAACTTTTTCCCAGTCATATCAATGGTAAAAAATGTCCCAGTCAACCTGAATTCACTGGTCATTAATGTTCATAAACATTATGTTCTTCGTGGGGTTTTAATTAGGGGCACATGAAATTTTGAAAGAATTTTTGTTTTTTTAAACTGTCAAAACATATATCACAAATCCTGGAATAAAGATGGCAATATGGCCTTGATTTGCTTTTTATTGATAGATGCTTTGTATAATGTGTGATGGAGTGAACATATGATATTATGTGAGACATTTAATGACATTTTGTTTTTGTACAAAAAGATGGGCCATGGACTTGCCAACAACAAACTTTAGCTACTGTAGCAGTCCCTTAATATATGAAAATATGACACATAAGAAAGCTATTCTCAGATCAAAAAATTACATTTTTAGTCAAAGATTTTAACATTTTTACCACTCTTTGAATTTCAATGACTTTTTTTATTTACTTAAAACTATTTTTATAACAACAAAACCTTATCTTTTTACAGACAGGGCCCCCAAATAATTTGCACAAATGCATTTGCATCAAAATACTATTGAATGTCTGGAATCACTGTAGTTTTTTAAGAAATGAATTTTATTTTTTTCAACAAGGATTAATTAAATAGATTTTTTTTTTAAAAAAAAAGGAAAAAAAGACATTTCTAATGTTACAAAAGATTTCAATACTGTTCTTCAAACTTGCTGTTCTGTGAATCAACAGGCACTGTATCAGGGTTTCCTTGTTTGCAGCACTGATAATATTAGCTAAGGATGTTTCTTGAGCAGCAAAGCAGCATATCAGAATGATTTCTGAAGGATCATGTGACACTGAAGACTGGAGGAACAGGAATAAACAGCAATTTGAAATATATAAAATGGAAAACAAATTGCAATATTACCATTTTGCCTATTTTGATCAAATAAATGCAACCTTGGTGAGCCTAAACAAAGAATTTTATTAATCCTTTTGAAGAGCAATAGGCCTACATCATATCAAAATGAACAAGAATTTAAGAACAATACCAGAATAGATATAAACATTTACAGGTTTATTTCAGTTGTTACAGGCAGTGATGTACTTAATGATAACCAATAAAATACAGAGTTTTAAAACATCGCAAAGGAAGAGCACAACTAGCTGAACTTATAGACAATAGCTGAAGGTTGTTACACAAAGTATCTGTCATTGTTACAGACCAATACACAAATCGTGCATACTAATGAAAACATTATAAACTGTTACATCTTACCTATAAGAAAACCGCAACACTGAGAGAATATAATTACCTTTATGGAATAATCCACTAATGTCTTGAGATACAATGTGAACTAAAATTCTCAGTTGCACGTGCAATCGCGCATGTCTGGGAAACTCATTAATATTCATATATGCTCCGCCTTCTGAAACCAAAAATCTCAGAAACCGAAAATCTTGTAACACCGGCCCGTGTAGCCTGTCAATAAAAGCCCGCCGCCAATCAAATTACGGCGTTTCTTGTACTGTCGTCGTCCTGGGCAGCGTTTCCCAAAAGCATCGTAAGCTTAAGTTGATCGTAGCTCCATTGAAACCAATGGAGCTACAATCATCTTAGGCTTACGATGCTTTTGGGAAACGCTGCCCTGGCCGTTAGAATCGATCCAAAAACCAGTGCAAAGATCCAAATAGCAGTTCAAAGGAGCTTGCTAAATATTGGTGGGGACAAATTTGTCATCTCAAAATATTGATAGGGACTAGTACCTAGCGTCCCCCCCTAAACCTACGCCCATGGTGGTGACCCACGTTTCTACAAAATTTACTTTAGGAGCTATGACTTGTCAAAGTTCGTCGCAATGTTAAATCTATGGGATTTTTCGCCTGATTTTTTGTCCGCTGAATGAACATCGTACACCCGATTGCTTATAAAATTCATAGCACACCATTCCTGAATAATCTGCACGATTTGACACACCTCATTCGTGGGTCTGTGACAAAAGCTGCGGGAGGAGTAGCGTGCCAAAATTTTGTGTGGAATAAAAATAATAATAAGTATTTAGAATAACAATAATGCGTGCTTAGCCTTTGGCAAGCACCATTAATAATAATTTCTTAATTCCGCACTTATTTTATCATTCTTAATTCCAGGTTGCTATGGTAGCGCGCGTTGTTTACACATGTAACTCGTGGCCATGAGAAATAGATGTTGTTCCCTCAACATAATGAAGTCGTGGCCACGAGAAAAATATGACGTTCCCTCACCATGAGATCTCGAGGCCACGACTTTACATCGCGTGGCCACGACATAAGGATGTCGTTACCTCGACAAAATCTCGTGGCCACGACTTATCACGTTCCCACTAATTAATATCTTGTGGCCACGACTTATTATCATGTTCCCACGAGTTTATATGTCATGGCCACGACAAAACTAAGTGAACCGAACATGTCCCATCCTGGACACCATACTATCCTTCTAATCGTTTTATCTTCCCTTTAAAATAGTTATTTTCACCTGATTAATTTGTGTGGCAATCATTAATCTCAACACCCTTTCCGGTGTTACAATATATTCGGTTCCTGAAATATTCTGTTCCACTGGGTGGCGCTTACGCGAATATTCATGATATCCTTCTATTGTGGGCGTGTCCTTGAGACAACGCGCAAGTGAATGGAACTGAAAATATTAGTACACGCTAATCAAATCGCATTGGTTTAATGGATTATTTCGAAAAGGTAATAAAATATTCAGTGTTAAGCAACAGTTCACGTGTTCAAAGCAATGCATAGTTTGTGTAATATGATAAATCGTCAGAGCTATTTTGCCTGATTGAGTACAGGACAGGCATTCAGATAAACAGTTAACGTAATGATACATCAGAGCAAACATGAGCGAATAACCTTGTTTTCTGTTTAGCTTTTTTATTTGTGAGGCTTTAAAAAGTTTTTGAATAGTTTGATTAGTTTGCTTCCTTTGTTGTAATTCATCCTCATTGACAGCACCAGATTTGCAGCTCTTGCTGTGAGATGTTACTCCACTCTTCCATCAAGGCATTTCACATTCTCAAACATGTCTGGTGGGACTTATGGTTACATGTGGTTTGGCACTGGAAGGACAATCAGCTGTCCTTCTGTCTCCCTGTAGTACTGTCTCAGGCATCTTTGTGTGTGTGTGTGATGGAGGGATTCCCACCACTGTTTTGACTCCTTCACACATTTTAGGAACATTGCAGTTTATTGCTCTGTTCTCATCTGCAGTCCTCTTGTCCCTGCAGCAGGACTAAGGCATGTTCGCACAGGTGATCAGAGACCCTGGGCATCTTTCTTCTTGTGTTTTTCAGAGTCAGTAGAAAGGTCTCTTTAGTGTCCTAAGTTATTGTAACTGTGACCTTGATTGACCTATAGGTACATGTGCGATAATTGAATAACATGACAAACATTGTTAAAACCCTTTCTAAAGATCTGTAAAACTTATTTGGATTGTACAAAATTATCTTTAAAATATTATCCTGAAAACGGACTTTTCTTAATTGGTCTTTTTTTTAATTTTTATATACAACAAATCCAGTTGTAGCCTATATAAATATTAATTAAATTAAATGTTATAACAAGTACAGAAGCAATTACTCTATGAATGTAACTAAAATTGAAAAGACATTTAAAAATTCAAAACAATGTGTGAAAAAAGCAATGCTAAATGTCTAAATGTGAGGTTCTGAGGTAAATATTAAAACAGGGCCTTGGCACTCGAGAACAGCCTTCATGAATGTCCGGATCACACACTCCCAGAGCTATCCAAGACTTCAGCTCTCACATCCAGTCTGAAACAGACAGTGACTTTACAAGATGATGAGCATAATGTGGAAACATCACAAAAGCAAAACAAAACCATATTATGACATTGGTGATGATAATAAAAAATAACATCATCTTGTAAAGTACTGTAGCTATCTATACTGTACTACTGTAGCTACAAATATTTTTGTATTTGTGCTGTATTACCTCACAGAAATACATTTTATTATTATTATCAGAATTATTTTATTTGACTGCTTTTTAAATTGTTTTAAATCAGATACATAAGGTTGTTTGAGTATGTGTTATTTTTGACACATTTCAGGGTTTTGTGCTGCAATATCCTGCCTTGTCAATCTTTATATATAACGAAACTGAATTATAATTTCATAATTATAATATTTTAAACAAAAATAACGTTCTTTAAGTAGCTGCTGGCATGTCCAAGAAGACTGTCATCAAAGCAAAGCTCCAAAGATTTATATTCCAAAGGAATATTTTATTACCTTTTCGAAATAATCTATTAAACAGTTGCAATTTGAGGAGCGTGTACTAATATGAACATTTGAACAGCGAATTGAGTTTGGGGTAAGTTGTTTATTGTTATATAATTCTTTTTCTGATAATATAAAACTTATATTTTGCCTAGTTTTGGCTTGCTTATATATTGCCTTACAATGTCACTTACAAATGTTTGTGTATATATGCTGAAGTGTAAATGTTTGTAATGTGATACTCTCTAAACATATTCATAATATATTTCACTCAGTTTTGGTAATGATGATAACACTGTTTCTTTGATTGTGTTATCAGCATGCTCACACTTTTTTTTTTTTTTTTTTTACAGATATGACAATGAAAATTTCCAAGCACCTGTTCCGAATAGAGCCAAGGCAAACAAGCAGGAAAACAACAGGCAATCCACTCTGTCATGGAAGACAGAAACCGATGTTGACATGTTTCCACAGACTCTGCGATTCCTGCTCGCACGTGAAACTGGACCACAACAGAGCTCTGCTGTGTCATATGTGTCACACAGTGGTGTGTCTCAGAAAGCAGCACCAAAACGGACCAGTAGTGACCATGTACCAGTTCCAGTAGCTGAGCTGACCTCCGATGGCAGGAATGTTGTGACGGTTGGTCATCGGAGCTGTGTGCATTGCAAAGCAGTGCGTGGTAAAAAGCAATTAACACCATGGAAATGCCAGGCATGCAATGTTCACTTATGTCTTCAGTTGAACAGGAACTGAGATGTGTGACTGTGTTCAGATGTTTGTGCTCTGTTGACCACCTCCCACTGACCACTGGGCTGCAAAGATCATCGGTGTCCCTGTCCCCTCTATCCTGGACATTTTCCTTGCATGAGCAGCCGTAACACTATGTGAGCGAGTAGGGTATGCGAAACCACCCATATCTGTAAAAAAAAAAAAAAAAGTCTTGTCTCTCCCTATATAGACTGTCTTCTGTACCACCACATGTTGTTTCATGTGTAAATTCAAGTATATGTCTTAAGTTTTATGTAAAGTATTTTTGTTAAGTATAAGTCAGTTGACTTACACTATGTGAAGGATCATGTGACACTGAAGACTGGAGTAATGATGCTGAAAATTCAGCTTTGATCACAGGAATAAATTGCAGTTTACTATATATTCACATAGAAAACAGCTGTTGTAAATTGCAATATTTCACAATATTAGTTTTTTCTGTGTTCTGTGGAATTACAATAAAACAGATTAAAATCTTTGAATCTCCTCTTATTCTTTATTCAGGCATTCCACTTTGATGGGGCGTTAGCCACTGGGGGAGTGTCTTTTGTCTCCCCTGGTGTGAATCACATAAATGTTCATAGCCATCAACACTCCCACGCATACAGCAGTGGTGACACAAAAACTGACTTACAAAATTTAAATAATTATATTGTTGTTTGTGTTGAACTGTTCAGAATAATTTTTTACATAATTGTGTAGCAAAAATTCTAGCCTACAATCTTACACGAGCTGTCTCTACACTCAAGCCTAATTTACATTTTCGCCTGGCTCCGCAGTGCGCGCCTCCACTGACTGCGCACACATCTCCCCAAATGGACGAGACATTTATACTTCACACTCGTCATTGTTCTATTCTTTAAAACGACAGGGGGCGACTCTGAGAAATTGTTCTCTAAATCAGCAGGAAGCAGCGGTAAGAAGTGACGATGTTTATTCTAGTAATTTACGCTTCACCAAAACCACACTGCAAAAAGAATAATGTAAAACCCAGTAAAACTTAAAGGGTTAGTTCACCCAAAAATGAAAATTCTGTCATTTATTACTTACCCTCATGCCGTTCCACACCCGTAAGACCTTCGTTCATCTTCAGAACACAAATTAAGATATTTTTGTTGAAATCCGATGACTCAGTGAGGCCTCCATAGCCAGCAAAGACATTTCCTCTCTCAAGATCCATTATTGTAATAAAAACATATTTAAATCAGTTCATGTGAGTACAGTGGTTTAATAATATTATAAAGCGACGAGAATATTTTTGGTGCACCAAAAAAACAAAATAACGACTTATTTAGTGATGGCCAATTTCAAAAAACTGCTTTAGGAAACTTCGGAGCACTATGAATCAGCGTATCGAATCATGATTCGGATCACGTGTCAAACCGCCAAAATACTGAAATCACGTGACTTTGGCGCTCCGAACAGCTGCTGATTCGAGACACTGATTCATAATGCTCTGAAAGCTTCCTGAAACAGTGTTTTGAAATCGGCCATCACTAAATAAGTTGTTATTTAGTTATAGTCTTAGGCTACTCTATGCATCAAAAATTAAAAGAAAGACCTTTACACAAAGTCTTACTGCATGCTATTATCATTAAACAGTCATTAGGCATATATATATATATATATATATATATATATATTAGGAGCACACACACGGATTATAAATGTAATATTTTCATTCTGGTTTGCTCTTAGCAAAAAAAAAAAAAATCCTTCAAGTTCCATATGCGGAGCGAAATGAGAACGGTCCAGCATTAAGACCGCATTAAGAGCAATAATTCTTATTAACTGCTATTGTTCTGATTTTTTTAATTGTTCTTGTTTTTTATTTTTTTTTGGGGGGGGGGCTATTATATATGCTATGTAATGTTAGTGATTAGATGATAATTTACTCATTAAGGTCCCGTTTTTCGTGTTTTTTTGAAGCTTGATTGTGTTTATAGTGTGCAATAACATGTGTTCATGTTTCGCTGTAAAAAACACAGTATTTTTCACATAATTTACTTATCTGTATACCGCTGTTTCCACTGTCATAAAAACGGGCTGATGACTTCCTTGTTCTATGAAGTCCCTCCTTCAGAAATACGTAACGAGTTCTGATTGTGCCAGCGGTTCCTGTGTTGTGATTCGACAGCTCTGAGCGCACCGTGGCCGGAAAAGTCACGCCTCTTACCATAACGTGGAGATACACGCGCTCAGTGTTATTGTAAACATGTCTTTAATTTTACCCTATCAATTTGAGCCGGAATCAGACCCGGTGATTGGACTGCGGGATGAAAATAACAGCGTTTCGACGACATGGCGACAAACACACTCTACAAACGCAACTCTTTGTATTCCTGTGGGCGGAGGTTAGTCAAAAAACTGTTTTAGTGACGTCATTAAAGAAGGAAGTAGAAGGATGTAGTCCAAACTGGCCGTTCGATGTAGGCGACTTCTGTTAAATAAAATATCTCGCTTGGCATTGAACTTTGAGCTTTAAAATTTTACAGATTTTATTTATACTCTAACAACAACATTACACACTAACTAAAGTTTGAAACATGGGATCACGAAGAACGGGACCTTTAAAACCAAAGGTGTTCATCAGTGATTGTACATCAAGAGCAAGGACACGTTGTGTGCATTTTGTTTTGTGTTTTTACCAGACCGAAACGCTCGATTGTCTGTGTGAAAACTGCGCGTGTGCACAAGCGCCAAGAGAACTGATAACAGCAGCAACACTTCAGAAACAACACGTTCCAGCGGATATATCGCCTCTTATTTAAAGGTCCCGTTCTTCGTGATCCCATGTTTCAAACTTTAGTTAGTGTGTAATGTTGTTGTTAGAGTATAAATAAAATCTGTAAAATTTTAAAGCTCAAAGTTCAATGCCAAGCGAGATATTTTATTTAACAGAAGTCGCCTACATCGAACGGCCAGTTTGGACTACATCCCTCTACTTCCTTCTTTAATGACGTCACTAAAACAGTTTTTTGACTAACCTCCGCCCACAGGAATTACACAAGAGTTGCGTTTGTAGAGTGTGTTTGTCGCCATGTCGTCGAAACGCTGTTATTTTCATCCCGCAGTCCAATCACCGGTCTGATTCCGGCTCAAATTGATAGGGTAAAATTAAAGACATGTTTACAATAACACTGAGCGCATGCATCTCCACGTTATGGTAAGAGGCGTGACTTTTCCGGCCACGGTGCGCTCAGAGCTGTCAAATCACAACACAGGAACCGCTGGCACAATCAGAACTCGTTACGTATTTCTGAAGGAGGGACTTCATAGAACGAGGAAGTCATCAGCCCGTTTTTATGACAGTGGAAACAGCGGTATACAGATAAGTAAATTATGTGAAAAATACTGTGTTTTTTTACACGCGAAACATGAACACATGTTATATTGCACACTATAAACACAATCAAAGCTTCAAAAAAACACGAAAAACGGGACCTTTAACACAGACCTATATCTTATCGAATTGAGATATTTCTTTCTTTTTAGGTACAATTATTCGCTGAGTTTAAGTTCATTTTTGAGACGTTTCAGATTCTCGCAGAGAGACAGCTGAAAGCGCACCCTGTTTTTTATTTTATTATTCAAAAGTACAAGGTTTTGTTGTTATTGTGAGCATACACAAATAAAAGTAGACCATTCGTAGTCTTGCATCAATCTGTAAGCTATCGCCAAAAATGACGGAAGGCCTGTTTTTTTTTTCAGCTGTCATGAGGAAAAAATCCATCAGAACGCGCCGGCGCTTTCGTCAGCCAGAGGGATAACAATGTAACGAAATTTAGTTTCATATTTATATTTAAATATTGGGCTATTGCCTATTATTTTTAAATGAATAAATTCCACCTATGTTCATTATGAAAAGGGAATAGCATGACGGATGCGCAATGTCGGGAGACAAATGCAGCGGGTTAGACATAAGTTTGACCACTTCATTAAGTTTTGTTTCTTTAAAGTGAATTTCGTTTTGTAGAAATTGTATCTTAATTTCAATCAATGTTTCATCAACCAATTGCCTATATTTAATAAATAGGAAGAAAACCAAGAACGTCGGGTGTGGAATGGAAACGAAACCATGTTTCCGCGGCCTTTGAATAAAGCTGAAGCAAATAATTGATCAGATGTTTTTGGTCGAACAATATATTTTAGCTGGTCTACTTAGACACACATTTGCGTAGTGGCTTATTGTGCAAACTTTTTTTTCCTACCACAAGCCAAACTCATAACATTTCTTGCAGATTTTAAAAAAAACAAACAAAACAAACCAAAACAAAAAACACGACGCTCGACTTTTACAAAATCCCTCCTCGCTCCAGTCAAAACTTAGCACATACTCTGCTCGGCAGCAGCAGACGCTGGCAAACGCGCGGGGGGAGGGTTGATCCCATTCGGAACTTCTGGAGTGGAGCGTGAAACACTGCAAAACACTGCAAATCCCCATAACACAAACAAATAAAGAAACTTACTTACTGCAAATACAATTGTGTATTTCGTCAGCTTATTTCATATGATCAGATCAGGATGTTAAAATTAACAAAACGCACTAAGATTGCAAAATTTGGTGACAAACATTTTAAACAAAGCGCCCTTCCCCCTATCTCAAACTTGTCAAGCACTGTTAGGCTGGGTGAGTGCTTTTTATACACACATGATAATGTAAAAATTATACATTGATATATAAATGGAACACAATCGGTTTGTTGTTTTTGTTTGTTTTTCTTTAAAGGTGCCCAAGAACTCAACTCGACGCCGCCCCTTTAAGACGCGAGCTTCCTGCCACACGAGCTGTCAACTATATTACAGCGCATTTACAAAGTTCACACAGCTAATATAACCCTCAAATGGATCTTTACAAGATGTTCGTCATGCATGCTGTATGCATGCTTCGAATTATGTGAGTAAAGTATTTATTTTGATGTTAAAAGTTTAATTCTGAGTGAATCTGAGGCTGGGCTCCGTGGCTAACGGCTAATCCTACACTGTTGGAGAGATTTATAAAGAATGACGTTGTGTTTATACATTATACAGACTGCAAGTGTTTAAAAAATGAAAATAACAACAGTCTTGTCTCCGTGAATACAGTAAGAAACGATGGTAACTTTGACCTCATTTAACAGTACATTATCAACATGCTAACGAAACATTTAGAAAGACAATTTACAAATATCACTAAAAATATCATGATATCATGGATCATGTCAGTTATTATTGCTCCATCTGCCATTTTTCGCTGTTGTTCTTGCTTACCTAGTCTGATGATTCGGCTGTGTGCAGCTCCAGACGTTAACTGGCTGCCCTTGTGTAATGCCTTTGATAATTGTTGGGAACGTGGGCTGGCATTATGCAAATATTGGGGGCGTATACCCGACTGTTACGTAACAGTCGGTGTTATGTTGAGATTCGCCTGTTCTTCGGAGGTCGTTTAAACAAATGAGATTTATATAAGAAGAGGAAACAATGGAGTTTGAGACTCACTGTATGTCTTTTCCATGTACTGAACTCTTGTTATTTAACTATGCCAGGGTAAATTCAATTTTTGAGTCAAGGGCACCTTTAACATTTTTATTTTATTTCTTTGTCTTTTAGGAACATTGGATGGCAGTAAAGATTCTGTACAGTTATTGTTCTAATAATACGGAGCCATAATGTTACATATCTTGGTCAATTCTTTCGAGCTGCTTTACAGCTTAACCACAGTTTGCAACATCAGCAGTTATTGAAATGAACTGAATAAACACAGATCTGCTGATATAAATAAATAGGCCTAAATAAATAGCAAATCCAAGATTGGGTTTGTACGGTTCATCTGAACTATAATTTAATGATTTATGTTATGATGTTATAGAAGTACAATGTACAGATGCCTATATGTTTTGCATAAAGTAAGAATATTTAATAAAGAATCTTAAACTTCCAATGTTAAACATGTTCTCGTCATTTTGCTCTTAACTGCAGTCAAAATACAAATAGGCCTATAAAATATTCATATGCATTGTGTAGTCCATTGTGGAGAGTCAGATTAGGCGCAAACTCTACAGCAGAAACTTTTTATCTTAATAGCCTAGCACTTGTTGAATAACAAAATGTTGATTATTGGGATAACGTTTTTTTTGTTCGTAATTGTGTAGCTTATGGCATGACATTTCTTTTTGTAATGTTTATGAGCGTGTTAATGGATACAAACTGCACAATTGCAGTTTATCAGATTGTTACATAGCTATAATTGCACGATATAGTTGAAACATTAACACATTAAAATCGTCTGATAATCATACAGTAGTTAACATGAACCCACTGTAAGCGATGTATTACCATTACATCATGGGCGTACGGGACGCCCCCGCAGCCCCCACCCTATGATGGGCCCCGGCGCAGATTATTTACTATTTAGCCTTTGCTTTTTTTAGAACTAAACTCAATTGACTAAAGATAAAAATAAAGCATCCAACTGAAGCCCAAAAATGCAAGCAGAATGCCATAGAAACTAGTGCTAAATTACCACAAAAGGGGGAAAAATTCACTGTTGTTTCCATCGCCGTTTGTAAGGTAGCCAAGACAACAGCAAGCTTTGATGCGCTGTGCTACTGTGTTACTGTTAGCGGTCGTGTGCCAAGACAAATAAATATGTTCGGTCTTTGCTGAGATATTATTATTATTATTATTATTATATTGCCCAAACGTAAATAGCATAGCCAATAAGTCTAGAGTTAGGCTATTTCTTTATTCGTTTACTGTAAATACATGAATTTAGTTTAGGCCTATATCATTTGATGCACCGATCGAAATTACTGAAAATTGCGGCCGAACAGCAATTTACGCGCTTGTCTAGAAGGGAACCTTATATAGCCTAGCCTATGCGCAAATTTGTGTCTAACTTAGAATTTAGAGCAGCTAAAATATATTGTTAGACCAAAACATCTTATCAATTAATTAAGTAATAAAGACATGTATTTAAGAAATTTAATAAAAACAGAAAGACGTCTATTGCTTCAGCCTTATTCAAAGGCCGCGGAAACATGGGTTCGTTTCCATTCCACACCCGACGTTCATGGTTTTCTTCCTAATTAAATATAGGCAATTGGTTGATGAAACATTGATTGAAATTAAGATACAATTTCTACAAACGAAAATTTTTTAAAGAAAGACTTACTATAAAACAAACTTATGAAGTGGTCGAACTCATGTCTGACCGCTGCATTTGTCTCCCAACATTGCGCATCCGTCATGCTATTCCCTTTTCATAATCAACATTGGTGACATCTTAAAAAAATATATTAGGCTATAGCCCAATATTTAAATATAAATATGAAACTAAATTGATTACATTGTTATCCCTCTGGTCGACGAAAGCGCCGGCGCGTTCTGATGGATTTTCTCCTCATGACAGAAACAACTTAAAACAGGCCTTCCGTCATTTTTGGCGATAGCCTACAGATTAGTACAAGAATACAAATGGTCTACTTTTATTTGTGTGCGCTCACGATAACAACAAAACCTTGTGCTTTAGTGAAATAAAATAATAAAAACAGGGTGAGCTTTTAGCTGTCTCTGCGAGAAACTGAAACGTCTCAAAAATGAACTTAAACTCAGCGAATCATTGTACCTAAAAAGAAAGAAATATCTCAATTCGATAATAAATTCGTAGGTCTGTGTTAAATAAGAGGCGATCCGCTGAATTTGTTGTTTCTGAATTTGATATTTGATATTTTAAGGAATAGAATACACTCCTGCATTTCGGCTGCAGTTTTTTTATGACGTTTTATTAATCCGTCCATTCTTTTTAGTTTCAATGATTTAGCTAAATCGCCTTAAAATGATTTAGCTAAATTGCCTTAATAATGGGAGCGAAATTATTCAGTGACTCACGTTTTACTAAAATAAAGGGATATAATTCATGAAACACGCAACAATTTATTAATCAGTGTCCAAACAGATAGGCTATATTTTTCCTAAGTAGTTATCTGTCAAATAAAGGACAGGTAACGAATAACAAAGTAGCCTATGTGCGTGTCAAAAATCCATGCTGTTTTATTAAAGGAGTTTAAAATATAAATAAAAAATGTATTTGTGATAAATATAGGCTAATGTGAGAAAATTTACATTTTGCATAAAGATAAATGTGCTTTGATGCATTTGTTGGATAACATGTGGTTAAAGCGCCACTCAGCGGTCAAAAGCTGCAAATGCACTTTGCGACGCGGCGGCGGGGGCACACGCGGCGGTAGAAACACCGTTTTGGATGGCCACCTACTGTATATGGATCTCGAGAGAGGAAAAGTCATTGCTCCCTAGGAAGGCCTCACGGAGCCATCGGATTTCAACAAAAATATCTTAATTTGTGTTCTGAAGATAAACAAAAGGTCTATGAGAGCATGTATACATCTAAATTAACAATCTTTATATTTTATTTTATAGTTTTATTTTATTTATCTTTATTTTTCTAATTTCACTAAACATTTTCATTTAGTTTCATGAACATTTTTATTAAACATGGATTACTTTATTTTCATTAAAAGGGACACACATTTTGTAAATTTAAGCAACTAATTTAGACGTGCAAACTAGGTGCCGGTGGTGAGACGTACATCGCATCACTTTTGTCGCACACACCCAAGCTAACTTGAGTGGAGCTTCCTCAGCAGGAAATGTTCACAGACAGTGCACGGCAGCAGCTCCCTCAGGAACTGGGTGTGCATGCTCTAAAGAACGCACAAGTCATATGTGTTTTCGAGTGTCAAATATCTATGACGCGGTCACAGTGCACACCAACAGCTCCTTCAGGAACTGGGACAACAAAGAACGCACAAGTCGTGTGTTATCGAGTGTCAAATATTTATGACACGGATCATGCACACAGCTTGAAACGTTTGCTTTAACAGGCTATTTTTACGTAGATTTGAACAGCGTGCTTCAAATAAAACAGTCCCTGAAAGACGAAAAGAGGATGACGTTCTCTAGGTGCCCCTTTTGACTTTTTAGCCACACTAGTATAACGTCATAGGCCAATAGCATTGCCTTGTTTTTACAGTTGCTTCAGATACCAGTCACACGGAGGCGTTTCCCCAAGTGTCTCAGGACGCAGTGTCTCATTCCCTTTCAAAAGGGAACTGGGGGACACAAATTACAGTGGGTACGGAAAGTATTCAGACCCCCTTAAATTTTTCACTTTTTGTTATATTGCAGCCATTTGCTAAAAAAATAAAAGTTCATTTTTTTCCTCATTAATGTACACACAGCACCCCATATTGACAGAAAAACACAAAATTGTTGACATTTTTGCAGATTTATTAAAAAAGAAAAACTGAAATATCACATGGTCCTAAGTATTCAGACCCTTTGCTGTGACACTCATATATTTAACTCAGGTGCTGTCCATTTCTTCTGATCATCCTTGAGATGGTTCTACACCTTCATTTGAGTCCAGCTGTGTTTGATTATACTGATTGGACTTGATTAGGAAAGCCACACACCTGTCTATATAAGACCTTACAGCTCACAGTGCATGTCAGAGCAAATGAGAATCATGAGGTCAAAGGAACTGCCTGAAGAGCTCAGAGACAGAATTGTGGCAAGATCTGGCCAAGGTTACAAAAAAAAAAAATTCTGCTGCACTTAAGGGTCCTAAGAGCACAGTGGCCACCATAATCCTTAAATGGAAGACATTTGGGACAACCAGAACCCTTCCTAGAGCTGGCCGTCCGGCCAAACTGAGCTATCGGGGGAGAAGAGCCTTGGTGAGAGAGGTAAAGAAGAACCCAAAGATCACTGTGGCTGAGCTCCAGAGATGCAGTCGGGAGATGGGAGAAAGTTGTAGAAAGTCAACCATCACTGCAGCCCTCCACCAGTCGAGGCTTTATGGTAGAGTGGCCCGACGGAAGCCTCTCCTCAGTGCAAGACACATGAAAGCCTGCATGGAGTTTGCTAAAAAACACCTGAAGGACTCCAAGATGGTGAGAAATAAGATTCTCTGGTCTGATGAGACCAAGATAGAACTTTTTGGCCTTAATTCTAAACGGTATGTGTGGAGAAAACCAGGCACTGCTCATCACCTGTCCAATACAGTCCCAACAGTGAAGCATGGTGGTGGCAGCATCATGCTGTGGGGGTGTTTTTCAGCTGCAGGGACAGGACGACTGGTTGCAATCGAGGGAAAGATGAATGTGGCCAAGTACAGGGATATCCTGGACGAAAACCTTCTCCAGAGTGCTTAGGACCTCAGACTGGGCCGAAGGTTTACCTTCCAACAAGACAATGACCCTAAGCACACAGCTAAAATAACGAAGGAGTGGCTTCACAACAACTCCGTGACTGTTCTTGAATGGCCCAGCCAGAGCCCTGACTTAAACCCAATTGAGCATCTCTGGAGAGACCTAAAAATGGCTGTCCACCAACGTTTACCATCCAACCTGACAAAACTGGAGAGGATCTGCAAGGAGGAATGGCAGAGGATCCCCAAATCCAGGTGTGAAAAATTTGTTGCATCTTTCCCAAAAAGACTCATGGCTGTATTAGATCAAAAGGGTGCTTCTACTAAATACTGAGCAAAGGGTCTGAATACTTAGGACCATGTGATATTTCAGTTTTTCTTTTTTAATAAATCTGCAAAAATGTCAACAATTCTGTTTTTCTGTCAATATGGGGTGCTGTGTGTACATTAATGAGGAAAAAAAATGAACTTAAATGATTTTAGCAAATGGCTGCAATATAACAAAGAGTGAAAAATTTAAGGGGGTCTGAATACTTTCCGTACCCACTGTATGTCTGGGGGGGAAGAAGCGTTGTAGCACCGGGCCAGCCCCGACGTAACAGCTGATATTAAGATCCACCTTCCCTGTTTCTTCTATCATCTTCGTCTGCCTGGCCCAAAGTGACACTTTGATTTCAGTTTTGCTTCCATTTGAATCTAAACTAGTTTAGTTTTACAGGGATTACACCTTGGAATATACAATGTGACATGGAAACTGGCAACATTTATTCATTCATTTTCAGAAATCAGAAGCATAAGATTTTCAGTTTAAAAAATTTATTTATTCACATTTCATGTTTGACATATTGTTTTGGTAACTGAACACTAAATTGGTTCTCTACTGAAACTAAGCATGTTTAGAGGAGATGGGCTAGTTGTCACATGAGGAAGTTGTCTCAAATGCTATATCTCAGTAAATATATGATTTGATATTTTATTTTATGTGTATTATAAGTCATATTTTATATGTATTATATAATTTTGTGAAATCTTGCATCCTCCTAATTAATTGTCCAGTATTATCATATTTTTATGAAACACACTGGGATACATCATGATAATTGTGGAAGTAGAAGTCATAATTGTTTTTACTATTTAAACTTCGCAGAAATACCTATAAAAGGACATTCAATGGCCGGTCCCACTCTGACAACATACCAAATACAATGCCACAACATGCCCTGCCTGCTATAATGTGATCATGTGTGTTTGTTTTCCAGGGTAATAACAGAGTAAATGTTCCAAAGTGGTTTTGTAGCCAATATGTAATGTATGTGTCCATAGAAAAATTACATTTCAAAAATTAACCCACAATGAGAAATATTCCTAGCTGTAAAAAGCTTGCCACAGTCTCCCCTTTACATAAACAAACATAAGTCTAAACACAATGGAAAAATATCTAGATATCTTAAATCAGAGAACATCAGAGAATCTTAAATATCTTAAATCAGAGAATTTTATTCCAGAAGTTCAGCATTCATGATCATTTAAGTGATCTTTACATTTGTCATGATTTGTCCTAAAACAAAAAAGTAGCAAAAACATAATTGAGTAAAACAAACACCAAAGTATCAAAAGTTCAGCCTTGTTAATGTGGGTGACCCTGGTATCTCAAACGTAAGCTTTTGAAGTCTCTGCATTAGATGGAGCAGCAGTATAGATTGTCTTTGGCTTACCACCTGGGTAGTATGCCCTGTTAAAAAGATAAAAAAAAATCATCAAAAGTTCAAAAAACAGCAAGATTAGAAATATAAGGATTCTACAAAAGTTAAAGGTGCTCTAAGCGATCCTGGGTGGAGTAACTTCCTGACGTTCGAAGTGTTGTCAAAAAAACAGAGGCTAGCTAGACCCTCCCTCCTCCATCCTCCTCCCCCCCCTCCCCTCCGTGCTTCCTGAAACAGTCATGAACGCGCATTTAAAATCATTCTTGTCGGTTATTGGCTGGAGCATGTTTATTATGTTTCGTGGTCCAGGCTGCACCAGGTAGTTTTTGTTGCCGTTTTTGGAGCTTGTGGCGACTACAGAGACCGCGTTTTTTTACAGTGTGTTCAGGAGACAGGCAGCTAGCGGATAGTGAGGAGATGTTTGCTGTATGTGACAAAAAATGCTTTGGCCTAAAAACGCGTGACATCGCTTAGAGCACCTTTAAGAAATGAGGTGCATATACACTGTAAAAATATCCCATTAAATTTGACAGTATAAAAAATGGCAGTCAGATATTCACCGTAAAAAATACAAATGTTTGAAGCTTTACAGAATGCCTGTATATTTTACAACTTACAACCATTTCATTACGTGATATAATGTCTGCCTTTTTACCTTACTGATGTATTGATATCCACAATAATACAGGTGGCAGGTTTATTATAAGCAGCCTGTTCATATCAAGGTCAATACTTGTATATAGACGGTACACAGGGTCATACATACAAAGCTAACACACAACACTAAAATAATGCAATAAACATTAACTAAATTGTAGTTGCTAGGAAGATGCTAGGAAGTACTAAAGCCAGCTTTAGTACTTAAACAGTTGTTATTTAGCATTCATTAGAGAGAATCATTCAAGCTACAAGAGGATCTTGTAGTTATTTATCGTCCCCCAGGTCAGCTAGGTAACTTCTTGGAGGAGTTAGATGTGTTACTCTCATCCTTCCCTGAGGATGGTACTCCTCTGCTAGTACTTGGAGATTTCAACATCCATCTAGACCAGTGGTCACCAACCTTTTTAAGCCCAAAGATCCCTGACGTCGACCTTTATGAAAGACAAGATCTACTTGATAGAAAAAGACAGCCCAGATTGTATTTAGTATTTTTTTTCGTGGCCAATTTAGATTCTTATTTATGTATTTATTACAAGCAAATTGCCCGATTCTGTTGGTTGCAGATATTTATTATTAATATTAGCCTATTATAATAAACTAAAATACATAGCCATTTCAAATTAGAGGGAACCACTGCTTTTTAATCACAATCCAAACAAAGATGCTACACGTTGCATGAGCAGTTGTTTTCATTTGAATTAGATTTAACTTCAAGATTTAAAGCAAAAACAGGACGGTCTGACTTTATCTTTGTGAAATTATATGCTACACACACACACAAAAGCATGAAACAAAAACAACAGGCTGAATGAGACGTAAATTCACTCTCTAACAGCAGGTGGCGCTTATGGAGCAGCAGTGATACAGTGTTTCTTTGGTTACCGCTGTAAACAGCTGAACTGCGCTAATAATTAGATACTTTATTCGGAGGTAAGAGGAAAATAAAATGCCATTGCCATCGAAATCTTCCTGAAGACTGATCTCCTTTTAGAGAGATGAATTCATAATCCCTCACCCCCAATTCACTATTTCTATTTTCTTCCTATATTTCGAGCATCGTGAACAGTGAGCTGCTCTGCCTGCTACATAATTTTCTCCTCTTCGCGTCCGTCTTCAGCGTCTCTGGCCTCTTGTTAACGGCCTTTTACAGACTGATGCATGATGTGGGCTATTTACCTTTATCACTGTCCCAGTAGCTCCCGAAAATAACAGAAAAATAAATACAAAAATACAGTACAAAGACTGGAAAAATGCAATGTATTTTTGTACTCATATTTCTGTTATTTTCACGAGCTACTGGAACAGTGATAAAGATCGACCAGTCGATCGCGATCGACGGGTTGGCGACCACTGATCTAGACGAACCTCAGGCTGCTGACTTCCACACTCTGCTTGCCTCATTTGATCTCAAGCGAGTGGCTACCTCAGTTACCCACAAATCAGGTAACCAATTGGACCTCATCTACACACGCTGTGGCTCTACCGACAATACACGGGTTACTCCACTACACACCTCAGACCACTTTCTCATCACTTTTAATCTCAACCTGACCCCTAACTCAACACACACTCCACCACGTTACTTTTCGGTGAAACCTACGCTCCCTCTCACCATCCCACCTATCCTCTTTGGTCTCATCCACACTTCCTCCCCCTAACCAGTTCTCATCACTGGACACTATCAATGCAACTGACACTCTTTGCACCACTCTAACATCTTGCTAAGATGACTTCTGCCCCCTTTTAACCAGACCAGCCCGCGCCACCCCCTCTGCCCCCTGGCTCTCTGATGCTCTCCGTGAGCATCGGTCTAGACTCAGGGCTGCAGAGAGGAAGTGGCGCAAATCTAAAGATCCTACTGACCTTAGCTTATATCAGTCACTCCTTTCTTCTTTCTCTACTAATGTCTCCAATGCTAAAACCTCATACTATCACACTAAAATTAACAATTCAACTGATTCCCGCACACTTTTCAAAACCTTCTCTTCTCTTCTTTGCCCTCCTCCCCGCCCTCCCACATCAGCTCTTACAGCTGATGACTTTGCCACATTCTTCACACATAAAATAACAACCATCAGTGGCCAATTCTCCACACCACACACTGACAGTAACATCTTAATGGAAACCACAGAAATTCTCCCCTCCTTCTCCATGCTCTCTGAGGCAGATGTTTCAAAACTCATCCTTTCCAACCACCCTACTACCTGTTCGTTAGACCCTATCCCCACTCATCTTCTCCAGGCCATCTCCTCCTCAATTGTACCTGCACTCACTCACATTATCAATTCTTCCCTCCGCACTGGAACATTTCCCACAGCTTTTAAGCAGGCTAGGATTACCCCATTGCTTAAAAAACCCACTCTGAATCCAGCACTTTTAGAAAACTACAGACCAGTATCCCTTCTTCCTTTCATTGCTAAGACACTTGAGAGAGTTGTATTCAACTAACTGTCTCCTTATCTCACACAGAACAACCTCCAAGACAACCACTCAACTGAGACTGCCTTGCTCTCAGTCACTGATGCCCTGAGACTGGCACGAGCGACTTCAAAATCATCAGTATGAATGAATGAATGAGGCATTTATATAGCGCTTTCATATGTACTACTGTACACCCAAAGTGCTTTACAATCATATCAGGGGTCTCTCCTCATCCACCACCATCAGTACTCATCTTGCTGGATCTGTCTGCTGCTTTTGACACCATTAACCATCAGATCCTCCTGTCAACACTCATGTCGAAGGGCATCTTGGGAACTGCACTCCAGTGGTTCGAATCTTACCTCTCAGGTAGGTCTTTCAGGGTATCTTGGAGAGGTGAGGTGTCCAAGTCACATCATCTTGCTACTGGGGTACCTCAGGGCTCTGTGCTTGGGCCACTTCTCTTCTCCATCTACATGTCATCACTAGGATCTGTCATTCAGGATCATGGTTTTTCCTATCACTGTTATGCTGATGACACACAACTCTACCTCTCATTCCAACCAGATGATCCGACGGTTGCTGGTCGCATCGCAGCCTGCCTGACAGCCATTTCTGCCTGGATGAAGGACCATCACCTTCAACTCAACCTTGCAAAAACGGAACTGCTTGTGGTTGGTGCCAACCCAACACTTCATCACAACCTTTCAATTCAACTTGGGTCGTCAACCATTACTCCTCCCAGGACAGCCAGGAACCTTGGAGTGGTGATGGATGATTGTTTAAGCTTCACAGATCATGTTGCGTCAACGGCCCGGTTCTGGAGATTTGCCTTGTACAACACCAGGAAGATTAGACCCTTCCTATCGGACCATTCCACACAAATTCTTGTCCAAGCTCTTGTTCTATCCAGACTGGACTACTGTAATGCTCTCTTGGCTGGCCTTCCAGCATGCACTGTCAAGCCTCTACAACTGATCCAGAATGCTGCAGCAAGACTGGTCTTCAACGAACCAAAGAGAGTGCACGTCACTCCTCTCTTCATCAATCTGCATTGGCTGCCAGTAGCTGCTCGCATCCAATTCAAGGCTCTGATGTTTGCCTACAGAACGACCGCTGGCTCTGCACCGCTATACTTTAACTCACTACTTCAGACTTATGCGCCCTCCAGAAACTTGCGCTCTGCAAGTGAACGGCGCCTTGTGGTGCCATCACAAAGGGGCACAAAATCACTCTCACGGACCTTCTCCGGGTTTGTTCCTGGCTGGTGGAATGACCTGCCACGCTCTATCCGAGCAGCTGAGTCTCTAGCCATTTTCAAAAAAATGCTAAAGACATATCTCTTTCGTCAGCACTTGACCCAGTAATAGTGGCACTTACCTTGATTTCTATTCTTTTTCCATCTATTTGTGTATTTATTAAAAAAAAAAAAATTCCTTGCTATGAGCACTTTACTGACATAACTGTGACTTCACACAGCACTTACATACTGTTGTTCTCATGTTGATTTGATTGATTCTACTATTCTCTATTACTATTTGTAAGTCGCTTTGGATAAAAGCGTCTGCTAAATGACTAAATGTAACTAAATTACATAGAATGTCACAAAAACACACTAATGTGCATTACTGATAACAAAAGTAAGAAAATATTATTTATAAAATGTAACCATATGTGAAGTGTAATGCAGGGACTTCTGGAAATTGTTTTACTGTTTTTTTGTTTTGTTTTGCTTTGTAAATTACATGGTAATGCATAGTTTTTCCTTGCAAAAACCATACATTTGTCAGTATTTTAAAGTAAAATTACAGATGTGATTACAGATTACATGTGATGTTAAACCATTTACATTTTTTCGCTGTATATGATAAGGTAACTTACAGTTAACCAGTTAACCATTTTTCTGTAAAAATTTACCCTTTGTCTTTTGCTTGAGGACTCTTTGATAGGCACTGCACTGGAATGCACCACCCAGAATACACAGTGCTGCACCAGCCCAACCTATATAGAGCCCAGTACCCAGCTCAAATCTGCAAACAAAGGCAGAAAGTTAGGTGTGTATACCTACTTAACGATATATCGGGAACAAATTTGTATCCGAAAGTGAGCTAAACCTGACAAATGCTGCTTTTTTAGGATGTCCTAATTTGTAAAACACAATGTATTTGATTTCTTGGTCTGACAATTAATGTGAAAAATGACAATTAGGTCATTTTTCACATTATTTTTCTTTATTGTGATTTACCTCTAGAGAAGGGGTGTCTAATCTTGCTCCATGGAGAGACAATGTCCTGCAGATTTTGCCTCTGAACTGCTCCAACTCAATTCATAGTTTTCACATGATGTCACACACTTATAGGAATGCCCACCTGGAGGGCAAAACAAGGCTTTCCTCCATTGCCCCCCAGTGATTTTTACCAGGTTTGAACAAAGTACCAATGAAGTAAGACAGTAATATTAAAAGATTAAATTCAATCTACACCTTATTGATGATGCATACTATGTACAGGCAAGCAGATGAACCCTTAATAAATGGAACACACAGTTTCTTGTTAAGCATTTTTCCATAGAAAACCATTATAGAAAACAAGAAAACACTTAACCATTTAACACATTGCATTCATATTCTGGGCTCATCTCGCCTGTATATATTATATATACATCAGTAAGGTGTATACTGAATTTGGTCTTTTAATATCATTGTTTTAGTACATCAAGGAACTTTAAATGTTTTTCACATTAAGCGTTTTAGAATGTCTTGCTGTTTTTAGTGATTGAAATTCGGCAGCAGGTGCTATGGATCACAGGTTACCCCAAACTTGCATTTTATTCACATATTTTTGTATTTCTTCTTTTATTCTATGGATGTTTTCCCCGCCCGGTCTCCATGCCAGTCAGTGACTGAAAACATACTCTGTTACTAACGTAACCTCAGTTCCCTGAGATACAGGAACGAGTACTGCGTCGCTAGACGCGGTGGGGAAAACTCCTTTTTCTCAGATTACTGAAGCCTTTTTCATAACGCAGTGAAACTGTTAAAGTAAAACGAACAAATGACAAGGCAGCAGAGCTTCACGAGCCAGAGCCCGCCGAAATTGGCGGGGTCATCTGGCTATATAAGCGGGTATTCTGGCATAAGATCCTCAGGTTAATTCAACTGAAGCGACGACACTGAGTCGTGCAGCGACGTAGCATGGCTCGCAATGCAGTACTCATTCCTCAGGGAACCAAGGTTACGTTAGTAACCAAGTATGTTCCCTTTCGATATTTCACTCGTACTGTGTTGCTAGATGCATTGGGGAACCAGTACAATCACGCCGTGCTAGGGCCCTACAGGAGGCAAAGTGGGTTAAAGTCACAGAGGTTAAGCCCAGCCCTGGACAATCGTTCTAATACTTTGTACAGCCTAGGCACTTAAGGCGGGCTAAAAGTGTACAAGAAGCTAAGGCAAATGCCTGAAGCCAATGACCCGGATCTAATCAGAGTTGCAGGGAATTCTGGTGAGTTTGAGTCAAGCTCTGCTCAGAACCGGTCCTGCCTCGAGGCAGGTACGTGGGTTCCCAGTGGGGCGAGCCCCGAGAGGCCAATTTACTATGCAGAAAGAACATGAGCCTGCAGAGCAGGGACGTCCAGGTTATAGAACCTGGCAAAGGTGGACGGCAAGGCCCAGCTAGCGCCGGACAGATTTCTGCAATGGACACACCACTGGACCATGCCCAGGATGAGGCCATGCCTCTGGTGGAGTGGGCTTGTACTCCAATGGGGCATTGCAGGCCCAAAGAAGAGTATGCCAGCACAATTGCATCAAGTAAAGCTCACGGAGAGCACCTGTAAGTCTACTCACTTGACTGATGCTTAAGCTAGTAGCAAGGTGGCCTTAAGAGACAGGGGCTGAAGGTCAGCTGACTGTAATGGCTCAAAAGGGCAGTAAGGGGGCGAGGCGGGTTCAGCCTCTTAGACCCCTTTTAAGAAGCGAACAACCAAGTTGTTCCTGCCTACCGACTGTCCGGGTACAGGAGCATGAGAAGCTGCCATAGCCGCCACATAGACTTTGAGAGTGGAAGGGGTATGGCCCTTAAACAACACTTGGAGGAAGGACAATATCAAAGATATGTTGCAGGAGGATGGGTCCTTGTTATGGACTGTGCACTAAGCATAGAAGACCAACCACTTAAGGGCATAAAGACATCTTGTAGATGGGGCTCTAGAGGCCATAAGTGCAGAGCCCACAGCTCGGGCTGGGGTGCCAGATCATCCTGTTCGCCTGAGTGAAGAGGTCCTGTCTCAGGGGAATGGGCCATGGAGCTGCTATGAGCAGCTGAGACAGCTCCGAGAACCAAAGTTGGTTTCTCCAGAGTGGGGCCACTAAGAGAACCCTGATTCACCTGATAACCTGAGGGATCAGGGCAATTGGGGGAAAAGCATAAAAAAGAAGGCTGGGCCAATCATAAGCCAGCACATCCCTGTTCTTTGAAAAATAAGTTGGGCAATGAAAGTTGTCTTCTGAGGTGAAGAGGTCAACCTCTGCCCTTACGAATATCTTCAAAATTCTCTGAACCATTTAAGGATGGAGCATCCACTCTTTTGAGGGGACATTGCTCTGGGACAGCATGTCTTCTCCCTGGTTCAATTTTCCTGGCACATGCATTGCCCTCAGCGAACGCAGGTTGCAGTGTGCCCATTCCAAGAGGCTATTCACCAGATTGAAGAGACTCTTCGAGGTGAGCCCGCCTTGGTGATTTATGTAGGACACCACTGTCATGCTGTCCGAGCAGACCAGAACATGGTGTCCTTCTAGGTCTGGCAGGAAAGCCTGAAAGGCTTGACAAACTGCCAGCATTTTCAGGCAGTTGATATGTAGCTGGCTTTCCTGTTCGACCAGGAGCTGAAAGCTGGTCTGCCCTCGCACAGAGCTCCCGAACCTGTGTTGGACACATCTGTTGAGATGACCTTCCTCCTGCAGATCATTCCCAGAGCCAAGCCCTGCTTGAACCAGCAAGGGTTCTTCCAAGGGGCCAGGGCTGCTACACAAGCCTGGTTCACCTTGATACGTAAGCGTCCATGACCCCAAGCATGGGACGGAGGAGCCGCATGTAGGAGCCGCATGCAAAGCAGGCCCAGCTGTAGCACCAGAGATGCAGAGACCATTAGGCCTAGCATTCTCTGAAACACTCTGAGAGGTAGAGAGGCTCCAACTTTGAAGATGGCTGAAAGTTGCTGTATGGCCAGAGCATGGTCTGGTGCAACCACAGCCCTCATATGGGTTAAGTCAAAAACTGCTCCCAGAAATGAGATCTGTTGGCTGGGAGACAGTGAGCTCTTGGCAAAATTGACCCTGAGCCCCAGACGCTCTAGGTGGCTGAGGAGAAGGGATCTGTGGGATACTAGCTCGGCCTCTGACTGGGCTAAGAAGAGCCAGTCGTCGAGGTAGTTTAGAATGTGAATTCCCGTCTGTCTCAGAGGGGAAAGAGCCGCGTCCATACACTTTGTGAAAGTACGAGGTGCTAGAGACAGTCCGAATGGGAGGACCGTATATTGATATGATAAGCTATCTGGATGTGAAAGTAAGCGTGTTTCAGGTCCAGAGAGAAGAACCAGTCCCCTGGGCATATTTGTGACAGGATCTGCTTCAAAGTAGTCATTCTGAACAACCATTTCATAAGGGCGCGATTCAGATGTCTGAGGTTGAGATGGGTCTGAGACCTCCATCCTTCTTGGGGACGGGAAATAATGGCTGTAAAAGCGTGACTCACTCTGAACTGGCGGAACTGTCTCTACGGCTCCTTTTGCCAGTAAGTTGCTTACCTCAGAGTGCAGAACATGAACATCCTTGGGAACCACGCAGCTGAAGCACGGGGGTTTTCGAGCTAACTGATCTGAATAACCTCACTTTATTATCCCCAAAACCCTTTTTGACACTCCGGGGATGGCCTGTCAGGCATTGGCCCGCGTGGCAAGGGGTTGAATTGGCTCGAGCGACAGGTCGCTGTGAGGGGACCTGGTGCTCGTGATAAGTGGAAGAGGAAAAATACTCTCTTTTTGAATATGTGTTTTATTTTGTCCGCAATCACAGCGGTTAGTTACACGGGTGCTAACTAAACAGGGTGTTTGGAGGCATAAACGAGGCTGTTTGGGGGGTGGTCTGGCCGCAGCGAGGCTTAGCCCCGTCCTCTTCCTGTCTGAGAGATCAGGATGACTTCTGAGGTGCAGGGTCCAGCGCTATCTTGGGCCGGGGTCCCTGATGCTTCAGGAAGGGACGGCACTTTGCAGAGCGGGAACGCTGTTGAGGCTCAGGCTGTGGAGTAGGCTGAGCAGTCGAAGGTGCAGGCTTCGCAGGCTGCTGAGTTGGTGCAGGCCTGGGGAAACTGGAAGCAGCTGCAGAGGTGGAACACTTGGGCAGGAAGTGTCGCATCGCCTGAGATGACTTCTGTGCAGCAGTGAAGCGTTCTGCAAAGCCATTGACGGGAGGTCCAAAAAGACCAGTGGGGGAGATGGGGGAGTTGAGGAAAGAAAAGTGTCTTGTCCGCTTCCTTGTTCTCCATCAGATTTAACCATAAGTGGTGCTCCAGCACCACTAAGCTGGCCATTGACGTAGCGCGCAGGGCCAGATCAGTCATGCTGCACAGCTCCCTGAATACTGCTTGGTCGGGTCATTCATGGAACGGAGGAGTTTGGCTTGAAAAACTTGAAGGACGGCCATGGTGTGAAGTGCAGAAGCCACCTGGCCAGCCAAGGTCATCAGTGTGCAGGGGTGCCTTGCACGAGCCACAGCTGTGGCATGACATTTGCAACAACGGCACGGAAATTTTCTCTTAGAAAATTAGCTCTTAGGAAACCACTCTTTAAACTCGCCGGATGGCGGCAGAGGAAGCGCTGAAACAATTGCTCTTGGATGCTGAAGGTGGCTCGTGAGTGGCGCGCTGATCAGGCTGCTTGCAGAGCAGTGCACTGATCAGGCTTGCTTGCAGAGCGGCGATCAACTGAAGAAGAGCAGGCACTGAGTCAGCTTGATCTGCTGCGAGGCATGTCAATGGTGAGAAGGCTTCAAGTCTCGTAGTGCAGTGGAGAGAAGAGGATCCTTTGCCAGAATGCCCGCTTATATAGCCAGATGACCCTGCTCAAATTGGTGGGCTCTGGCAGGCTTCATCGCCATAGGCTTGTGAACCCCACTGCCTCGTCATTGGTTCATTTTATTTTAACTGCACGAACCAATGGCCGTGCAGTTCCACTGCGTTAAAAAAATGGCTTCATTAATCGGAGAAAAAGGAGTTTTCCCCACCACGTCTAGTGACACAGTACGAGTGAAGTATCGAAAGGGAACTTTGAATTGCCTGGAGGTTTCGGATGTGTATTATAACTAAATTCTACAGGCCAGTGGCCCTCCAGGAACAGACACTAGAGGTTCATAGTAAAATGGGGGCTTCAATTCTGCTCTTTTTTTTTTTTTTTAAATGTAGAAATGCAGAACATTTTCTGTAACTGTTAGGGTTAGAATGTAGGTTAGGAATAGGTAATTATATAGTATATAGTAATATAGTAATTAGCTGTATATAAAAACAGAAGTCTATGGAATGTATCTAACCCTAACTCAATTTAGATAAGTAAATGTGTGTGCATTTAAGAATGTGTGTGAATGTCTACTCACTTGACGCCACCATAGAAAGGGTCATTGAATTCTGCAACAACCCGTGCAGCATACCAAGATACAGCCACCATAGTGCAAATACCTAGATAAATATATAGAGATATAAATATTTCTCTCAATAATTATATTATTATATAGATGCTAAATAGAAGGGGGAAACATGTAGACAATTAAATAATAATAGAAACAAGTAATGTTCATATGGACACATACTGTATTTCTGCTTACCTGCAAAGATGAAGATAATGCCGCCAATGACCATAGTCTTGCCCTTTGACTCATCTGTTTTTGACCCAATCTTAATGCACTTCAGCCCCATGGTAGATAAAATTATACCGACCAGCCCCAGGATCAGAGCGATGATCGTTAATGCTCGACATGCTTGAATATGAACTGAAAATAAGAAAAAAAGTTTAGTCTTAGAATTTTTTTTTTTGAAGTAGATTAAAATGAGGACGCACATACTGTAACTTTGGTGTGGCAGGTTTACTGTCACTATACAGTACAGACTTTTAATCGTATGCATATAAAATATTATCATAAATCATTATAGTGGAATTTGTTATGATTGGCACTAATGATCTATGGTTCATATTTATAATTGGTGCTTTCATAAAACTTTCATAAAACTTCAAAGCATTTATGAATCTTTTGTTTTGAATCACTGCTTTGTACTGGTAAACCCATGAATTAGTGTCTAATATGGTTTTAAATGTTTTTGTGTTTTATAACTTAGATTCTGTTTTAATGACAAAAACTGTTTTGAAGTGCTTCGAAACACTTTGAAAATAAAGGTTCTAAAAGGAGGTTTTTGCAGCGATGCCATAGAACTATTTTTGGTTCCACAAAGAACTTCTTAAAGGAACCTTTTATTTTTAATAGTATGAAGAACATTTTAAAAATCTAAAGAATGGTAGAATGGTTCTTCATGGATCCATTATATTTAAGAGTGAAGATTGTCATTTTGCAAAGCAAGTGGATCAATTTATTCAGAGTTTTAAAAAGCTATCTTTGATCACTAGTGTATATGTTTATCATTTAATAAAAGCCAGTAATACTTGGTAAATAAAATCAAGAGTAAAAAGTGGGCGTAGACGGTTCTCTATATTGTTACAACGCAAAATGGCTGACAGAGATTAGACTTGGAGAGGTTTACTAAGTTCCAAGTCCAAGTGTTGTTCCTCATAAATCCAATGCAAGATTCTAAAACAGTCTTTTATATATTTATGATAGGAATATTTATATTTATGATACTCTTAAGGTGTGCTAATATTACAGAGCAAGCCTAATAACCTGGTTTCATTTTAATTTATTTCCTACCTGGCAAGGCCAACATAGATTGAAAGTCTTGGCAGTTGGCCTTTCCAGAGCTGTCCTCGCCGCAGGCATGCCACAGGTTCTCATAGAGACGGTTTGAAATGATTACGGTGCCTTGCACACTAGATATCTTCCAATAGTCATTAGCCACAGCAAGACCAGTAACCATCCAGCCGACCAAACACATGAAGAATCCAGTCACCTCTAATGCTGTTGACATTTTTACCCCCAACAGGTGAGCGAAATAGAAAATGCAAGAAATACAAAAAAATATAGGATAGAATAATGTGCTAGAATCAAACTAAAGGAAGAGTCTGTAGAGCAGTCTTGTCTCTGCTCCTGATAGCTGAGTTTGAATTGCTTTACCGTTGAGGAGCAGGACTTCAACCTTTGTGGAGGGTCATAAAGCTTTTGCCGCACCCAAGAACCCACTCAGCTTAATGACGATGCTGTTGATGATGATGGGTGTGACCGTTTCATATAGTGAGACACACTTACTCTGGTAACACCATTACCATATATAGTTATCATGTGATTGGAGTCTCTTTCTGTGATTATATTGAAAGTAATGTAATAAATATTGCATAAAATACAGTCTACGACAACCTGAGAGTGCGACTGATTGTCTTAGTCACCCCAATTATCTATCCATTTTCCTAAATGCTTGTCCTATGTAGGATTACAGGGATGCTGGAGACAATCCCTGCGTCTTGAGAAACACCCTGGATGTATGACCAGTCCATTGCAGGGATAACACACTCAGCTTTACACACTCAGTCACCAATTCAGTGGACAATTAAAGGTGTGCTAACAGCAGATATGTACCAATATGTGTAATATAATTTAAATGTTTTTCAATGAAATCTTATATGGGTGTCATACTGGTGCTAGTGTTATTGTATTGTATTGCATAATTATTGTGAGCATAGTGATTACAGATTAAAAGAGAAACTAAAGTGTCCTTGCCAGTGACACAGGGAACTGGTGAGAGAGAAAAAAACTTTATGGATGGGATAGCTCACTGGATAATCCCCTTCCACATTCCACAGGATATGCTTATGTGGGACGCAGAGTTTGTTTCATACAGAAAAACATTCCAAATAGATACATTGATTCAGATAATAGAAAATATTGGAAAATATTGTCTCATTGATCCACATTTCATGGACTACTTTCTGGATGGTTTTGCTAGGACACAGTAGTAATGGTATTCTCTCTGCTTTAGAGTCATATTGATAAGCAATACAAATGGTGTCATATACTTATACAAAGTATAAGTATATAACAAATACTTCCCAGTGTACATTAGTGTGTGTCAGTACGCAATAAGTGAGATAACTTAGTTTACAACAGGAATCAGCTTCAGGACTACACTTAAAGAATTTTAAACAATTTTTATAAAAGTTTACAAGTAAGTGGTAACTCTTTTATTCATGCATTCATTGTCAGTTTCCCTTTTTATTAATGGTAGTTGATGCTGTGAAAAAGAACAGATTCATAAAAATAAATAAAAATTATGTGTCTCTCTTTGGTTTTACTGTAACCTGGTTTCAACAGTTAGGACCGTATTTTGTGAGTGATATGGCTTTATGGTTTTATGGCTTGCCAGTTAATGGTTGATTATCATCAGAGCTCAAAGTCCAAGCTCTTTCAATAAACAGATGACTTCAGAGTTTCTTTGTTTTTCTCTCCCTTTTTTTCCTCATTCCCTACCAATCATATTTTCGGTCTCTGCCTTTCTATCTATTGAAAGATAATATTTTTAGTTTTTATTTTGTCATACAGATACGTATACTCATGTCCTCATAAAATGCTTTTAGTATTAGCAGGTAGTGCATCTGTGTCATATGTAAATGAGCTTCTCTTTCAGAAGAAAGAAGTATTTTTAGAGGCTCCTGGGGCATATAGCTACCTCTGCCATGGTCACGCAGCTGGGGTTGATGTCCCAAGATGGGCACAGTGCTGCGGCACAAATCACATGGCCATCACACCGATCTGTCGCTGTTTATTCAGCCCTTGGTCAGATCTTGCATTTCTATTGGCAGGAGTTCCCATATAATGAGTGTCCAGGCTTGTTGTTGTCACAATAGACGCCTCCGAGACAGACTGAGGCACTGCATGCAACGAGCACACAGCCTTGGGACCCTGGATAGAAGCCTGACTGCACTAGCACATTACCTGCCTTGAGTTGGTGGCCGTGCTACTAGCCCTGAGGAGGTTACGACCATTGATAAATATAATTATTTATAAAATAAAAGCCTCCTTTACTGTGTATGCAGCACAGCCAGCGTGTGATTAATGCTTGAAATGCTGCAGGCAGAAAGTGCGTGGGGACTGGTGGGAGAAAACGCTTGAGGCTGAGGGACTTCTCGCATTATCAGTTTGTCTGTTCTTTTATTTGTCTTTGTCACATTAGCTCTGATTTATTCATCTATTTGTTCGACCAAAATGATGAAGAAAGTCTGTAAGTAAAGATGAATAACTTCATTTGCCCAGCTCAAGGTGTTTTGCTTCGTCCAGGAAAAAAATGTTAGGGTTTTTTAGTAGAAATCATGATTTATTTATTTTATTTTTTTAAGTAGAAGTAGTATTTACACAACTAATTAATTACTTGAACTGCAGCATATGGAAGGATATTCCAGACAATTTTCAAAAGAAATTGCAAATTGTATTAGCAATTGCGTTTTACATATGTGGACGCATAAACTGTGACATAATCCAAACGCAATTGTGAACGCACAGTGACTTCCAAATTTAAATTGGAAAAGCAAAATCCATTTGCAATTGTTTTTCCCATGAATTTCGAGTTATGACCCTGTCATATTTAAATAGCAATCTCAATTACCATATCTGCTTTTTCATTTTCTTTGCGTCGTGTATGTAGCCTGCCAAAACTCAAATGCAATCGTAATTCATTTAGCATTTGAATTTCCGATGCCTTACATGGAAACCTGTAAATCAGCGTCAGAGGTGGGACTATATTATGGGGCATGTTTGTATGGTGACGTCACTCGCAGTCAACTGTCAAGAGGGTAAATGTCATGCCGATGTGTACTCTATACAAAGTTGTATATCATAAATGTCATATCATATCATCTCTGTACTCTTTGCAGTCATAATAATAATAAAGAAATGTCATGCCGAATGCTTTGAACAATGTAGCTAGGTAATCGGTGAAATTGTGGAGGAACTTATGATGCTGGTGCAACAAGTTGACGACGTCGGATTGGAGTATCTGAGCAAACCATTCGTAGAAGAGGAGGGTCCCAAGATGGCGTCCTTCTAGTTAGACATGTGCTGCGTCCCAATTCGTATCCGTCCTAAATAGTATTCAAAATTGGAATTAGTGTGTCCCAAATTGTAGTATGTTGAAACGAGTATTCCAAAGATACCCGGATGGTCTACTTTTCCCGGTTAGAATCCGAAGTGCAGATCCCTGCACACTCTAATGGCTAATATTGCCAATAATGCATTGTGCTGTCGACGAGGATTCAATTAGAACTACAAATACCAATAAAAAGTGTTAAAAAACTACAAACATGACAGATGTGCGAGTTTGAGTGATTAATAATCAGTATCTAACCTGACGAAAAGATATTTATTAAATGTTATCCACATTATATTTCATCTGCAACAGCATTGTGAACTTTTATAACGATACGTTCAGAAAGTGACAGTTGAAATTCAAATTTCTGAAGATTCCGCCATTGAAAGTCAATGGGACTTTTTTGGCTGCTTTTTCGTCTGCTGTGCGAACATCGTTGGTCCGATCGCTTATAAAAGTCATAGCACACCTCTCCTCAATGAGCCGGTCGATTTGACACCTCATTCATGGGTCTAGGACAAACGCTGCGGGAGGAGTAGCGCGCAGAAAAAAAAGTGGAAGAAGAAGAAGAAGAAGAACTACAATGTACATTTCCTGAAGAAAATGTGAATGGTGCTTGCAGTGCTTGCATGATTACCATGTTGCTAGCATGTTTTTAACAAGATGCTAATCATGTTAGCATAATGCTAGCAACATGTAACATGATTAGCATAATGTTAGCATGATGCTAGCATGATTACCATGTTGCTAGCATGTTTTTAACAAGATGCTAACATGATTAGCATGTTTGCTAGCATGATGCTAACATGATTAGCATGCTGCTAGCATGATGCTAACACAATTAGCATGCTACCAGCATGATGCTAACACATTTTTACTAGTTTGTGTCATGTTTAAACCCTAAGCTAATCACTATTAGCATGTAGCTATTCACTGCTACCATGTGTAGCATGTTGGAAGTCCAGTTTGCTAGCATGAGTCAAAAAGCCAACCCCCATGTCTCTACGATGTTCTGATGCAGAGATATAGGCATCGCTAAATGGTTGCTAGGGTACTCTGTTTGGTTGCTAGGGAGTGGCTTGGCAGTTGCCAATGATGATACTCCAAAGGCTGCTTGACAATATAAACCAACCCCCATGTCTTTATGATGTTCTGATGCAGAGATATGGATCTTGAAAAACGGTTGCTAGGGTAATCTGGTTGGTTGCTAGGGAGTGGCCTGGCAGCTACCAATGATGATACTCCAAAGGCTGCTTGACAATAACCAACCCCCATGTCTTTACGATGTTCTGATGCAGAGATATAGATCTTGCTAAACGGTTGCTAGGGTACTCTGTTGGTTGCTAGGGAGTGGCTTGGCAGCTGCCAGTAATGATAAACCAAAGGCTGCTTGCCAGTATGAATGCTATAAACCAACCCCCATGCCTCTATGATATTCAGATTTGAAGATATCCCTCTATGCTTTGGGTTGCTAGAGTGCTCTAAATGGTTGCTAGGGCGTGGCTGAAGTGTTGAAGGTGATTCGTGATTGGCCGTTTGCTGCCCCGAATCAAATGAGCCCACCCCTCATGTTTCTATGACACTCCTATCCAAAGATATTCCTTGATTTTTCAATGGAAGTCAATGGAACTTGTTGCTATGGTGCTCTATATGGTTGCTAGGGCGTGGCTTTATAGCTTCACAATGATCCTGAGAGACTGATTGGTTGCCTGAGTAAAATGGGCCCACCCCCTTGTCTCTATGACATTGTGATCCAGAGTTATGTTCAATACAAAATCCCTATGTAATTTCCCATAGTAGGAAAAACACACTGTTTCATGGGCACGGCTTCACCATAGTATGTCTATGGGGCAACTTTGGGCAGCCCCTGTGCCCCAGGGGTACAACTTAGACCCTATTTTGAGATATGGTCTGACAGAGGCTGTCAGCCTCTTCAAACGTGGTAAATTACATGTTTCTACGAAATCCTCGTTAGGAGCTATGACTCGTCAAAATTTGTCGCAATGCAAAGTCTATGGGATTTTTTTCGCTACTTTTTCGCCCGCTGGACGAACATCGTACACCCGATCGCTTATAAAAGTCATAGCACACCACTCCTCAATAAGCCGGTCGATTTGACACCTCATTTGTGGGTCTACGACAAACGGTGCGGGACTAGTTACGCGCAGACGAAACGTGTGGAAGAATAATAATAATTATAATAATAAGTATGCAGAAGATTAAGAATGGAGCTTTGCCTTTGGCAAGCACCATTAACTAGAATGTACATTTCCTGAAGAAAATGTGAATGGTGCTTGCAGTGGCAAAATCGGCAAAAGGCGGTGTTGCTAAGGTACTTGGGGGTGCTAGGTGTTGCTGGCGGTTGCTATGGTAACCTGGGTGGTTGCTAGGGTGTTGCTAGGCAGTTGCTAAGGTACTTGGGGTGGTTGCTAAGGTGTTGCTAGGCGGTTGCTAGGGTGTTCTGGGTGGTTGCTAGGCGGTTGCTATGGTAACCTGGGTGGTTGCTAGGGTGTTGCTAGGCAGTTGCTAAGGTACCTGGGGTGGTCACTATGGGGTTGCTAGGCGTTGCTAAGGGTAAGTTGCTATAGGCAGTTGCTAAGGTACCTGGGGTGGTCACTACGGTGTTGCTAGGTGGTTGCTAGGGTGTTCTGGATGGTTGCTAGGCGGTTGCTATGGTAACCTGAGTGGTTGCTATGGTGTTACTAGGTGGTTGGTAGTTGTCACAGATAGTTACTATGGAGTTTCTATAGAGTTCCTGGCGTGTTCTCAGCCCACTTTAGCACTTAGCTAATCACTATTAGCATGTAGCTATTAACTGCTAGCATGTGTAGCATGTTGGAAGTCCAGTTTGCTAGCATGAGTCAAAGAGCCAACCGCCATGTCTCTATGATGCTCTGATGCAGAGATATAGATCTTGCTAAACGGTTGCTAAGGTACTCTGTTTGGTTGCTAGGGAGTGGCTTGGCAGCTGCCAGTAATGATAAACCAAAGGCTGCTTGCCAGTATGAATGCTATAAACCAACCCCTATGCCTCTATGATATTCAGATTTGAAGATATCTGCCTATGCTTTGGGTTGCTAGGGTGCTCTAAATGGTTGCTAAGGCGTGGCTATGATGTCTTTAAGGTGATTTGTGATTGGCAGTTTGCTGCCTCGAGTCAAATGAGCCCACCCTCATGTTTGTACGACACTCCTATCCAAAGATATTCATTTGATCTTTTTCAATGGAAGTCTATGGAGCATGTTACTAAGGTGCTCTATATGGTTGCTAGGGCGTGGCTTGATAGCTTCACAATGATCCTGAGAGACTGATTGGTTGCCTGAGTAAAATGAGCCCACCCCCTTGTCTCTATGACACTGTAATCCAGAGTTATGTTCAATACAAAATCCCTATGTAATTTCCCATAGTAGGAAAAACACAGTACTTCCTGGTTCATGGGCACGGCTTCACCATAGTATGTCTATGGGGCAATTTTGGGCAGCTCTTGCGCCCCAGGGGTACAACTTACACCCCATATTGAGGTATGGGCTGACAGAGCTTGCCAGCCTCTTCAAACGTGGTAACCCACATGTTTCTACGAAATTCTCGCTCGGAGCAATGACTCGTCAAAGTTTGTCGCAATGCAAAGTCTATGGGATTTTTTTCGCTACTTTTTCGCCCGCCGGACGAACATCGTACACCCGATCGCTTATAAAAGTCATAGCACAGGTCTCCCCAATGAGCCGGTCGATTTGACACCTCATTCATGGGTCTAGGACAAACGCTGCGGGAGGAGTAGCGCAGAAATAAAAGTGGAAGAAAATGAGTGTCTGTGACTGAGAGAGAAAGGCTTCTAAGGGCCTGCGTGTGTGAGTGTGTGTGAGAAAGTGACAGTTGAAATTCAAATTTCTGAAGATTCCGCCATTGAAAGTCAATGGGACTTTTTTGGCCGCTTTTTCGCCCCCTGTGCGAACATCGTTGGTCCGATCGCTTATAAAAAACACCTCTCCTCAATGAGCCGGTCGATTTGACACCTCATTCATGGGTCTAGGACAAACGCTGCGGGAGGAGTAGCGCGCAGAAATAAAAGTGGAAGAAAATGAGTGTCTGTGTCTGAGAGAGAAAGGCTTCTAAGGGCCTGCGTGTGTGAGTGTGTGTGAGAAAGTGACAGTTGAGAGAGACGGAATGTTCGTGAATTTGAATTTTTCAATGTAAGTCAATGGGACTTTTTTGGCCGCTTTTTCGTCCGCTGTGCGAACATCGTTGGTCCGATCGCTTATAAAAGTCATAGCACACCTCCTCAATGAGCCGGTCGATTTGACACCTCATTCATGGGTCTAGGACAAACGCTGCAGGAGGAGTAGCGCGCAGAAAAAAAAGTGGAAGAAGAAGAATAATAACTAGAATGTACATTTCCTGAAGAAAATGTGAATGGTGCTTGCAGTGGCAAAATTCGGCACCGGTTGCTAGGCAGTTGCTAAGGTACTTGGGGTGGTTGCTAAGGTGTTGCTAGGCGGTTGCTAGGGTGTTCTGGGCGGTTGCTATGGTAACCTGGGTGGTTGCTATGGTGTTACCAGGTGGTTGGTAGTTGGCACAGATAGTTACTATGGAGTTTCTATAGAGTTCTTAGCATGTTCTCAGCCCACTTTAGCACTTAGCTAATCACTATTAGCATGTAGCTATTAACTGCTAGCATGTGTAGCATGTTGCAAGTACAGTTTGCTAGCATGAGTCAAAAAAGCCAACCCCCATGTCTCTACGATGTTCTGATGCAGAGATATAGGCATCGCTAAATGGTTGCTAGGGTACTCTGTTTGGTTGCTAGGGAGTGGCTTGGCAGTTGCCAATGATGATACTCCAAAGGCTGCTTGACAATATAAACCAACCGCCATGTCTTTATGATGTTCTGATGCAGAGATATGGATCTTGAAAAACGGTTGCTAGGGTAATCTGGTTGGTTGCTAGGGAGTGGCCTGGCAGCTACCAATGATGATACTCCAAAGGCTGCTTGACAATATAAACCAACCCCCATGTCTTTACGATGTTCTGATGCAGAGATATAGATCTTGCTAAACGGTTGCTAGGGTACTCTGTTTGGTTGCTAGGGAGTGGCTTGGCAGCTACCAATGATGAAACTCCAAACGCTGCTTGACAATATAAACCAACCCCCATGTCTGTATGATGCTCTGATGCAGAGATATAGGTCTCGCTAACGGTTGCTAGGTCTCTGTTTGGTTGCTAGGGAGTGGCCTGGCAGCTGCCACTGATGATACACCAAAGGATGTTTGCCAGTATGAATGATATAAACCAACCCCCATGCCACTATGATATTCAAATTTGAAGATATCCCTCTATGCTTTGGGTTGCTAGGGTGCTCTAAATGGTTGCTAGGGCGTGGCTATGAAGTGTTCAAGGTGATTTGTGATTGGCAGTTTGCTGCCTCGAGTCAAATGAGCCCACCCTCATGTTTGTACGACACTCCTATCCAAAGATATTCTTTGATCTTTTTCAATGGAAGTCTATGGAGCATGTTACTAAGGTGCTCTATATGGTTGCTAGGGCGTGGCTTGATAGCTTCACAATGATCCTGAGAGACTGATTGGTTGCCTGAGTAAAATGAGCCCACCCCCTTGTCTCTATGACACTGTAATCCAGAGTTATGTTCAATACAAAATCCCTATGTAATTTCCCATAGTAGGAAAAACACAGTACTTCCTGGTTCATGGGCACGGCTTCACCATAGTATGTCTATGGGGCAATTTTGGGCAGCTCTTGCGCCCCAGGGGTACAACTTACACCCCATATTGAGGTATGGGCTGACAGAGCTTGCCAGCCTCTTCAAACGTGGTAACCCACATGTTTCTACGAAATTCTCGCTCGGAGCAATGACTCGTCAAAGTTTGTCGCAATGCAAAGTCTATGGGATTTTTTTCGCTACTTTTTCGCCCGCCGGACGAACATCGTACCCCGATCGCTTATAAAAGTCATAGCACAGGTCTCCCCAATGAGCCGGTCGATTTGACACCTCATTCATGGGTCTAGGACAAACGCTGCGGGAGGAGTAGCGCGCAGAAATAAAAGTGGAAGAAAATGAGTGTCTGTGTCTGAGAGAGAAAGGCTTCTAAGGGCCTGCGTGTGTGAGTGTGTGTGAGAAAGTGACAGTTGAAATTCAAATTTCTGAAGATTCCGCCATTGAAAGTCAATGGGACTTTTTGGCCGCTTTTTCGCCCCCTGTGCGAACATCGTTGGTCCGATCGCTTATAAAAGTCATAGCACACCTCTCCTCAATGAGCCGGTCGATTTGACACCTCATTCATGGGTCTAGGACAAACGCTGCGGGAGGAGTAGCGCGCAGAAATAAAAGTGGAAGAAAATGAGTGTCTGTGTCTGAGAGAGAAAGGCTTCTAAGGGCCTGCGTGTGTGAGTGTGTGTGAGAAAGTGACAGTTGAGAGAGACGGAATGTTCGTGAATTTGAATTTTTCAATGTAAGTCAATGGGACTTTTTTGGCCGCTTTTTCGTCCGCTGTGCGAACATCGTTGGTCCGATCGCTTATAAAAGTCATAGCACACCTGTCCTCAATGAGCCGGTCGATTTGACACCTCATTCATGGGTCTAGGACAACGCTGCAGAGGAGTAGCGCGCAGAAAAAAAAGTGGAAGAAGAAGAATAATAATATAATAACTACATTTCCTGAAGAAATGTGAATGGTGCTTGCAGTGGCAAAATTGTTGCTAGGCGGTTGCTAAGGTGTTGCTAGGCGGTTGCTAGGGGTTCTGTGTGTTGCTATGCAGTTGCTAAGGTACTTGGGGTAGTTGCTAAGGTGTTGCTAGGCGGTTGCTAGGGTGTTCTGGGTGTTGCTAGGCGGTTGCTATGGTAACCTGAGTGGTTGCTAGGGTGTTGCTAGGCAGTTGCTAAGGTACTTGGGGTGGTTGCTAAGGTGTTGCTAGGCGGTTGCTAGGTGTTCTGGGTGGTTGCTAGGCGGTTGCTATGGTAACCTGGTGGTTGCTAGGGTGTTGCTAGGCAGTTGCTGGTTGCTAAGCTACTAAGGGGTTGCTAGGGTGTTCTAAGGTACTTGGGTAGTTGCTGAGGTGTTGCTAGGCGGTGCCTGGGTGGTTGCTAGGCGGTTGCTATGGTAACCTGGGTGGTTGCTAAGGTGTTGCTATGCAGTTGCTAAGGTATTTGGAGTGGTTGCTAAGGTGTGCTAGGCGGTTGCTAGGGTGTTCTGGGTGGTTGCTAGGCGGTTGCTATGGTAACCTGGGTGGTTGCTAGGGTGTTGCTAGGCAGTTGCTAAGGTACCTGGGGTGGTCACTACGGTGTTGCTAGGTGGTTGCTAGGGTGTTCTGGGTGGTTGCTATGGTGTTACTAGGTGGTTGGTAGTTGTCACAGATAGTTACTATGGAGTTTCTATAGAGTTCTTAGCATGTTCTCAGTCCACTTTAGCAATTAGCTAATCACTATTAGCATGTAGCTATTCATTGCTAGCATGTGTAGCATGTTGGAAGTCCAGTTTGCTAGCATGAGTCAAAAGAGCCAACCGCCATGTCTCTATGATGCTCTGATGCAGAGATATAGATCTTGCTAAACGGTTGCTAAGGTACTCTGTTTGGTTGCTAGGGAGTGGCCTGGCAGCTGCCAATGATGATACTCCAAAGGCTGCTTGACAATATAAACCAACCCCCATGTCTTTACGATGTTCTGATGCAGAGATATAGATCTTGCTAAACGGTTGCTAGGGTACTCTGTTTAGTTGCTAGGGAGTGGCTTGGCAGCTGCCAGTAATGATAAACCAAAGGCTGCTTGCCAGTATGAATGATATAAACCAACCCTCATGCCTCTATGATATTCAGATTTGAAGATATCCCTCTTTGATTTGGGTTGCTAGGGTGCTCTAAATGGTTACTAGGGCGTGGCTATGAAGTGTTTAAGGTGATTTTGTGATTGGCTGTTTGCTGCCCCTAGTCAAATGAGCCCACCCTCATGTTTCTATGACACTCCTATCCAAAGATATTCCTTTGATCTTTTTCAATGGAAGTCTATGGAACTTGTTGCTATGGTGCTCTATATGGTTGCTAGGGCGTGGCTTGATAGCTTCACAATGATCCTGAGACACTGATTGGTTGCCTGAGTGAAATGAGCCCGCCCCCTTGTCTCTATGACACTGTGATCAATAGTGAGTGAGTGAGAGAAAGGGTTCTAAGGGCCTGCGTGTGTGGGTGTGTGTGAGAAAGTGACAGTTGAAATTCAAATTTCTGAAGATTCCGCCATTGAAAGTCAATGGGACTTTTTTGGCCGCTTTTTCGCCCCTGTGCGAACATCGTTGGTCCGATCGCTTATAAAAGTCATAACACACATCTCCTCAATGAGCCGGTCGATTTGACACCTCATTCATGGGTCTAGGACAAACGCTGCGGGAGGAGTAGCGCGCAGAAATAAAAGTGGAAGAAAATGAGTGTCTGTGTCTGAGAGAGAAGGCTTCTAAAGGCCTGTGTGTGTGTGTGAGAAAGTGACAGTTGAGAGAGACGGAATGTTCGTGAATTTGAATTTTTCAATGTAAGTCAATGGGACTTTTTTGGCCGCTTTTTCGTCCGCTGTGCGAACATCGTTGGTCCGATCGCTTATAAAAGTCATAGCACACCTCCTCAATGAGCCGGTCGATTTGACACCTCATTCATGGGTCTAGGACAAACGCTGCGGGAGGAGTAGCGCGCAGAAAAAAAAGTGGAAGAAGAAGAATAATAATAATAATAATAATAAGTATGCAGAAGATTAAGAATGGAGCTTTGCCTTTGGCAAGCACCATTTAATAATAATAAGTATAGATAAGAATGGAGCTTTGCCTTGCAAGCCCATTAACTAGAATGTACATTTCCTGAAGAAAATGTGAACTTAGAATGTACATTCCTGAAGAAAAGTGATGGTGCTCTGCAGTGGCAAATCTGCACGAGGTGCTAGGGTGCTGTAATTTGTGCCTAGGCGTGGCATGAAGTCACTACTTATTGGCGGTTGAGGCCGAGCCCAAAAGCGCACAGCCAAAGTCTCTATGACCATCAAACCAAAGAATGATCTCACAGATGTGGCCCATGTTAAGTCTAAGGGAGTTTTTTTCAGCCGTTTTTTTTTCGTACGCTGTACGAACATCGTACACCGATCGATTAGAAAAGTCATAGCACACCTCTCCTCAATAAGCCGGTCGATTGACACCTCATTTGGGTCTACGACAAACGGTGCGGGACAGTTACGTCGCCAAAGTTTTGTTCGTGTTATAGTAATTACAATACTAGAATGTACATTTCCTGAAAAATGTTATGGTGCTTGCAGTGGCAAACTCGGCTCGGTTGCTAGGGGTCTGTAATTGGTTGCTAGGGCGGATATAGAAGTGCCTGTTATGGCTGCTTGTAGGCCGAAGTCAAAGAGCCCAGCCCCAGTCTCTATGACCTTCTAAACCAAGATAGATCTCACAGATTTGGCCCCCATGTTAAGTCTATTGGGAGTTTTTTCAGCCGTTTTTTTCGTACGCTGTGCGAACATCGTACACCCGATCGCTTAGAAAAGTCATAGCACACCTCTAATAAGCTGTCGATTTGACACCTCATTCGATGGGTCTACGACAAACGGTGCGGACGAGTTACCGCCAAAGTTTTGTCAGGTAATAGTAATTACAATACTAGATGTACATTTCCTGAAGAAAATGTGAATGGGTGGCTTGCAGTGGCAAAAACTCGGCACTCTGATTAGCATGATGCTACATAATTACCTCCTGCTAGGATGTTTTCGCAAGATGCTAACATAATTAGCATTGCGAGCATTATGCTAACACCCTTAGCATGCTGCTAGCATGTGTTTTAGAAAGATGCTAATCCATGTTATGCATCATGCTTAGCAAACCATGCTAACATTATTGCATGTTCTAGCATTCATGTAACACCCTTAGCATGCTGCTAGCATGTTTTTAGAAGATGCTAATCATAATAATCAGGTTTATAATGCTAGCAACATGCTAACAGATTAGCATATGAGCATGATGCTCGCATTATTACATGTTATGGTAGCAGGTTTTTAACAAGATGCTAACATTATAGCTTGTTTGCTGCATGAGGCTGAACATGATTAGAGCTACTAGCATGAGCTACACAGCATGTACCGCATATGCTAAACACATTTTTCTAGTTTGTGTAATGTTTAAACCCTAAGCTATAACTAATTCAGCTATCCACTGCTAGAGTAGCATGTTGGAAGTCCAGTTTGCTAGAATGAGTCAAAAGACCCAACCGCCATTGTCTCTATGATGCTTGATGCAGAGAGATAGATCTTGCTAAACGGTGCGGTCTTGTTTGGTGCTAGGGAGTGGCTTGGCAGCTGCCAATGATGATACTCCAAAGGCTGCTTGACAATATAAACCAACCCCCATGTCTTTACGATGTTCTGATGCAGAGATATAGATCTTGCTAACGGTTGCTAGGGTACTCTGTTGGTTGCTAGGGAGTGGCTTGGCAGCTGCCAGTAATGATAACCAAAGGATGCTGCCAGTATGAATGATATAAACCAACCCATGCCTCTATGATATTCAGATTTGAAGATATCCCTCTATTTGGGTTGCTAGGGTGCTCTAAATGGTTGCTAGGGCGTGGCTATGAAGTGTTTAGGTGATTTGTGATTGGGTTTGCTACCCGAGTTCAAATGAGCCCACCTGGTTCTATGACACTCTATCCAAAGATATTCCTTTGATCTTTTTCAATGGAAGTCTATGGAACTTGTTGCTATGGTGCTCTATATGGTTGCTAGGGCGTGGCTTGATAGCTTCACAATGATCCTGAGACACTGATTGGTTGCCTGAGTGAAATGAGCCCACCCCTTGTCTATGACACTGTGATCAATAGTGAGTGAGTGAGAGAAAGGGTCTGAGGGCTGCGTGTGTGGGTGTGGTGTGAAAGTGACAGTTGAAATTCAAAATTTCTGAAGATTCCGCCATTGAAAGTCAATGGGACTTTTTTGGCCGCTTTTTCGCCCCACTGAACATCGTTGGTCCGATCGCTTATAAAAGTCAAAACACATCTCCTCAATGAGCCGGTCGATTTGAACCTCATTCATGGGTCTAGGACAAACGCTGCGGGAGGAGTGCGCGCAGAAATAAAAGTGGAAGAAAATGAGTGTCTGTGTCTGAGAGAGAAAGGCTTCTAAGGGCCTGCGTGTGTGAGTGTGTGTGAGAAAGTGACAGTGAGAGAGACGGAATGTTCGTGAATTTGAATTTTTCAATGTAAGTCAATGGGACTTTTTGGCCGCTTTTTCGTCCGCTGTGCGAACATGTTGGTCGATCGCTTATAAAAGTCATAGCACACCTCTCCTCAATGAGCCGGTCGATTTGACACCTCATTCATGGGTCTAGGACAAAAACTGCGGGAGGAGTTAGCGCGCCAAACTTTTTGTGTGGAGATAATAATAAAGAAGCAGAATTGAATAAAATAAGATTAGCGGACGAATAAGAATGGAGCTTTGCCTTTGGCAAGCACCATTAACTAGAATGTACATTTCCTAGAAAAATGTGAATGGTGCTTGCAGTGCAAAAATGGCTAAGGTGCTAGGTGCAGCTGTTGCAAAGGTGTGCTTCGTTTGCCCGTGTTGCTAGTTGCGAGTTGCCTAAGGTACTTGGGGTTGGTGCTTGTAGGTTGCTAGGCGGTTGCTATGCTGGGTGGTTGCTAGGGGTTGTATGTTGCTAAGGTACTGTGGGGGGTTAGGGTGTTGTAGTGCGTTGCTAGGTGTTTGGGTGGTTGCTAGGTGGTTGCTAGGTAACTGGGTGTTGTTGCTTGCTATTGGGGTGTTGCTAAGGTAAGGTAGGGCCGTTTTGGAGTGGTGGCTGGTTGCTAGGCGTTGCTAGGGTGTTCTGGGGGTGCTAGGCGGTTGCTTGGTAACCCTGATGCTAGGCAGTTGCTAAGGTATTGGGGTAGTTGCTAGGTGTTGCTAGGCGGTTGCTAGGGTGTTCTGGGTGGTTGCTAGGCGGTTGCTATGGTAACCTGGGTGGTTGCTAGGGTGTTGCTAGGCAGTTGCTAAGGTACTTGGGGTAGTTGCTAAGGGTTGTAGGCGGTTGCTATGGTAACCTGGGTGGTTGCTAGGGTGTTGCTAGGCAGTTGCTAAGGTACCTTGGGTGGTCACTACGGTGATGCTAGGCAGTTGCTAAGGTGTTCTGGGTGGTTGCTATGGTAACCTGGGTGGTTGCTAGGGTGTTACTAGGTGGTTGGTAGTTGTCACAGATAGTTACTATGGAGTTTCTATAGAGTTCCTGGTGTGTTCTCAGCCCACTTTAGCACTTAGCTAATCACTATAGCATGTAGCTATCACTGCTAGCATGTGTAGCATTGGAAGTCCAGTTTGCTAGCATGAGTCAAAAGAGCCCCCGCCATGTCTCTATGATGCTCTGATGCAGAGATATAGATCTTGTTAAACGGTTGCTATGGTACTCTGTTTGGTTGCTAGGGAGTGGCTTGGCAGCTACCAATGATGATACTCCAAAAGCTGCTTGACAATATAAACCAACCCCCATGTCTTTATGATGTTCTGATGCAGAGATATAGATCTTACAAAACGGTTGCTAGGGTACTCTGTTTGGTTGCTAGGGAGTGGCTTGGCAGCTACCAATGATGAAACTCCAAACGCTGCTTGACAATATAAACCAACCCCCATGTCTGTATGATGCTCTGATGCAGAGATATAGGTCTCGCTACACGGTTGCTAGGGTACTCTGTTTGGTTGCTAGGGAGTGGCCTGGCAGCTGCCACTGATGATACACCAAAGGATGTTTGCCAGTATGAATGATATAAACCAACCCCCATGCCACTATATATTCAAATTTGAAGATATCCCTCTATGCTTTGGGTTGCTAGGGTGCTCTAAATGGTTGCTAGGGCGTGGCTATGAAGTGTTCAAGGTGATTTGTGATTGGCCGTTTGTTACCCCGAGTCAAATGAGCCCACCCTCATGTTTCTATGACACTTTTATCCAAAGATATTCCTTTGATCTTTTTTAATGGAAGTCTATGGAACTTGTTGCTATGGTGCTCAATATGGTTGCTAGGGCGTGGCTTGATAGCTTAACAGTGATCCTGAGACACTGATTGGTTGTCTGAGTGAAATGAGCCCACCCCCTTGTCTCTATGACACTGTGATCAATAGTGAGTGAGTGACAGAAAGGTTTCTGAGGGCCTGCGTGTGTGAGTGTGTGTGAGAAAGTGACAGTTGAAATTCAAATTTCTGAAGATTCCGCCATTGAAAGTCAATGGGACTTTTTTGGCCGCTTTTTCGTCCGCTGTACGAACATCGTTGGTCCGATCGCTTATAAAAGTCATAGCACACCTCTCCTCAATGAGCCGGTCGATTTGACACCTCATTCATGGGTCTAGGACAAAAGCTGCGGGAGGAGTAGCGTGCAGAAATAAAAGTGGAAGAAAATGAGTGTCTGTGTCTGAGAGAGAAAGGCTTCTAAGGGCCTGCGTGTGTGAGTGTGTGTGAGAAAGTGACAGTTGAGAGAGACGGAATGTTCGTGAATTTGAATTTTTCAATGTAAGTCAATGGGACTTTTTTGGCCGCTTTTTCGTCCGCTGTGCGAACATCGTTGGTCCGATCGCTTATAAAAGTCATAGCACACTGTCCTCAATGAGCCGGTCGATTTGACACCTCATTCTGGGTCTATGACAAAAACTGCGGGAGGAGCGCGCGCGCAGAATTGTGTCCAGAAAGAAGAAGAAGAAGAAGAATAATAATAGAATGTACATTTTGAGAAAATGTGAATGTGCTTGCAGTGGCAAAATTCGACACTCGTTGCTAGGCGGTTGCTAAGGTACTTGGTGGGCTAAGGTGTTGCTAGGCGGTTGCTAGGTGTTCTGGGTGGTTGCTAGGCGGTTGCTATGGTACCTGGGTGGTTGCTAGGGTGTTGCTAGGTGGTTGGTAGTTGTCACAGATAGTTACTGTGGAGTTTCTATAGAGTTCCTGGGTGTTCTCAGCCCACTTTAGCACTTAGCTAATCACTATTAGCATGTAGCTATTAATGCTAGCATTTGTCATGTTGGAAGTCCAGTTTTGCTAGATGGAGTCAAAAGAGCAACCGCCATGTCTCTATATGCTCTGATGCAGAGATATAACGTATGCTAAACGGTTGCTAAGGTACTCTGTTTGGTTGCTAGGGAGTGGCTTGGCAGCTGCCGTAATGATAAACCCAAAGGCTGCTTGCCAGTATGAATGCTATAAACCAACCCCTTATGCCTCTATGATATTCAGATTTGAAGCTATCTGCCTATGCTTTGGGTTGCTAGGGGCTCTAAAGGGTTGCTAAGGCGTGGCTGGTGATGTCTTTAAAGGTGATTTGTGATTGGCAGTTTGCTGCCTCGAGTCAATGAGCCCCCCCTCAAGTGTGTACGCACTCCTATCCAAAGATATTCCTTGGATCTTTTTCAATGGACGTCTATGGAGCATGTTACTAAGGTGCTCTATATGGTTGCTAGGGCTGGCTTGATAGCTTCACAATGATCC
>JAOTNS010001593.1:0-63823 GCA_028476615.1 Culter alburnus | reverse complement strand
GGCACTTACTGTCAAAATTTTGACATTTGGCCATTAGCATATAGCCGACGACCTATGTTTCCATTTTCTTACGATGGTTTCATCTTGATGGACTAACAGTTTTGAAGATTAAACACTAAAACACAACGTTGCACAAACCATAAAGCGAAACTTAGCATGTTTGTTATTGTTGGACTTGGCGAGGACTTGACGACTCCTATGAAAATAAGTCAAGCATGTGAATATTTGTTTTACAACTGAGTGGTGCTGGCTCAAACTTCTCAGGCTCCTTCAGGCCATCATGCCAATGACCCATACTGAGTTTCGTAATTATACACTAATGTTTTCATAAAAAACAGCATTTTACTACAAAATTCAAAATGGCAGACACCCCAAAATGGCTGACATATTCCGACTTGGCATGATGCCTCGAATCTAACAAGACCACTTTTATGATTTTTGGACAAACCGTTCAGAAGTTATAAGCAAAGTTTTTTTGTTGTTGTTGTATCTCCGGACCAGTAGGTGGCACTGCGCCGAAACGCTGTGTTGGGGATAAACAGTTTAGGACCCTTGAGATCAGATATGTTGAATAAAGACCCAGAGTCAGAGTTTAAAAAAATAATACATTGAAGAAAATTTTACTAAAGAATAGTTTGCATTTTCATCAGCAGAAGCCAGCTTCAAGTCTCACAAGGAGTTCATAGGCCGCTCTGCATACATTCACATTTCCACAACAATTATACTCTAACAGAGTCAACTAACTACGTCATTACTTCAGGTTGGATGATTCTGATTGGCTAAGAAAAATAGACAAATTTGGTAATCTTCCACACATGGACAGATAGTCAGAAGCGTATCTCCATTCGTCACAATCATGACATGGCGTCTGTCTGGTCTCAAGCAGAGTGCCAGTTGTCCACCATGTACAAAGGGACCTGCACAGAACACTTAGCGCACATACACAGATACACATGATTCACAGCTTCTTCAAGGCTGAAGTTGATCTGAGCTCTGCTCTGAGCAGGAAACTTTCCCAAAACATACTGATAACATGTTCTTTTCTCTCAGTGAGAGGTACAGACAATATTCAAAATTATTTTCTAGTGTTTGAAAAGGAAAATAAATGCTTTAACATGCGTTGAAGAAGTCATTCAAATAATTTAACAGAAAGATATATGTTGATTAATAACTCAAAAGATATATATTGAAGCGGCAGTGGATTCCAGTATCCACTCCTTCAGCTGCAATGCTTGTGATGACATGTACCAAGTTTGGTTTGAATCATAGAAGTTCAAACTTCAGAAGTTTGCCTGCCTATTCAGTCTGAATGGTTAATGGTAAAACAAACTTGGCTTGCTGTCCTCGAAGGAGGCTTGAACCCGAGGCTCGGTTTGAGTTCCGAGTTAAACCCCCCTATAACAGTACTGCGTAGAGGGAGAATAAGAGAAATAGAGGAAATGGGGAGAAGGAGGGATGCTGGAAGAATTGTCACTGGGATGACGCAGTGACTGCTGCTTATATATGCTTATAATGATGATTGACAGGACTGAATGTTTAGGCTCCTCCCAAACGTAGGCCACGATCACACTGTCAGTTTTTGGGATTGACAACCGCATTTAATTACAGGTGTGAGTCTTGAAATGTCTCGTTCACACAGCAACTTACAGTAGCATCTGGAACACTGTCTGTATGAACGTGCAATGAGAGTCAAGCCCGTATTCTCTTACTAGTAACCATAACGACAGTGAACAACGTAATATTAAAGATGGCGATGTCCATAAAGCTAAAAAGTATTATCACTTTTGACATGACAAGATATCATTGGAACCGCAAGTTCATCCATCAAAACTGAATTAACCGACAACAGCATGTAAATACGTGCTAGCCTGTCTTTAACCGATGCACACACATGTCACATCCTTTGTGACGTCTTGCACGTGACACGTCATTTGAATTTTAAAAAGAAACCCAAAACTGATGGGAGCCGCTCTGGTGGAGAACAGTGATGGGATAAGACACATAGTTCACATCTCTGTCGCAGTAAGTTACTGAAAGCAAAACCACACACAAAAAACCTTAGCAGATCGGCTCTCTTGTACTGTATGACGAATATTCTGAGAATGTGGTTGTGAGTCCTGAAAATTTACGGGTGTGAGTTTGGTTAGAATGCAGTTGTCACTCCCATAAATAACCGTACTGTGTGTGAACATAACCGTATTAAGGACTCAAATACAGGACTGACAACCGTATTCTGCTGCTGTGTGAACGTGGCCTACATTTAGAATTGCATTTCAGAAGTTCACCAGTCCATTCAGTTTGAATGGTAATTGGTAAAACAAACTTGGCTTGCTGCCCCGAGGCTCAGCTTGAGCTCCGAGTTAAACCCCCAAAAAGATATTTACAAGGACAGCAAGCTAGGCAGTCAACTAAGAGTAGTTCAGCAATACAAGTACAGAAGACTTCAAGGATTCAACCCCCCAACCCAAAAGATGAGCAGAATATTTTTTTTGCTGTTGCCGTTTGATAGTGTGTGCTCGAGTAAAATTTCTTGTTTTGTATGTGTGTGTGTGTGTGTGTGTGTGTGTGTTCTTTCGGTGGCCCTTGGGGTGGGCTGGAGGGGATCTTTGTTGTCATGTTAATTTTTGTTTCTTGTTTTTCTTCTGATAAGACACCTTATCTCATTTTGTAAATGATGTAATACCTTTTATATGTCTGCAAAAATGTAATAAAAAAAAAATTGGGAGTAGTGGTGTGATACTTTTGGGTAGGGGTGCGTTTGTTTTACTGATTTCAAATATCAACAGCATTTCTAAGAATTTGCTTACTGCACCTTTTAAATGTAAAATTAAATTGTGATAAGCATATTCATTTTTAAAAACATTTCTTTTATAGTCGATTCACGTTATGTGGAAAAGGCAGCTTTCGCGACCAATGAGAAACCATTGCAAGATACAGCCTTACATCTATTTTTGCAAATGCTATGTACAATTCGTTCGCACATTATTTGAGAATGGTTTGACAATACTTGAATTGCATAATTTTTTGTCGGCATGGTCTGAAGCTGATCTGCTTCAATTTTCATGAAAATCAGTGCTTGTCCCCTAAAAATGGAATTAACATCAAAATTTAATGTAAAATACATGTTTTTAATGTAGCCATCTCCCTTATAATTTGGTTAGTTTCAAGAAGTTCAAGAATAATTTATGTAATTATATATTTTTTATTTGAAAGAATTAAAAAAGCCATTTTATGTCTATCCTTGTATTGTTCAACTGGTCGGGGTTGATATGGGATGTAGAAAATAATTAGTAATAGGCTAAGTAATGCAATACTTTTTAAAGAGAGTAATTAGTACAGTAATCTAATTACACTGTTGAAGATTGAATTAGTAGCTAGTAATTAATTACTTTTTTTAGAAAACTTACCCAACACCAGCTAATGCGGCCTTCCATTTGTGTGCACATACAGTACAATGTGTGATCTATTGTTTGTCAAACATACCTGATTCGCTTTTCCTTTTCTCTGTGGTTTGGCACCACATTCAGTCTAACCTCGAGATTAGAAAGATGCCATGAGTACATTTAAGACTTAAATGAACAGAAAGTGGTTAGCAGCGATTCTTCAGCACCATTAAATACATTATCATCACCAAGCAGTGTGTCTTTATAAGATAGCAGTTTTTATAATAAGCCCAAAACACACCTTCAGTGGCACTCAGCATCTGTTTTGATCTCAATGCCAATACATCTGCATTTAAAGACACTTACAAAGGAAGTTTTGCATGATTATTAACTGAATTAATGTTTTATTATTATTGATATCAAATAAAAATGAAATTAAGTCTTAATTTTCACTGCTTAAAAATATATATAATATAACATAATATATATTTACATTTCAACTTGTATAATGAAAAAGAGAAGCAGCAAGTGACGTATTATTACTTTGTTGTTTAATTCTATGCAGTAACACATTTTACTTTGGTGTACATTTTAAGTTTACTTGTGAAAATCAGTTTCTGCATAGGCACAAGCATAATGTGTTCTTGACTACAAAATAATTTCTGCTAAATTTATACAGTAAAATTAAAAAGCAAAAAAATATTTTAACACCTGTAAAACATTGTTTTGGTCAATAGAAAAGGTTACTAATAAACTGTGACAAACAAAGGAGACATCCAGTCCCAATATATAGGTTATAACTTCCTGTGTGACAACTTGCCCCATTCCCTACCAAGTAACCTAATAAGTCAACACAAACAGATGCTAAACAGCTAATAAAAAGACACTCTTAGCTAAAGAAAAAAAAAGAAGAAGAAAAAATAGTGCCACTCACTTTAAATAATCACTATTCGCCTTATTCACCTCGAACGTTCTAAGGAGCTTGAGGGGTACACCTACCACTTCCGGGAATTCTCGCGTTGCGATTTCTTTTAGCGGCAATCGCCTTATTCACCTCGAACGTTCTAAGGAGCTTGAGGGGTACACCTACCACTTCCGGGAATTCTCGCGTTGCGATTTCTTTTAGCGGCAATGGCGCGGCACTGCTGTGTTCCCCAGTGCTCGTCACACAGGAAAAAAATCCAACAGTGGACAAACCTTTCACCGTTTTCCAGAGGATAAGGGACTACGTCGAGAGTGGATAAAAAATATCAGAAGGCATCCTGGTCACTGGCATAAAGTTGGTTTGACGTCAGACGTTTGGTATTCGCAAATTTAAGGACTGTCTCTAAAGTTACATCCATTGGTATGCACGATTCTAACTTTAATAACATTTGAAGGGAATAATTAACAGCCATAAAACCAGCTGTAAAATGTTAATCTACATGTCAGCTATGATGCACACCTTTTATATTTTTAATATTTATTAAAATAAACTGTCAAATCATGTGTAAATATGGCTATTTTTCACTACTGTATATACGCTCATACATAAATATGCCATAATTTAATGCTCAACATTTCAACTTGGGTAAAGTTGGTTTTATATTGGCACATTCGGACTTCTGATAAATTCAGACTTTCCAATAAATGTGCAATAAATTAATGTTGCGAATTTTAAGCAGCGACATGATATTGACAACCAACGATTGTCAACTTACAACATTTTTCACAGTCGATCAAATAGGCAAGTATTGTTTAATGGTATTTACTTGTGAATGTCCACTGAATGTCCAGTGTAGTGTGATTAACAAGGCTATTGAATACGGATGTCCGAATGTGCGAATATAAAACCAATTTACCCAAGTAACATACGAAGGGAAGAATTAACAGCCATAAAACCAGCTGTAAAGTGTTCATCTACATGTCAGCTATGATGCACACCTTTTATATTTTTAATATTTATTAAAATAAACTCAAATCATGTGTAAATATGGCTATTTTTCACTATATACGCTCATACATAAATATGCCATAATTTAATGCTCAATAACATTTGAAGGGAAGAATTAACAGCCATAAAAACAACTGTAAAGTGTTCATCTACATGTCAGCTACGATGCACATCTTTTATATTTTTAATATTATTAAAATAAACAGTCAAATCATATGTAAAAATGGCAAGATTCGTAGTCCACAAAGTTTCCATTGCTGCTACTGATTGATAGTACTGTATTGGAGTCCATCTTCCGGGTTTGTGTACCCCTCAACGGCGTTCGAGTTTTCAAAATGGCCGCCAGGTGAATAAGGTGAATACTGATGAATAATGTCAGTGTTTATTCATCTGGCTTCCCATTGGTTCTTTTCTGCCCTGCAACATACATATTATGCATTACAGGCAGACTTTCTGGAAATGTAAGTTTGTTTGTTGTGAATGAACTTGACGCAACTGAGAGAAAACTACGTTTGGGAAAACTCCTTCAAGGTGGCACAACTCTGTTTATTTTAAGGAAGATTGTTTCCCATTTCACGACGTAAGTTTTATGACAGATGGTGAGTGATTTTCTTTGGTTCTCCTTTCAATTGCTGTTTATAGCTTTTTTCAACTACTTACAAAAAATCCTTACTTGTCACACAATTTCTGAAACTTGACACCAGAACCACACACCAAATCTGCGAAACCATACACTAATTCTTGACCTTTGACTCAGTTTTCAATTTCATAAAACATTTTTTGCAAAACACAACACACAATTCTCTATGTAACACACAAAAATCTAACAGGAAGTATCTTGATTTCCTTTTTCAAACACAACCATTGTTTCTGTCCAGCTACACATGGTTGATGTATTTATTTTCTTTTATACTGTCTAATACTGTGTTCACAACCACAAATGCTTACAGTAAAAAAAAAAATAGTTTGGTTTCAATCTTGCTTTTGTGTTTACCGTGAATTTTTCAACATCTCTCTGCCAAGTACTTTCAGTCTTGTACAGAAATGTACATAGGAGCTCGAGAAAGAAGAGCTTTAGGTTTTGAATGTGTGTGTATGATATATCCAAAAATAGAATATAATGGAAAAAGTGTTTGCAACGTAAGACATGGTTTGCTTTTGAGATGTGTTTGTGATATTTTGAATATAGAGTGCTTCATTTTGCAAGAGATGTGAGGCATTTTGCGTGTGTAATTCTTGGATTTGTGTGTAAAATTTTGGGAAAAAGAAGAAAAAAAAAAAGGCAAAGTTTTGAAAATGTAAGCAGTTAAAAAAACTGTAATATGGTCCTGTGTGTCTGACTGTTTATTTGTTGTCCACAGAAGAACTTCTACAGTTGCATTCAAGTCAGAGATAGATCAATATATTGATATCTATAAATACGACTAGATTTAATTATTAGTGGTGATGTTAGGATCAATCTGTTACGTAAAAGGTTCAACTTATTTACTTACATTTTTTTACAATTGCTAACAAGCGTTTACCAATAATTTTTCTAAACTCTTAACATAGCAACACACCTACATCACAATTAGCTAAATAATTAATTTTCTACCCAAAACCGCATTTGTTAAATAAAAACAAACTCTACATTTCAAAATTCTAAAAAACTTTTTCTACATAATTCTATCAAAAACACAGTAAACCCGACTCAAAATCGAGTCATTCTGTCAAAACACTAACACTAGTTTTATACTCAGCATGGACGTACTGTCAATCATAGCACAATGACTATCAAAATACTAACAGTTGATGGCATTACAAAAACTGCATTACTTGTCATGTTTCAGTTCTACCTGCAGAAAATATGAAATCCAATGTTTTTATAATTCAGTTTCCTTTTACTGCAGTAAAAGTAGAATGCTTACATGTAAGCCATTCTACATTTTTGGTTGAGTGTTGAATGTGTGCATTCTTGGCAACATACTATCTAAAAGTGAATGAGTCATTACATTATAGAATGTACAGTAGAAAAAAAGAAGAAGAAAGTAACAGAATTGCTCAGGCCAACTACTGGTCAAATGGGTCCCCTATGCAGAACTTCAGTTGCCCCCTTGGTTGAAATCTCTTTCTGAGGTTGGGTGTGTGGTGTTGATGGTGTCCTCATAGAGGGTGGGATGGTGTCCCCTTGGTTGTTAGAGCCCTATGCAGACCATATATTCTGCATATATGGAACAGAGGTACTGGAATCATTGTAGTAAAAGCTTTACATGAAGCTTTTACTGAAATGAAAACATGAAATTGTTGCCACTGATCAACAACAAATCCAACATACATGGCCTTTGGTTATTATGGAAGCTTTTTTTTCCACCAAAGAATAAAAAAATATAAAAAGTAGGGCTGTCAAAATAACGCGTTTCGATTAATTAATCTGAGAAAAAATAACGCGTTAAAAAAATAACGATTAATCCATTCCGTATTAACCTTTGAACCTGGAGCCGTTCTAGCCACCATTCGACTGTAAAATGAAGGAGGGAGACGACTGCTGTGCTGACCATAGACGGTGCTGACGGACAGAACGAGCAGAGCTCCTCCCTCGTGCATGCGATAAAGTAAGCACCGTCTTTGCACTCTCTCTACCTCACACATAATAATCTAAATCAACTGACACAATGCTAAAAGTTCGTAAGACCGAATCCATGCTTCACGAGGCGCATTCGGAGAATGACAGGCGCCCTGCACATGCAGCTGACATAAACCACACTTTCAGTAAACAAAAAGAAAATCCTATCCAGTGGTTTAGTGTTTTCTTTGTTGACAAAACTTTTGCGATATCCTAATAACAGTTCAACGGTTCGCATCAACGTCCGCTAATGTCCAATTCGCGACCTAATGACTCATTTGAAGAAATTCATTTTAATGAATCATGACAACAACTGATGATCTGTCCACACGGACGGTCTATAATGAATCATTTACTCGAACAACTGAAATGAGAACATAAGTGTGCTTACCCCATTTAGCAAGAGTGGTTAGTAAAATTAGCCTTAATAATCCACAGTATTTTCAGGTTATTTAAATGACAATGTGTAGTAAATTAGGCCTACCTATAAAATCAGTTAGTTTAGACTGGAGTGAGGTGAAACCAGAACAAAGCAAGTTGTTGTTAGCTAGGTGCATTCAATTGTATATGGTAGAAAATTATATTATTAGTTAATATAACTTCTAAATGCTACTTTTTAATACTTTTCAGGTTTAGCAAAAAGCATCTTCTCTTACAAAGCTATAAATCACTTTTTTTTTTTTTTTTTTTGCAAAGAGGGCAAGAAAGAATTATTACAGTGAGAGTGACAGGTACTTTATTGTCAGTATCGGGCTCGTAGATCACGGGGTAGGGCACTTTTTACTGTTTGTGTGGATGACCATGTCTGTCACCGAAGACCATTTTGACCCAGGAAAAACCTGCATGATTCATTTGAATTGAAATATTTAATACTTTCACAGCAAAAATTATGTATGCGATTAATTTAGATTAATTAATTAATCACAGAGTATGTAATTATTAGATTAAAATTTTTAATCGATTGACAGCCCTAATAAAAAGTAATTGTGACTGTTTATCTCAAAATTCTGACCATTTTCTTAAATTGTGACTTTTATCTCACAATTCTAAATTTTCTCCAAATTAGGAGATAGGAATTGGGAAAAAAAAAATGTCAGAATTGCGAGATAAAAAGTCACAATTACCTTTTGTATTTTCTATTCCATTGTGGAAACATTCATAGGTTTTACATGTGAAAAGGGGAGAAAAAATTTTAGGGCAACCTTATGATTTGAAATGATTCATTTCAGTCTTTTTAAATGGAAATTCCTCAAACAGGAAGTGCAACCCATAATTCAAAACACAGTAGGCTAGTAAGGAATAAGGTGGATAGAGAATGATAAGGTGATATCACCAGAAATTATATATTATAGGGAGATGAGAGGTATCTCTTACCATTGGAGAAAGCGTAATGGCTAACTTAATCATGTGCGGCACCTCTCAGCCTATCGTGTAATGGCAGTGACATCAGTCGCAACATTCCCTAGTCTGCCTTCTCTTAAAAAAGTACATTTTTATCAAGCTAAAATCTACATATAGTTCCCAATGAAAGTATTGTTTAGTGTAAAACATGCTGGAGATTAGCGAACATGCTGTCGATTAATTAAATGATTTGCTATTTCCCCACAAAAGCTGTTTATCAGCATAGTGAAGCCTCTCATCCGAATTTTGACGCTCTCGCCAGCGGCGGTGTTAACGCACGGTTAGCATTAGCCATTATGCTTTTTTGGCTAAAGGTTGCAGGCTTGCCTTCCAGTGGCTTTGACATCACTCGTGTTGCATTTTGGGAAGGCGTTGCCATTTTAGAAGGATACACTATCTGTTGCCATGGTTACTTTGACAGTGAGATCGAGAAAAATACTGTGATATTAGTTTGCATTTTTGCGATACGCCACAGTTTCTTGGATAGAAATGGAAACAGAGGAAGCGAAAAACAGGGACTCTGTTAGGAGAGACTAAATAACACTGCCAAGCTGCGTTATTTAGAGAAACTGCTTGACATAAACAACATTGAGCCGTACGACCTGCCAGCTAATTGCGTCTCTGAGCAACTCACAGTGGTGTTTCCTTACGCTGCATTCACACGGGGCGTCGGCGTTAACGCTTCTCATTTAGTTTGAATGGGTGACGTCATGCGTTGCCGAACTGAATTGTGGGTTCCGTCGCATCACTGCACTCGCGTTGCAAGCGGCAGAAGTTGAAGAATTCTCAACTTTTCAAGCGCCAACGCAGGCGTCAGCCAATCAGATCGCTTTATGCAAACACCCTAGAGCAGTCGCTAGCCAATTGCGTTCGTGCAACACCGGAAAGTAAAGTGATTGGCTATTATCACTATAACGGTCGCGTCAACACAAGCTTCAGACACGCCTTCCGTCAAGCGTTGACGCTGATGCCCTGTGTGAATGCAGCGTTACTGAACGAATCAGCTTTTTGAATGAATCAGTTGAATCAATGATTTGATGACTGCGATAGATTATGATAGCCAAATGCTGTGTTTCTGAATGAATCAACCATTTGAATGAATCGGTTGAATCTCAATGACTGATTGACTTGCTGCCACCTAGTGGCGGTTTTAATACTTTTCATGTTTTAAATTATTTCAAATATCAGTATTCAACGTTTTATGTTTACATTATTTGTACATTTGTACAATGTACATTATTTGTAACTGCAGGTTATTCATTTGTCACCTCAGAGCTGTATTAAACTGTGTAAATGCATCTAAATGCCACTTCAGATGCTGTTTCTGTTTCCTCTACTGCAAAGATGATAATTGGATAATTACATATTAGAAAGGCAGAAGGAGCGTATATTAGGTCAAGAGCTAGGTGGATTGAAGAGGGAGAGAAGAGTACTACATATTTCTACAGTAATAATTCATTATGGATTTGTTGGAATATAGTGAGTGGATTGATGATGGTTTTATTTTATTTTTAGACTTCAAAAAGCTTTTGATATGTTAGAGCACTCTTTTTTATTTCATGCTCTCCAGTCTTTTGGTTCTGAAGACAGATTTGTAAATATTATAAGGATGATTTCCAAGAATATAAATAGTTCAATATCTCTTCCATTTGGTACATCTAAAAGGTTTATGATTGGCCGTGGTGTAAGACAGGGGTGCCCCCTCTCCCCTCTTTTGTTTATTGCAACAGATCTGTTGGCTCATTTAATTAATCATGATTCAAGTGTTATTTTTTTTTATTTCTCTTTCTATTTCTTTAGTTGATTTTTTTTTTCTAAAGCATCAGGTCTCCATTTAAATATGTCCAATTGTGAGCTTTTGCCCATTCATAATTGTGATCACACATCATTATATAACATTCCTGTTAAAAATTCCACTAAGTATTTAGGTATTATAATTGTGATTAATTCAGAGAGATGCATGAAACTTAATTTGAAGAAAAATTAAAAAAAGGCCCTAACAATTTTAAACAATTGGTTACAAAGAGACCTTTCTATATTTGGTAGAGCATTTCTGTCAAGAGAGAGAGAGTTTCTGTCAAGGATCTTCTACCCTACAATTGCTTTAGCCCCTTCTTCATATGTTTCTAAATTAATTAATCGTTCATTGTATAATTTTATTTGGAAGAATAAGACTCATTTTATTAAGAAAAATTAGATAGTCAAACCTTATGACCTGGTTGGTTTAAACATAATTGATTTTGAACAAATGAATGGCCAGTCACATTATTTAAAAAAACTTGGTGGCATTGAATTCTTACTTAAATGTGATTTCGATATTCCTAAACTTCCACTAAAATTATCTGCATTTCATCAAGTTTTGCGATATTGGAAACTAGCTCACACCCATAACTTTACACCACATAATTCCTTAATATGGAATAATAAGTATATTCTACATAGAAATCACTCTTTTATGAAGATTGGTTTGTAGAAATATTTGGTTCATAAAGGATCTCTTTGACGATGATGGAAAGGTGCTGGATTACAATGCTTTTACTATTAAACATGGTTTTGCATGCCATCCAAAACAGTTTTTCACAGTAATTTCAGCCATTCCTTCTGGACTTAAATTATTATGAATGGTTATTTATCATATAGTCAATTTACACCAATTTTACCATCACTATACCTTGGGCCAACTGAGTTTAAAAGTAAGAAATGTACAAACATTTATTTAGACAAATATATATATATATAATATAATTATATTATTTATTTATTATTATTTATTTATTTATTTATTTTTTTTTGCAAATATTCTAGTGTCTTCTGGGAAAAAGTGCAAGTAGTAATAGAGGGAAATGTGGTTGAATTGAACCGGTCCTTTACAGATATTAAGTATGGAAACTATGAAGAAGATGTAAAAAAGGTTTTTTGATTATATCTTACTTTTGCTAGCTAAAAATTTTTTTCACAAATGTAGAATAATCATTTACAGTATTTAATTATTTACAATGCTCAAAAACTTGTCAAAAAAATAATTGTTAGATTTATTGGATAAATATAATTTGTTATAATGTTTTTATTTTATCCCCTGCATTTAATCTTTATTTATTAATATAGATGGATTAAAAATTGAAGTTCCCTTCGATACTTCACTTGTACTGCGTATGGGGAAAAGTCTCCCTTTTCCCATCACTGAAGCCTTTTTCAATAACGCAGTGTAAACTGCATCGTCAATTTCACTCATAGACAAGTCGTTGAACCAAGACGGCGCGGCATAGCTGGCGACCTATGGCGAGAGAGCGTGCGAACTTTCCCGCCGAAATGGCGGGGTAAGGGCTATATAAGCAGGCGTTTTCGCCATAGGATTTCAGTCCTTTCTCCTTCAGCGACAACGCATCTCCTCGCTGATCTCGCCTGAAGCCTGAGGAAGCTCGCGCCTTCAAGAAGCTCCGCCGCGTCTGAAGAGGCCCCGCAGCGGACCCAGCTGAACTCGGGTCGGAGACAGCGCCGGCGCCCTCGTGACTGCCGCCCCGAGCGCCGTCCTCGAGACGCCGCCTCCCGCTCCGCTTCCGGCCGCTTCTCAGCGTGTCTCCTGCCACCATCCGGTGCGCCCCTGAGAGCTTTCCCGCGGCTTATTGCCGCTCTAAAAGAGCGTTCCTCAGCGGTTCTACCGCTCTAAAAGAGCTTCCGTGGCCCTCGCCGCTCTAAAGCCCCCCAATCGCCGTTATAACGGCGGCGGCGTTGCTGCAAATGCCGCGCCACTCTTGTGGCACGTGCAGAGCCCCTCTGCACGATGAAGACGGAACAGCGAGTGTGTCGCGTGCCTGGGCAAGTCCCATGCCGACGGCACGCTCGCTGGGCCTCATGCCGCACTGCGAGAGCATGAGCCTCGGTTCTCTGCGCTCGCGGGTCGCTTCTTCACTGAAGGCGATCTCGCCACTCGCGCCCTCCGTCTCTCCTCCGCGAGCCGGCCAGGAAGAGACAGCGGGGTAGAGCGACTCAGCGCCGGAGTTGTGCGAGCTCACGTCGGCCAGCCCCCGCGTGCCTCGCCTTCTCCCCCGAGAGAACATTCTCCCGTCAGTTCTCCCGACCAGAGCACGTCCCTGCAGATGCGAGCGACCTCGTCTCGTTTGGAGGATCTGACGAAGAGCCGGATGACTCCATGTCTCTTGCGGCTTCTGAAGCGGAAGGATGGGCTGGCGAGCCGGACGACCCTGCTCCCCGCCTCCTCTGGAGCCCATTGATCACGGCCAGGGTATGGATGCCGAGCTCTTCCGCATCCTATCCAGAGCAGTGGAAGAGCTAGACCTCGACTGGGCCCTCCGGAGGAGCCATCGCGTAGCCGCTGGATGAGTGGTTCCTGCCAGGCCGCCGCCAAGCCCCTCGCCAGCGTTCCGCTCCATTTTTTCCTGAGGTGCACGAGGAGCTTACGAAGTCGTGGCGCGCTCCGTACTCCGCCGCCTCCACACAACACCACGTTTCTGCCTCACTGCTGTCGACGGCGCAGAAGAGAAGGGCTATGAGCATTTGCCGCCCCTGGATGAAGCGGTGGCAGCTCACTCTGTCCTCCCGCGGCTGTGGGATGGAAGACCAAGAGAGCCTGCCTTCCAAGCCTGCAGAACCACCTCTACTGGCTGGAAGAGCCTACACCTCTGCAGGCCAAGCTGCTTCGGCGCTTCACACCATGGCGATCTTCCAGGTGTTCCAGGCCAAACTTCTCCGCTCTTGGACGAGTCCGGCATTGATGCACCTGCCTTCAAGGATCTCCGCAGCGCCACCGATCTAGCCCTGCGGGCCACGAAGGCCACTGCCCAGGCCATCGGTCGTTCCATGGCCAGCCTGGTTGTGCTTGAGCGCCATCTTTGGCTCAACCTCACGGAAATTAAGGACCTGGATAAGACGGCCTTTCTGGACGCTCCGGTCTCCCCTTCCGGTTTTTGGGCCAGCGGTGGATGGTTTCACCGAGCGCTTCACAGCGGCGCAGAAGTCGTCTCAGGCCATGAGACACTTTCTGCCCAAGCGCTCCAGCTCTGCGTCTGCTCCTAGCCGCCCCAGGACTGCGCCGGCTCAGCAGACCAAACCTGCCCCATCCACTCTCCAAGCAGCCGCCTAAGGAGCATCGTCAGCGCCCTCGCCTGCTAAGTGCCAATCCTTCCCGAGACGCCAGGGACCCCGGCCCAAGATTGTGCTGGACCCGGTGACTCCGAAGACGTCCTGATCCAGCAGGAAGGAAGAGGGTTGGGGAATGTCCCGTTGCGACCGGACCACCCCAAAAGCTCCCTCGTGCAGTCTCCCCTCCGCCTCGTTTAATTCCGGGCGTGGGAGAAATGCTCTGTGTTGTAGCTGGGCCACACATGTTGCGCCCAAACAAAACGCCGTTTCACGGCGAACACTATTTTACTTCCTCAAAAAGAGAGCAAATTTCCTCTTCCACCTCCTTCGGTGTACGGCCCCTACCCGGCGGCCTGTCATCCGACATCATTCAACCTCTTGTCACTCGGGCCGAGGCCTGGCAGGCCATCCCCGACATGTCAAGCTGGATCCTCGGGATCATAAAGCAGGGCTACTCGCTCCAGTTTGCACGACGACCCCCTCGCTTCGGAGGGGTGCTTCAAACCTTGGTGAACCGGACGACGCTCCCGTCCTCCGGCCGAGGTCATGACCTTACTGAAGAAAGGGGCTATAGAAATAGTTCCCCCTTCAGAGAGCGAGTCAGGCTTTTACAGCCGTTACTTTCTGGTCCCCAAAAAGGATGGCGGCCTCAGGCCCATCCTAGATCTCAGACTTTTGAATCGCTCCCTCATGAGACGGAAGTTCAAAATGCTGACGCTGAAGCAGATCCTCGCACAAATTTGTCACTAGGACTGGTTCTGCTCGCTGGATCTGAAAGATGCATATTTTCACATCCAGATAGCCCCCTTCACAGACGATTTGAGATTCGCGTTCGAGGGGGTGGCATACCAATATACAGTCCTGCCCTTCGGGCTGTCCCTGGCTCCTCGCACTTTACCAAGTGCATGAACGCAGCGCTTTCCCCTCTGAGACAGATGGGAATCCGGGTTCTGAATTACCTCGACGATTGGCTCATTTTGGCCCATTCGCGAGTCGAGCTGGACACCACAGATCCGTGCTCCTCAGCCATCTCCAATGCCTGGGTCTCAGGGTGAACCTAGCCAAGAGCTCACTGCTCCCCAGCCAACACATTTCGTTTCTGGGGGCAGTTTTCGACTCAGTCCGCATGACGGCAGTAGTCTCGCCAGAGCGCGCCCTGGCGATACAGCAGCTCGTGGCTTCCGTCAAGAACAAAGCCTATCTTCCTCTGAAGCTCTTCCAGAGGCTCTTAGGGCTGATGGCTTCCGCCTCCCCAGTTCTGCAGCTCGGCCTTCTTCGGATGCGGCCGCTACAGTTCTGGCTGAAATCCCGGGTCCCCCCACATGCCTGGCGGCACGGCCGCTTATGTCTCAAGGTCAATCGGGCCTGTCTTTTAGCCCTGAAACCTTGGATGAACCCTGCTTGGTTCAGTCTTGGGGTACCCCTACAGGCGGTGTCACGAAGGACGGTGCTCTCGACGGACGCATCCAACTCAGGTTGGGGGGCTCTGTGCGAGGGCAGACCAGCCTTCGGCTCGTGGTCCCACGAAGAAAGCCATCTCCATATCAACTGCCTCGAAATGTTGGCAGTGATGAAAGCCCTGCAAGCGTTTCAGGTTCACTTGACAGGACGCCACGTCTTAGTCCAATCGGACAGCATGACTGTGGTGTCATACATAAATCACCAGGGCGGTCTTTCGTCCAGCCGTCTATGCGCTCTGGCGAAACGTCTTCTGGAGTGGGAAATACCAGGCTTCGGTCGCTCAGGGCGACTCATATACCTGGCAAAACCAACCTGGGTGCAGATATGCTATCACGGAGCAACGTCCCCTCAGACGAGTGGATGCTCCATCCCCAGACGGTTCTCAAGATTTGGGAGCTCTTCGGGAGAGCAGAGATAGACCTCTTCGCCTCAGAAGACAACTCTCATTGCCCAACATATTTCTCAAAGGAAGTCGATGCGCTGGCCACACCTGGCCCACACTCCTTTACGCATTTCCCCCGATCGCACTGATCCGCAGGTCATCAGGCGAGTCAGGGAAGACAGACACAGAGTCCTTCTAGTGGCCCGCTCTGGAGGAGCCAGACTTGGTCCTCAGAGCTGTTCAGGCTCTCACGAAAGCCCCGTGGCCCATTCCCCTGAGACGGGACCTCCTCTCTCAGGCGAACAGAAACATCTGGCACCCCCAGCCAGAGCTCTGGGCTCTACACCTGGTCCTCGATGGGAGCCGACTGATCTTCCCAGGGACGTACTAGAGACCATATCTCAGGCGAGAGCCCGTCCACGAGACGCCTCTACGCCCAGAAATGGTCGGTCTTTGTTGATTGGTGTTCCACACGCAACATAGACCCGTGGAGTGTGACGTATCTCCGATACTGTCCTTCCTCCAAGAGCGTTTGGATCTGGGGCGCGCCCCTTCAACGCTCAAAGTTTACGTAGCAGCCATCTCAGCGTTTCATGCTCCTATCGCTGGCCAGTCAGTGGGTCGGAACAACCTTGTGGTTCGTTTCTTAAGGGGTTCTAGGTGATTGAATCCTCTCGTCCCTTACTATTCCCACTTGGGACCTTTCTTTGGTCCTTAGGGCTCTCAAAGGAAACCCCTTCGAGCCGCTGAGTTCAGCTGACCTCAGGCCTTTAACCTTGAAAACCGCTCTGCTACTTGCACTAGCATCGGTCAAGCATGTTGGCGATTTGCAGGCCCTCTCTGTGAGCCCTGCATGCCTCGAATTTGGGCCTAATGACTCTAAGGTCGTACTGAAACTAGGCATGGCTACGTCCCAAGGTGCTCTACTCGTTTAGAGCTCAGGTCATTTCGCTCTGCTCTTCCTCCTCCGCGGATGAACAGGGAGCTGGAGTTACTCTGCCCTGTCAGGGCATTGAGGACCTATGTAGAGCGATCACAGCCTTTCAGGCAGTCAGATCAGCTCTTTGTCTGTTTTGGTGGCCGCACCAAAGGGTCTTCGGTCTCAAAGCAACGTCTCTCGCGCTGGATAGTCGACGCAATTAATCTCTGTTACTCCTCCCTGGACATTGTATGCCCCTTAGGAGTTAGGGCCCATTCCACTAGAGGAATGGCTTCTCCTGGGCTGGTCTAATGGAGTTTCCATTAAAGACATCTGTGAGGCGGCCGGCTGTCCTCGCCGTCCACTTTTGTCAGATTTTATCATCTGGACGTTCCGGCCTTACAAGCCCGGGTCCTCTCGGTGTAACAGGCGGCCTTCGAGTTCGCCTTCGCCGATCAGGAGTTATCTCCTCTTGTAGTGTAACAAGGGTTTACGACGGCTTTGCCTTCCCTTGCTCTCTTGGTCCCCTCTCGGTGTCCAAAACAGTTATGTCGTCCCTGCCGTGGCACGGCGCGGTTGAATTCGTCCCATACGCAGTACGAGTGAAGTATTGAAAGGGAACGTACTCGGTTACTAAGTAACCTCGGTTCCTGAGATACGGAACGAGTACTGCGTTACTTGCCGTGCCACGAGGCTGCGGTTCAGTGTCGTCGCTTCAGTCGATTGGCCTGAAATCCTATGGCGAAACGCCTGCTTATAGAGCCCTTTACCCCGCCCATTTCGCAGCTATGCCGCGCCGTCATTGGTTCAACGACTTGTCTATGAGTGAACCAATGACGATGCAGTTACACTGCGTTATTGATAAAGGCTTCAGTGACGGGGAAAAAGGGAGACTTTTCCCCATACGCAGTACTCGTTCCGCATCTCAGGGAACCGAGGTTACGTTAGTAACCGAGTACATTTTTTTATTTGTGTTTTATGTTAAGTCTAAGCCCCAGGAATACACAAACACAAATCCAAGGTGATTCACACTCGAATGTGAGGATAAACTCGTAAGTTTCAAACATTTGAAACTTTTGTGCACAGTTATATATCTATGAGTTGTGTTTTACATTTGTGAAATGTATTTTATGAATATCTCATTTTATTTTGCGCATGTGAATTGCTTTTTGTGAATGTATTTTTTTTTTTTTTTTTTTTTTTGCACACGAGAATTTTTTTTTGTGCACGTGAATTAGGTTTCATGCATGTGAAATTGGCTATGCGTGTGTGCATCGTGTTTTTTGCATGAATTATTAATGAGGCTAATCTGCTTCCATAGTTCGAAGCATTCTGTAATCACTCAGCTATAACTCCACTCCTGGTTTCCTTTTTCAGCTGCCCGCACAATAGTTTGAGAAATTAATGAAGAACCTACTTTTTGATTGTTGCATGTTGCATCAATGGGCCTACAATACAAACATCCTATATGGTTGTTAAAAATAAATAAATGGGAAAAAGACTGAATATTAACATTGATTGGTTTTGTTTGTTTGTTTGTAGTCTTATTTCTGCTGGAGAAATGATGGATTATTTCTACTACTGTTGCATCTGTTGCTTGTCTAAAGAAGAGAGGAATGCCATCACCATAAATAAGGAAATCAACCGCCAACTTTCTGAGGAGAAGAAAAGAAAACACAGAGAAGTCAAATTACTTTTATTAGGTGAGATGATTGTGTCAGTTTTTTTATTTAGAAATTTTATATTAAAACTATCCACTCAATATCATTTGATGCATTGTATGCTTTTACTTTTGCACAATATCAATTCCTCCCAGAGAGAGACAAAGGTAAAGGTTATCAAGAATTATCTGTAGATTTTTTGGTTCTCTAATGTGAAAATAAATTTGGTTAGGGCATTAGATATTGTGACAAAAAGCAGGTAAATGTAATTTTGCATTTGTTACGTCATCTCTTGAGGGACTTGTGATCATCTCAGAACTGATTAGACCTGATAATTCTCAAAACTTCACTTGTTCCAAAATAATTTATGTGATTCTCAAGATGGTGTAGTGATTTTGTTGTTGTTGTTGGTGTGTTGATGTTACATAATTCAATAACCCTTATTTACCCTGAAAACTTTTTTTTTTTTTGAAAATCAGGGTTCAAAAATTTAGAAACTATCATCTTCAACCCTGCTTTTTATCTTTGTTAACACTAAAGTAGAAATAACATTTTTGTAGTGCGATAAATAAAGACATATTTTCAGGTTTCATATACAGCTCAGTGCCACACTCAGTGCTGATCTTTCTGAAATTACAAAAAAATTCATAGAAAATTAAGATATTGATTATTCTTAAATAGGACAGATAACATTCCCCTGCACAACTATTTTTAAGTGCATTTATTTTCAGTATTCCTGTTTGCAGGCCAGGTTTACATTGCTGAAGTCCATGATTTTTTTGCTTTCCTTTAGGAACAGGACAAAGCGGAAAGACAACGTTTATGAAGCAGATGAGGATCATTCATGGAAAGGGCTTCTCGGAAGAAGACAGGCGTTTATACTCTAAACTGGTTTTCCAGAATATCTGCCAAGCAATACAGACAATGGTATGGGCCATGAAGAGGCTAAATATTCCCTACTCCAACCCACAGAATGAGGTAATCAAGCAACCCAGTGTTTTAAAGTAACTTTAGAGCCCAGTGATTAATAAGGGCTTTATATTAAGTTATATCTTAAACATTCAGTCAGCAAGGTGGTGGGATTTGCAAAATAAATAAAAGTTATTATAGATTAATAAATTTTGCCATTTTTATTAATGTTTTGCACCAATTTAAGAAAGACTGGGTCTTGTACTGTAATTTATTGTCAATTCATTAAGTCTGTGATATCCGTAGATTTATGCTCAGTGTTTCCAAGATCTGTACACAGAACAGATAACACAGCTACAGAGAAGTTATGTAGAGGCTATTCATCACCTATGGGCAGACCAAGGCTTTAAGATCTGCTACAAACGGAGCAGAGAGTATGACCTATCAGACTCCACTAAGTAGTAAGTGCGTCAATTCCTGCCTTTTACTGACGACCTGCATCTTTGTCTGTTTCCTCTTCTCTTTTCCTGATGCCACTGACAATTCATGTGATGATTGTTATGCAGATAAGCCCTTCATAAGCAATTTAATGGCACATGGTATGATGATATTATTAATAATAACAATAATAATAACAAATGTTTTTAAAGCTTTATTGATAACTTGGACCGAATCGCAGCTGAAGACTACATCCCTACATGTCAAGATATTCTCTGTGTGCAAAATCCCACCACTGGCATCATTGAGCATTGCTTTTGTATGGAAAAGACCATTCTCAGGTACGGCAATGAACAACCAAACTCCTTAACAATGTAGGTTTTGCTGGCATTTAAAGGGACAGTTCACCCCTAAGCTGTAATGATAATTTCATTATTTACCCAAAACTAAATGTTAGAGTATATCAAGGTGCGCTGCTAACTGATTTAGAAGAAGACATGAAATGACAGAAATGAAGGAGGAACCGATTTAGGGACAAATCTAATCTTGATGCAGATCAAACAGAAATGTGGGTGAGAGGACTAAACTTGATTTCTGGTCTGTCTGTCTTTTCAGGTTTCTTGATGTCGGGGGTCAGAGATCAGAGAGAAGGAAATGGATCCATTGCTTTAATAATTTGACATCAATCATATTTATAGCTTCTCTCAGTGAGTACGACCAACATCTGGTGGAAAATAGCAAGGAAGTAAGTTTCTGCTTCTTTCCTTCTCTCTTTTGTGGCCAAAAAGAAGAGACAACTTGAATGAAAAGCACTCATTTCTTGCAGAATTATTGGCAGTCTGATCACATAATGATAATTTTATTAGCCAAAATTTAAGTTGAGCGTATTGCCTTGTTGGGATACTGTACCAGCTTCAGTACACTCTGTTGTACACTACACATATTGGCAAATATATATTTTCATAGGTATAAAATACCCAGATGACCTACATATCCCACAATGCTGTGTGCTCAGCTGGCATCTTTCTCATCTTGATCAGACTGCGAAAAGCTAAGACATTTTTACACCATAATTCATGAGGGGGCTTTTATGTCATTTAGGTGGCAATCGTTCTGTTTTTACAAAATGGTATTCAGCAAGCTATACACTAATATATCATTCCAAACACATCCAAATGATTTTGTATTTCAGAATAACATGTCTCCTGTTTTTCCTGTGTAATATTGAATCAGTAGTAATTATTCTGGACGACCTGTCACTTGACCTGACCTTTATGAACTTATGACCTATGATATGAGCCCTCGGGATATTTCCCCTCCCCCCATGGTTGACCTTTGACATGGGTTATGAATATGTCTATTGATTCCCAGCATTTTTGAAATACCTATGGTGTTGACCTGTGGGTCATTTGTGGGGTGGAACAAATGAGTAATTGATGAACTTTGACCGTACAAATTGGTATTCCTGGGGGTAATTTTTGGGGTCACACATGTGTTGAACAGATGTGTGGTGGCGTCCACATTCCAGCTCATCTCTCTGTGTAAGTGACAAAAATAAGATTTTAATGAAAAACAGCCAGATCAAAAAACAAAAGAATAAACACACACACACACACACACAACACACACACCACACAACATTACAATCACACACCAATACATTGAAAATGTTGATATTAAAAATTGGTAAACAATTTCAAAGTGGCATGTTTCAGGAAAAGTTCAAACAAATCAAAGAAAACACAAATGTCTCCAAACTGTTACATCCTGATATTTGGTCTGGTTTCAGAGTCAGATGACCACTGGGAAAGACTTGATGAGTTTGATGAGTCCAAGAACACTAGCATTGTTAAACATGCGGTACAATAACAATGTTCACTAGAAACTAGAATCCAACTGACTGAGACTGAGTTTGTTTCACATATAACTGTAAATTATCTCCATAAAAAACAGTTCGCTTGCATTTGCTAGTTATAACTATTGACATTTACGGACAAAAACTGCTTATCTCATGTTTTAATAAAAAAAATTAAAAAGGCATGGATCACCCCACTTTTCACTTAAACTACTACTTATCAACTGTAATTAATTTACTTACTGTTGTTAAAGACAAGCACAAAAGAACTGTGTGTCTATAACTGGGCCGTGAAATGCACAGCTTTAAGTGCAATAGTTAGAAAATTTTGAAGTGTAATAGCTGTAATGTAAAAGAAAAACATCAAGACTTACTTTTCATGTTGATACATTATGTGTCTTGTGACCGCTTCATAGACAAACCAGAAAGATGGCCTAAAAGTACATTACAGTTTTAGTTTAAAGGATTAGTCCACTTTTAAATAAACTTTTGCTGATAATTTACTCACCCCATGTCATCCAAGATGTTCATGTCTGTCTTTCTTCAGTCGAAAAGAAATTAAGGTTTTTGATGAAAACATTCCAGGATTATTCTCCATATAATGGACTTCAGTGGGCACCAAAGGGTTTATGGTCCAAATGACAGTTTCAGTGCAGCTTCAAGGGCTTTAAACGACCAGACGAGGAATAAGGATCTTATCTAGCAAACGATCGGCCATTTAAAAAATAATAAAAATTAAGTTTTATAAGCACAAATACTTGACTTGCTCTGTTCTGGGATGCGCGTTCGTGACGTCACGTAATACGCAATTACGTTGAAAAGGTCACGCTTGACGTAGGCGGAAGTACCGAGTGTTTACAAGTCAAACGCATAGACAGTAAAAGAAATGGACACAGCGACCCCATTGGAACTCAATTGAGACAAGTGAAGCCCATTTTTAGCGATTTTTAGCACTTCCGTTTCTGACGCGTAGACTCAAACTAAGCTTGATGACGTCAGCAACCTGTCTGACAGATGTAAATCTTCTAGTAGCTGTGCGTGAAAACTGCCATCGTTAATCTTGCAGAGACGGCGAGCTTGAGCGGGGAGTTCTTTGGCGTGAGTGAGCAGGAGTAAGTATTCTGTTTAATTATTTTGTATAGTATTTTAAAATGTAACGCCAGTACGCCATATTAAGTTAATGCATACTATTGCCTGCGAGCTTCTCCTCCTGTCTGTACGGTAATTTCTCTACTGTGCGACAGAGAGTCGAGTGGTTATGACGCAATCGTTAGCCTATTTTTACAAAAACTGTTTCTACGGGGCCATAATGTAACATAGAAGGTAATGGAGCCCTTATACATTGTCGTGTATCTTTAGAAATAAATAATGGACAAATGGAGTCTTTAAACGCCTCAGATTTAAAGTTATTCGCTGTCAAAGTGACGCCAAAATGAATGGGAGTCAATGGGATGCTAACGCAAGTGAAGTTCTGCTACAAGATGGCGGCACGCGGCCGACTTCAACTTCCGGTCGACTTCCTTGGGCACTGGTCAAACGCCGTTTACAAAAAAAGGTAAAACAACAATGTCGGACGATTTTGAACTTCGAGGAGAAGATGAGTTTTTCGCCCTGCCCTACCTTTTTGAACCGGAATACACAGAAGAAGGGACGCGAAGCTCAGCGCCGCGTCACGCCTTTAAAATCCGAACGCATTGTTTTCTATGAGTGTACACACACCGGCTGCGACATTCGGTGCCTGTCTGCGGCGCCCAGCTACGACTCAAAATCCTGCCGCGCCACAGAGCGCCATGTACATTGTTTTACGTTAAATGTATATTATATTTCTCTCAAATCGTCATTAATGTACATACTGACTTCACCCTGTGCTGCAAGATACATTAGTTTTACATTTTTAGTTTAACAGCTTGAATAAAGTCTAAAAATGTATAATAAACGTAGCCTTTTCTTTCCTTTTGCTCTGTTGTGCCATTTTTCCATGTACACTAATCTCAGTGTGAAATATTAAAGCATAGGCCTATGTAACGTTTCCCTGTTGACGTAAAACACTCCCATTGTGCAGCTCTTCTATCAGGAGTCGAGTCAAAATTGAGCTTGCGCGTATATAATGTGCGCGGCTGGTGTGCGATACCTGTGAGTTGTCAGAGACGTGACGCTTCGCGTCTGGTGTGCGAAGCAAAGCGAAGGTGTTTTGTTCTGAAGGATATGACAGTCTGATGGCACTGACAACACAGGATGGAAGAACCATTAGTTTTTTACCTTTTTTTGTAAATGGCGTTTGACTTGTAAACACCAACTCGTACTTCCACCTACGTCAAGCGTGACCTTTTCAACGTAATTGCGTATTACGTGATGTCACGAACGCGCATCCCAGAACAGAGCAAGGCGAGTATTTGTGCTTATAAAACTTAAACTTTTTTTTTTTTTTTTAAATGACCGATCGTTTCGCTAGATATGACCCTTATTCATCGTCTGGTATCGTTTAAAGCCCTTTGAAGCTGCACTGAAACTGACATTTGGACCATGAACCCTTTGGTGCCCATTGAAGTCCACTATATGGAGAAAAATCCTGGAATGTTTTCATCAAAAACCTTAATTTCTTTTCGACTGAAGAAAGACAGACATGAACATCTTGGATGACATGGGGGTGAGTAAATTATCAGCAAAAGTTTATTTAAAAGTGAACTAATCCTTTAAACACTTATGTAGTAGGAGTATCATGTTTTCATTAATTCCTGCGAGTAGCTGCATGTTTGACCACACTCAGAGAGCAGTCTTTATCTAAAACTGTACTTAAACTAACAAAAATTGTAAACAGTGTCATCTGCTAGTGGAAAAACGGCATTTACAAATTAAACACAAATATTTTGCAATAGATCAGAAGAGAGGATTTCTGAATTATGTTTACATTATAGCTAAATGTATCTTATATGTCGTACACACATAGTAAATTGTGTATGTATAATACCTGTATAAAGACTGTAAAAAAGGCATGCGGTGTTGTAGTTCTCAAATAATCATGCATTACAACAGCAGTGCATAGACTAACAAAAATGTATACTATAATATTTACACGTATTCTTTAACGTCATGTAGGAATGTTGAAAGAAAAGAATTGATATACAGAATTGGTTTTGTCAAAAGTAAAGTTCAGTCATACATATAAAATATTCTCATTGATTTGTCTCTTCGCATAATTTCTACAAAGAAAATGTTTGGCTTTTATCTGTAGGGGCAAAAGCAATGTCAGTAAGCTATATTCAATAGTAAGCTATATTCAGTAAGCTTTATTCAATATTCAAATTGTTATAACCGGTTGAGACACACTTGTACACTGGTATAACTATTTAATGGCAGTTTCATCCGAATCCTTGTATCGCGTGATTATCATGTCTGAAACTTTAAAAAATAATTCCTATTCCAACACCACTGAGGAAAATAATTTTTGCCTAAAAGTTTGTCAAAAGAAAAAATAATCTGGTTTAGCCGTATATTAAAATCACCCCTTTTTCTTAAAAATATTGTATCAAACGTATTTGGTAGCGTGATTCTCTTGTTTCATCATTTATTAACTTTATATTTATCAGGCTGATAAAAGTATCATGAACCAAGAAATAATAAAAACACATTTATAAAACAATTGATGGCATTGTGTCAGAACAAACGGCTATGGATATACGTTTGCTTTTAACTTTTTATTTATACTTTAAAGCAAGATTATTTAAAAAAAAAAAAAAAATGTAATACAGTATTATTGATTTTTTTTGGTAAAACTATATTAGATTCTTAGTAATGTGTTTTTTACCCATTGTCATGGGCTTTTGGCTATGGTTTCATTGTGTGAGGAACGTTTGAAGTAAGGTATTCCCCAGTGACGTAGCAAGTCAGACCCGGGCCATATGCAAAAAAATTGTATGGGCCCCCCTAACCCGACCTCCATTGAAGGGACATTTATAGACGTTCACTGTAGCGTATACCATACCAAACAATACCATAAAAAAAAAAAAAAAAAAAAAACTACTGCATGCAAAAAATACAAACAATCTTGTCACGGCGGCCCAAAATGTAAAAACACAGAACTACTCACTCATTTTAATTGCATTCTCCGGGCCTTTCTTTCAGCAAATTCATTCACGATGTCCCTGGTGTTTAATTCACGGCTTCGTTCATTCTCGATGGAAAGAATAGCCAGTCCTGATAGTCTGTTCTGCGACATGGTGCTCCGCAAATAATTTTTGATGAGCTTCAGTTTTGAAAAAGAGCGCTCCGCTGCAGCAACAGTAACAGGGATAGTAAGAAGAGAACTAAAACGGTGCACATGTCACTGAAGCTAGATGTGATAGAGTTGTTCTCAACAATCAAAAAACTGGCCAGATCTTGAACTGTAGTCATCCCAGAGATTTGTCTTTTAAAGGCTGCACGGAATGCGATCAGTTGTTGTGGAAGGGCTGGAGACAAGTCTTGGTTGTATCTCTCCACTAACCTCTGTGCCCCCTCGTATATAGCGTTCTTCTCCTCAGTTGCAAGTATGTGCGGCTGGACCACTCTGAACAAATCGGCAACTGATCGCAAAGCTGAAAATCGCCGACTCAGCTGGGAAATGATGATGTCTAGGCAAGCGTTAAATACATTTACCTTAAAGTAACTTTCAGCATCAGCCAGACGCTCGTCCTGACAGAATTCATCGAAATGGCGCTTTGCCCTTCTAATTCTTTCATTTTCAAAGGTTTGTTTCACTCCCCACTTCTCAGCCATGAATTTTGCGGTTTACTTTTGCCTCCTCGAAATTTTCTCTGAACCTTGTCAACTCCGCGATGGCAGTGTCAAGTAACTCTGTAGCTTTATGAAGGTCAGCATCCTTTGCCTGAAGCATTTTTGAAATTACATTGATCTGTTCCAGGACTTCACTTTGAAAGACTATAATAAAAACAAAGTCAAATCTTTCCATCAGCCTTATCAAAGCCATGGCCTCGTTGCGCTCATCTGCCTTTTTACTGGTAAGTGAAATGTTGGTCAGGGCCTTCAACACCTCAACATATCTGTATCTGGCTGCAGACACAGCATCATTGCGCGATGCCCACCTAGTAGCGCACAGTTTTTTCAGCGTGACACCCGAAGTGAGTTTTTCAGTCATCTCAACCAATACATTCCACCTCTTTATACTGTGCGCAAAAAACACGTACAATTTTTCCATGGTGTTGTAAAACTTTGTCAGCTCTGTTATTGACTTGACTGAATCATTGAGGACCAGATTTAAATTATGGGCAGCGCAGTGTACATATGTTGCATTTGGCTGTCTCTTCTGTATCCTTGCCTGAACTCCCGTATAGATGCCGCTCATATTCGCAGCACCATCAAATCCTTGGCCACGGCATTTCGAAATATCGAGACCTTTTTCCTCAACCGAACATATACTTTCGTTGGCTATTGTGCCTGCGGACGAGTCAGGTATTTGCAAGAATCCCAAAAAAGACTCGTTGATTTTCACAGCCATTGCAGCACTCTGACTATCTCTCTCTATGGTTACATACCGAAAGATTTGACTCATCTGATCCACTTTAGATACATCTTGAGTCGTATCCATGATCACTGAGAAAAACGGCGCAGCCTTAATTTCACTGATAATTTCTTTCTGGACAGTCTCAGAGAGTATACCTATAAGTTCATTTTGGATTTGTGGGCTGAGATACTTAACGGAACCAGCAGGGCGACTGAGCAGCTCCTTCAAATATGGATCATACTTGGCCAGTAGGTCGATGATGGAGAGAAAATTACCTTTGTTGACACTTTCATTGTTTTCGAAGTGTCCCCGAAATGCAAGGTTGTTTGATGCCAGAGTTAAAGTGACATTAATGATCCGGTCAAGAACCTGCCTCCAAAAGTTAACTTGTTCACTTGGATTTGCTGTTCTGACGCCTCATCAATAGTACCATGCAGACGCCACTGATCATAAACACTGCAAGCTGCTACATGGCACTCTGCGCTTTCATGCCTGGAAATTTTATTTGACAGGGTCTGCCATGTTCTAATCCCTTGCGTCCATGCCACGTGGTAGCTTTTGTGACTGCGGTCAGCAAATAGCCTGCATGGTTCGCAATATGCAGCGTCAAGCTTAGGCGAGTAACACAGCCAAGATCGCGGTAGCTGAATACCAGCTTTTGTTGTGGTGGAGTAAAAACTAGTCGAAAAGCACCGGTCTCCTTGCAATGGATCTCGAGGAAATGGACCGGGGGGTTTGCATGAACCTTGTGACACAATAAAATGCTTTACTTTGCCCATCTGTTAGTGTGTCTGGATGCTGTCCTTTATCTGTTGTGGAACTCGCTGACATATTTCCCGCCGAATATCCAGCTTTTGGCTCGTCTGCGGCTGCTACTTCACTTCCCGACACTTGGAACCTCATCAAGCTGTCAGCTGCATTGTTGTTCTCATCCAAAGACGTGCAACTGCTAATATTAGCTGACGAAACTTCCCTCTCACATTCGACATCAGTGTCATTCGCACTAGGTCGGCACAAAAAACTGTCTATTTTGGGTAGTTTTTGTGTCGCGAATAACTTGTCCACCCTCTCTTTCCTCTAAGGCCCCACTTTTATGTTTGTATTTGTCCATCGTTTAAAGTTGTTAGCTAGCCACTAATCTCTCATCACACAGTGTTGTTGTTTTTTTGTTTTATTTTTTTTTTATTTGGGCGGCAATGCAGCGTTTGCACATGATGAGCCGTCATTAAAAAAAATGACGGCACGTAACGTTAGTTCTACCACAGCCGCAGGGTGCAAAAAATAACAAATGCACACAAAAAAAAAACGACGGAGAAATGAGAAATTACGGAGCAACAACAAATTACTTCTCATGACATACATACAAAAAATATATTTATTGTGGCCACGAATTAAAAATTCATTCCCTCGTTCCCGTGGGCGGGCCCCCAATCAGCCCGGGCCCATTTGCACGTGCATACCTTGCATGCCCAGACGCTACGCCACTGGTATTCCCTATTTGTTAAAAAAAAACATTACAGTAAGATATTTGTCAACATTATTTTTTGTTTTATCATCTTTTTACTTTATATTTACTAATTTAAACTTTATAGAAATAAGAAAAGTATATCATATAGATGTGAGGTTTTTTAAACATATTTAACAGCATTATTTTCAAGCACAGTGTCTGATGTGAAAATTGTCAGATTAGAAAATGGACTGATCTTTGGTTTTTAAGTACAATTAAATATTCTCAAGAGACCCAATGATCCTGAAGTCAAGTGTCTGAAAAAACTCAGATGTGTAGATTCACTCTATTGAAAAATGCTGTTTTGTAAATAACACAGTTGAAATAAAGACTACTTGTGGGTGTTTAACACCCATGCAAAATTGTTGGGGGTCAAGGGGCATGTGTCCTGCTAGTGTCATCTCTCCCAAAGGTGCTCAAGGGGTGGCAACACACAGGCTCAGCACAGAGAAGTGACTGATTTGTAAATCACCTCATCAGCCTATATCCTGAGGCCATCATTAATGATTGTTGATAATCCCTCTCTGAAAATGCATGGTGATTTTCTTAAAGATGCAACTTAAGCTAAATAAGAGCAAAGTTGAGTCCTCATTTTTACAGGGATGTGCGAGTTGCATCCGTGAGTTGATTTTTTTTTTTTTAAATCAATTCAAATTATTATTTCTAAACAGGCTGTTTTTTAAACATGCTGTTTTATCAAAAACTTAACCCTAACCCTTTGCTTGGATTTTGAGGAATAAGATCTAAGATGACTATGTACAGGTTTTTGAACAGATGTTGTTTAATAAAAAGTAACTTTAGGTTAAATTTATGCAAATAATTTCTACCACTGGCATCAGATGTTATCCCGATATGTAGACTTCTAAGAAGAATATTGATTTTATTAAATCTTAAAGATTAAAATAAACAATATTGTAATTTTAAAAGACTATTTTTAAACTTTTAAGATGTGCTTTGAAATAAATGTAGTACAAAAACATTCACTCTGGAATAGAGGTTAGCTGTCTTAACATACACTGTGAAAGAGGCTCATCTGTCTGACTCCACCCTCCCATCTCTCATTCACACCGGACTTATTCCTGGGAGGATCTGGGGGTGTTCATGAATGATTTTATTTTATTAATGCTTTTGTTTTATTTTTACTTATTTATTATCATTGCAAAAGGACCTACTTTGGCTCTCTGAAAATGTAATGTTTTAAATATATTTGTTTTTAATTTAATTTAATTTAGATAAAACTAGCCTATATTAAATTGTTAAATAATTTTTTAGTAACATTTTCATTATTATATTTAGAATCATTTCAATTTAAAATAGAGACAAGTTCTTTTATAGAACTAACCCGAGGTATCACGGGTCTGAATGAAATCATTGTTTCTCTGTGAAAATGCTTGGTGATTTTCATATTGATTACTGAAAATGTTACACATTGTGAGAGATGGCTTGTGAGACCCATACATTTTACACATACACTGATAAAAAATGTCAAAGATTTAAATTTAAATTTATTTATTTATTTATTTATTTAATCAAACTAATAGCAATTGTTAACCCATTCAGGACATCATTGCAGGAGGAAAACATTTTCCGTGTTTTATAACTATAATAATCAGTCTTGTTAAATTTAGTAACTGTCATTATTCATCGTGTTATAATCTTTTGGAGATGTGAATGATTTTCACTTTTGAAATACGTGTGTGTGTGTGTTTATTTTTTTCTTATTTGATCTGGCTGTTTCTTCATTAAAATCTTATTTTTGTCACTTACACAGAGAGAGGAGCTGGAATGTGGACGCCACCCACATTTGTTCAACACATGTGTGACCCCAAAAAACAAAGGTCAACCATGGGGGGAGGGGAAATATCATAGGTCATAAAGTTCATAAAGGTCAGGTCAAAAGGTCAAAGGTCATCCATCAAAAAAAGTGACAGGTCGTCCAGAGAATTACTACTTAAATCTGTTAACCCTTTCACTGACTTGAAGTTTCCACATATCAACATCGCAAATCTAGTAAATATCAGTTTTATTTTAAAAAATGTATTACACATTTATAATGCTATACTTTGTGTTAAATTACCTTGGCAGTAAATGACAAATGACTCTGCTGCAGAGTGGTTCTAATGCAAGGCTGAGAGAGTGACAGCAAATATGACATCTTTTTCTCTTCTGACAAATGTAATTAATCTCTCATATTTTTCCCTTTTTTTGGAATGTCATGGAAACAATTTTGGATTTTTTTCTTTGCTATTAGAGCAAATGCAAATACAAAAAATTATATTTGCTGTCATCTCCCATTCACTGCTATAGAAGTTTACATAACTCTGAAGACTACGCTTCTGAAAAATGTGAAAAGACTCCATCTGTGTTCTCTTCCTCTCTTTGGGCTCCAGAACCGTATGAAAGAGAGTATAGCTTTGTTCGACAAGGTCATCCACTGTCTGTTGATTGCCACTACCTCCATCATCCTTTTACTGACAAAATGGACATCTGGCTGAGAAGATTCAGTTCTCAGATCTAAAAACATACTTTCTGAATTTGAAGGTAGTTTGGTGGATGTTAAATAAAGTAATTGGCAGCTTTATAATGTGTTTGATATCTTGTTTGCAGGGGTGTAACAATACCCTCATGTCACGATTCAATACATATCACGATACTGAACTCACAATACCATATTATTGCTAACTCAGACATATGGTAAAAGGATAACAAAAAATGGAGTGTTGATTAAAATGCTAAATTCGGTATTACATTGGGGGGTGGAATGAATATGCTTGGACTTGGTTGCTGGTAACCCAATGCACAGGAAATGGTGACACCAGAATAAAAAATATTCATGATTCTGATGCTGAAAACACAGATTTATTTTAGATGAATATACTTGCACTCTGTCACTGACTAGATATATTTAAAATAATGTAGGCCACTTTTTGCTGGTAACACAAGACATTTGGCATTATCAGGACCCACAAATATCCCCCATGCATTATTATACATTATATTCAACATTAGAGTAGTTTATAGTAGGAGTAGAGTGGGTTAATGTAGTACTGACACTAAAACTCTGTAAACTTGAATTTTTCTCACACAGAAATTTTCATTTTGGGGTGAACTATGCACAACACATATTGTCACTTCCAGGATAGACATTGTTGCATTTTTTGTATTGCGATATATTGTGACACGATATATTGTTACACCCCTACGTAATTGTTTGTCATACCTGATTCGCTCTTCCATTTCTTTTCTTGTGGTTTGGGCACCCCCCTCAGGCAAACGTCAGGATGTTCAAGATGCCATGCTGTTCATCAGAAGTCTATATGAGCAAAAAATCGGTTTCCATGAGACAAATAACTCTAAAGACATTACTGTCACTTCATCTGCGCCATGGACACTACAAACACCCGTAAACTCTTCAACATCGTGAAAGACTTTGTCATCACCGAGGGCCTACGCGATTATAAAATGTTATAATGAGCCCCAGGCCCAGAGACACCTTCATGGCACTCAGCATCAGACTGTATTGATCTCAGTGCCAATCCATCTGCATTCACACACACACTACTATTTATAAAGAAACTTTTGCATAGTCATGTACAGAATTAATGTTTATATTATTGATATTAAAGAATGCTTGAAAGAAATTAAATTAATGGTTAATTTTTCACTACAGTTATTTTGCGGAAGAATATATATTTAAATACTTAACTTAGTTTAATAAAGAAAATTAACTTTTGGAGGCCATATTGTATTAACTCAGGGTGGAAAATTCAATAGCGACCAGCCGGCCACTAATCGGAGCCTGCCACTACACAGCTATGTTGGGCATATTTGTGCTAATAAATCAACACAAAAGACACTAAACACTATGGAAACAGCTTCTCTTAGTTTAAAACAATGTCCGTTACTAAGGAGGAATAATGTCAGAGTTCATTCCTCTGACTTCCCATTGGTTCTCTTCTGCTCGCAACATATCTGGCATATTATGCACCTAAAAGGCAGACTTTCTGGGAAAGCAAGTTGGTTGTGTGAACGAACTTGACACAGATGACAGAAAACTGCATTTGGGAAAACCAGAGGTGGGAGCAAGTCACTGTTTTGCAAGTCACAAAATACATCTTAAGTCTTTGCATTCAAGTACAGAAGTCTTTGGGGATAGAATTGTTGCATTATTCCAGATAATAGATTGAGATTTACAAATAAATGTAAAGAGAATCACAAAAATGTGAATCACAAAAATGTGTTTTAAGTCACAAACACACCTCTGCCTGGCATTCATTTGTGACTCGATTCCTGTGCATTTGGTGAAATCACTGCACGCATTTGTGAATTGGTTGCTGTGCATTTGTTGATCCCTGCACGCATTTGTGGATTTTGAAATGGATTTTGAAATGCCACTGGACTCACCCACCATAAGCCAATCAGATAATTGCAATCATTGTATGTATTACAATGATTTGTTCATCATTGTAATACATTTTTGTTCAATATTTTTTCTTTTGCATTTGAGAGGGTTTTTATACAATTAATTAATATTTGTGCAGTAATTAATATCCATTTTTCCCATAGAAAACTATACAAAAAAAAAATATTTTCAATTAATGCAGTTTAAAATTAAAATAGAGTCTAGGTCTTTAAAATCCAGTTTGAAGGCAGATTAGCGCTATCTGTTGAGAGTATAGAAAGGAAACGTAATATCATGGTTTAGTTGCCTGTATAGCTCTCTATAAAACATATTGTGAATTGCCTAGTTTTAGACATAATGCATATTTTTTGGGTGGAAGATCTGAATTATTTAAACAATCTCAAAGACTACTTTTAGTCAAGTTTTATAAATTATAAATATTTTTTTGTTAGAAATAGTGATTGAAGTGTTAATTTTACATTATGATTACAGTCAAACTTGAACTTGGTGTTAGAAAGAGAACACAAGGAAACATTTTACTAGCAATTTTTTGATTCAGAATTTTATTATTATATATATATAGATATATAAATGTAATTTATCAATCATAACACTTGTGAAAATTTTTCAATGAACATGTCTATTTTTTGTAAAATGTCAGTGAACAGTAACAAAAGGAAGAAGAAACAGTCAAAAGAAGAAAACAAGAATGTGAAGGAGAGTATGAAGGAACAAGCCTGAGCTTCCAAGGGCACTGACAAACCCAAGAGGCAGCGCTGACTTCTCATTGTTGTCATTGCAGATTTCCCATTCATTTCCAGAGTGTCTGTTTTGCACGCTTTATGTTTATAGTGTCATCCCTTCACTGCTGTGTACTCTGTTAAACGTATTGTGGCCGATTTGTAGATTGTCCACACACTGACGAAGGCGAAGAGACGAAATTTTGTCATCTTATCTCCTGTGTGCCATAATTAAAGTGCTTCAGAGTGCAGACCTTTTTTGTGTTCTAAAATTGATATATAAGTCTCAGCACCTAATTAGCTGGGAGAGTGCAGTGAATGCTTTGATTAGATTGTCTACACATAATTCTCTGTATTTGTCAGGGATCTATTAGGGAGGACTCAAACGCAGGATGAGTGTTACTGTATACTAGTAATGAGTTACTTGTCTCCAGAATGCTATTTTCATCCTGGCCAGTAGGGGTCGCTCTCCTTAAGCCCTCTATGTCATGCTTCCTCCAGAACTGTGGATGGCAACTCTAGTATCTCCACTCCAGAAGGGGGCACCATTACCCCTATTATGTTCATTATCCTGCTCATCACTCTGATTTCCCACACCTGTGTTTGTTCCTTTATAAGTCTGTTTGTTCCCTGCTATTGTGTTCAGTCTTGAGCCAGTCTTCCTGAGTTTCCTGCTGCCTGTTTTCAAGTTAAGTGTATCTCTTGTTATATATTTTTTGGACCCTCGTGTCTGTTTGTTTCTCTCTTTTATGGAGCTCGGCTCTCCTAGTTTATTTGTATTTTATACCTTTTTGTGTTCTAGTAAAGATACTTATTTTTTGATGAACTCAAGCTCCTGGCTCTTTCAATGATCTTCAAAATGAACGCATCCTGACTGCACTCTCTGAGCAAGCCACGACCATTCAGAGGCATGATCAGGCTCTGTCTGAGATCCTCCACCTCCTGAGTCTCCAGTCCCATACCTCTTCACCCCAAGAACCCCAACAGTCTCCTGGGTCCAGATCAGTGCTGCCATTTCCTTCTGAGCCCAGATTACCAGCCTCAGAGAGGTTTGACGGAACCTCTGAGAGAAGCAGAGGATTTATTACCCAGTGTATTCTGGCCTTTCAGCTTCAACCCAGCAGTTTTCTTTCTGAGAACAGTAAGGTGGCCTACACATACACTCCTCACCGGCCAAGGCACTGATTGGGCCTCAGCTTTGGGGATCAGATGTCTCCACTTACCATAAACAGTCAACACTTCATTGAAGAGATGAGAAGAGTGTTTCAACATCCAGCCAGTAGGGGAGACGTGGATCACCGCCGGTTGAATCTCTCTCAAGGTACTCAGAGTGCAGCTGATTTTGCCATAGAGTTTCGTACTCTTGCGACCGAGAGTGGCTGGGATCAACGTGCACTAAGAGTGACCTTTCACCATGCTTTGTCCCCCGAGCTTAAGGACAAATTAGCATTCCGAGACCCCGCTCCTGATCTTGAGTCTCTTATTGATGTGGCCATCCGAGTCAACCATCGCCTCAGAGAACACCAGTGGGAGCGACAGCGGGAGACCAGCTTACTTGAGGCTGCCAGTCCTGTTAAATTGTCTCCTCCTCCTAGGGACTTGGAGGAACCCATGGAGCTGGGGGGAACACAGATATCCCAGGCCGAACACAATCAAAGGATTAGAGAGAGATGCTACCTCTACTGTGGGAAGCCAGGCCATTTTCGCACAGACTGTCCTGAGCTGTCGGGAAAAGCCAAGTCTCGTCCTGGAGCAGGGAGGCCGGGTCGAGAATATGAATCATCCCCTGCTCGGCGACCTCTGGCTTGACAATCCATGCTACTATTACCCAGGGCCAGCAACACCATCGAATATGTTCAGGGGCCTCCGGGAGTTTCATGGACTTTAAGATGGCCCAAGATCTCACTATTTACCCTGTGAATCTCCAAGACCCCCTAAACATTACAGCAGTTGATGGCAGTCTGTTGGGGTCAGGTCAGGTCATTCAGTGCACTCCGCCGCTTCAGCTACAGGTGGGGGACCACTAGGAATGGATACAGTTTTTCTTAATTCATTCCCCTAAACTTCCTATAATCCTTGGTTTTCCATGGTTGACTGCTCACAACCCACATATTGACTGGTCCAGAGGAGTCAGAGAGTGGGGAACCAACTGCCATATCTCAAGTACTGCCTTATGCTGTTCCTCTGAGCCACTTAAGACTTTCCAAGAACCCTTTCCAACTAAACCCAAGAACAACTCCCTCTTTGTGCTCAAAGCCCTGACCATGGACATCATGGCAATTCCTAGTATCAAACCTGTCACTACCACCTCACCCAGTTCCCACCTCACCCTCCTGAGCCACCCCAAGTTCCCCCAGAATACACAGACCTCCTCAAAGTCTTCAGTAAAGTTCAAGCTTCCACACTACCCCCTCACAGATCATATGACTGCGCTGTTGAACTCATGCCAGGAATTTGCCCACCCCGTGGAAGGCTTTACTCCCTCTCTGGCCCAGAGAGATTAGCTATGGACAAGTATCTTCCACATCACCGGCTGGAGCTGGTTTCTTCTTTGTGGAAAAGAAGGATGGTAGTCTCCGACCCTGTGTCGATTATCGGGGCTTAATTTCCTGAGGTCTAAAAACGCGCCGGCGCGTTTTGCAGGATTTTTTTCACATTGCAGCAAAACAGACTTAAAATACTCTGTAATTTTTGTCATAGAGCATAAGTAATATATCAATTGAAACTATAGAATGTATTTTATTTGTTAAACTCAGAGTAAAAACACAATGTTGTGCTTTTGTAAAATAAAGAAAATAACATGATGCGTGATCTCTCGTCTCCACTCTGAAACGAAGTCCAATCTGATAGTTCTCAGAAAATGAACTGTAACTTATGAATACTAATGACAAAAAATTACACTTATGTCTAAAGAAACGTTTTTGAAATGTCAGGTTTTGTGAAATCGTGCAAGGCAAATCGAAAACAAAACATTCTGTGTTTATGTAATCTGTATGAAAGAGAGCCATGTCAGAAGTCCGTGATTCAGCTCATTATCCGCTAATGCGGCCCACGCCCATGGAGCAGCACTATTCAGAGGCAAATACTGTAGATTGTCTCAATCGTGATATGTATGTCTTGAAAAGTGTTTATGGATGGTAAAGCATGTCTCTAGAAGAACATGCCATTAGTTCCTGGTTCCTTTCGATTTATATGAATTTGGCTAAAGGTGTACAGAGCGCCCTCCGGCGCAAGTATGAATGAAAACACCATTCCTGAATGTCCTCTTCTTCTTTAGAATAATTTGTGGACTAAAGGGTCCAGAGCGCCCTCCGACTGCAAGTATGAATTGAAACACAGTATCAGCGCTCACGGATGACAATAATATTGAATAAACATTACTCCTCAGTATAGAAAATTGACATTAATATATAAGAATCCATCATATTTCTCCAAAGTGCATGCTTTTAAGTTAAAAGCCTATATGAAAATGCCATAGAGGTAACATAATTGTTCAGACACTTGCATTACCAGAAATACATTATATTAAAGAATCTAAAGATACCATTATTAAAATAAATGTAATAATATTTCACATATTGCTGGTTTATAATGAGCTTGAGACATTATTACAGGGTTTTTTTTCACACCTACCTGACTGAAAGGCCTCATTAATAGCAAGTCATTCAGGTCATTATTATGTGATTCTTTTGTCTTCTCAGGTGGTAAATGATTCTGATGATTCACGCCTCCACGCATACTGTGTTTCTTGACAAAAAGTGTCTTACAAAAACTAAATCAATATATTGTTTTATATGAAGGAGTAGGCAGCATAATTTTTATGCTTATTAATTATTAATGATGTGCTCAGAGAGATGCTTAATACTTTTGTGTTTGTTTATTTGGATGATATTCTGATATTCTCCCGCAACCTCAAGGAACACGTTCAGCATGTCAGACAGGTCCTCACCTAGCTGTTGAAGCACAATTTGTTAAGCTGGAGAAAAGCGAATTCCATGTCCCTGCTGTCTCATTCCTTGGCTTCTGTGTGTCTAAGGGTAGCCTCCAGATGGATCCTGGCAAGATTCGAGCAGAGTCTTGGACTGGCCCCAACCCACTTCAGTCAAACAGGTACAGCGCTTTCTGGGGTTCTCCAATTTATATAGGAGGTTCATAAGAAATTTTAGTTCTGTTGCAGAGCCTCTCTCCGCACTGACAAAGAAGTCTAACAGGCCATTCATATGGACCAGCAGAGCTAACCATGCCTTCAACACATTTAAACAATGCTTCACGTCCGCCTCCATCCTAATGCTCCCGGACCCAGAGTTGCCTTTTGTGCTGGAGGTGGATGCCTCCGATGTGGGGGTAGGAGCTGTATTGTCACAGAAATGTAAGAGCAATCACAGACTTCACCCATGTGCTTTTTTCTCTCGCCGGCTTACCCTTACTCAGGGAAATTCTGACATTGGGAACCGGGAGTTGTTGGCCGTTAAGATGGCGCTGGAGGAGTGGAGGCACTGGCAGGAGGGGGCCAAACACCATTTTCTCATCTGGACATACCATCGGAATCTCACTAACATCCAGGACGCTAAGAGGTTAAACTCACGACAAGCCCGTTGGGCCCTCTTTTTTAACCGATTCAATTTCATCCTCTCTTATGGCCCAGGTTCGAAAAATCTCAAGCCAGATGCACTCTCAAGGCAGTTTGAACCACCTGAGAAGGAGTCCTGTCCAGAAACCATCCTCCCCACTTCCAAGGTGGTAGCCCCCATCCAGTGGGATATAGAGACAGCTGTCAAGAGAGCCCAACAGCAACAGCCTGATCCAGGTAATGGCCCAGCTGGGCATCTCTTTGTCCTTAATCATATACACTCTGAGGTCTTGCAGTGGGCCCACGCTTCCCTCTCCTCCGGACACCCGGGAAGCACTAGAACCTGTAAGCTGATTCAGAGGAAGTTCTGGTGGCCCAAGTTACAGAGAGATGTTCGGGCCTTCGTCTCTGCCTTCTCCGTGTGCGCACACAACAAGGAGCCAAGGACCTGTCCTCGAGGATTGCTGCACCCACTTCCCATCCTGAGATGTCCCTGGTCTCACATCTCACTGGATTAATTACTTACAAAGCACTAAATGGTTTAGCTCCCCAGTACCTGAGCGATTGTCTGGAAAATCCAGCCTCACCGCTGTACCAGCAGATGAGTCTGGTCGCCATTGAATCAATTCGATTTCTAGGGCGAAGCAAATCTGAGCAAACAGGAAGCGGAGTAAACCAATCATAGAAGGGCGGATATGACATTAGCAAAACGAAAAGCGAGTTAACAGCGAAAAGGAAATAAACGGCCCCGGGCAAGCACAATAGTTTTTTGGCAAGCACGGAGAGTAGTCTAACATGGCTAGCGCTAGAGAGAGCAACGTTAATGACTTGTGTCGTTGTTGTGGTAAGAATTTGAGAATACGTGGTGTTATTGCCAACTGATATTGAAGGGACTTTCGCCGCACTAGAGTGACGCTGTTTGTGTCACTGAAATAAACGAATATGATTGCATGGTATGGTTTGGAGTTGACTTGAGGTGCGACGGAGGGCGGACTGACCATACTGATATATCTTGTAGAAGATATATCATTCTGGACTTGCCAGGCAACCTGAGCGAGCTCTTAATGCATTATAGTCCTTCACGTCTATTGCGATCTCAGAATTCAGGCCAGCTGATAATACCTAGAATATCAAAATCAACCGCAGGCGGTAGATCCTTCTCCTATTTGGCACCTAAACTCTGGAACAATCTTCCTAGCATTGTTTGTGAAGCAGACACACTCTGTCAGTTTAAATCTAGACTAAAAACGCATCTCTTTAACCTGGCATACACATAACACATTATCAATTTATATTTCAAATCCGTTAAAGGATTATTAGGCTGCATAAATTAGGTCAGCCGGAACCGGGAACACTTCCTATAACACCAGATCTACTCGTTACATCAGAAGAAGAATAGCATCTACGCTAATATTAGTCTTTCTGTTTATCCCGAGGTTTACCGTAGTCAACCGGATCCGGACTGTATCCAGGTGAGATCGAGGACCTGCGCCTTGACACGACCACAATGCAGTGGTGGTATCAGCAGAGTTTGAGTCAGTTAGATCATCCATTGTGAAGGCCTCATTGACACAACAAAAGTGGCACAGCTCCTCAACAAACCATCCATACCGGCATGATGAATACGATCTTCAACTGGATTGAACTGTAATAAATACTTTGAATGTTGCGATCCTATCGGACTTATGATGGCTACCTGAATCGTAACAAAGCACTGTTCGCCAGAGGAGAACTGGCCCCCCGACTAAGCCTGGTTTCTCCCAAGGTTTTTTTCTCCATTTTAATTTTTGGTTTATCGCACCATATTGTATATTGTGTCTATGTATAATATGTATAATATTATAGTAGTATAGAAAAATACTTTACATACATTAAAATCGAACTCTGAGCCTCCTGTACCCATTCTGTGACGCCAAACAACTTCCCTGTACAAAGGATCATGGGGGCCCAATGTGTCCATCAGTTGTACCCTTCGAAATCCTTCATTCAGAAGGGCCCTTTGAAGTGGCCAGTTTTGAGCACTTCAGTTTGGAACAACCCTTCAATATGGCAGCCACGATTGTTTTCACTCCGAAGTGTCCTTCGGAGGGCGATATATCCCATTTGGAACGCACCGTTGATCTCAGCGTGTCAAAATCAGCGGTCGGAGTGCCAAAGTCACGTGATTTCAGCAGTCTGGCGGTTTGACACGCGATCCGAATCATGATTCGACACAAAAGATTCATAATGCTCCAAAGGTTCATGAAGCAGTGTTTGAAATCACTATATAAGTCGTTATTTTTTGGCGCACCAAAAATATTGTCATCGCTTTATATATTATATTGAACCACTGTACTCACATGAACTGATTTAAATATGATTTAGTACATTAATGGATCTTGAGAGAGGAAATGTCATTGCTAGCTATGGAGGCGTCACTGAGCCATCGGATTTCATCAAAAAAATCTTAATTGCATTCCGAAGATTAACGAAGGTCTTACGGGTGGGAACAGCATGAGGTGAGTAATAAATGACGTTATTTTAATTTTGGGGTGAAGTACCCCTTTAATTTTTGTTAGGGTGTCAGTCAAATTCATTTATAAATGTAAACTCAACAGGTATGAAATATGATCAGTAAGAGAAAAACACAGTTAATGAGAAGATTAGCACTGGACTGCAGCAAGTTAGTTGGAAAAAAAAAATGTATTAACTATTCAGAATGCACATTTGGAAGGGAACATTTCAGCAGGTTGAAGATATGAGATGTAAACATAGTTGGAAATGCATAGGTCTACTACACACGAACATACTCCCACATATTATTTTAGAAGGACCTTCATCCCAACGTATCAGTCATGCTTTCCTCAGTTCTTGTTATGTCAGGAAATCATGAAAACTGAGACAAGAATGTTGTTGTTTAGAATTAAAGCAGCCAGGTACGCTGCAGTAACACTGGCTGAGGATTCAGCCATTAGTTTTGATTGTGTTGCGATGGAACCGGAAATAGCGATACTGCTTCACTTACCGGATATAGGAAGTGTGATAAAGGTCTATACCAGTGGTGGTGAACTCCGGTCCTGGAGAGTCTCAGCCCTGTAGAGTTTAGCACGAACCCTGATAAAAACTCTCCTGCCTGTAGCTTTCTAGCATCCCTTCACAGAGATTGTATTATTATAGGGAGATGAGAGGGTCTGTATCTCTTACCATTGGAGAAAGGGTAATGGCTAACTTGGATCACATGCGGCACCTCTGAGCCTTTTGTGTAATGGCAGTGACGTCAGTGCTCGCCATTCAAAGTTTTATGACAATCAGTTACAGTTTACATTATTCAGTTTCTTGTGGAGCATTGGTCTGTAAAAAATGTTCTATATTTGGTATTATATCGCTAGTAAGCATACAGTAGGATTGCATTTTTTGTGGAACGTGCTTTACCGAGCAGAAAAAAAAAAGGAGAATATCTCTATTAGCTGCAGGGTTCATTAGCTGACATCAAAGTAATTTAATTTAATTCAATAATTATAATATGTATTGTTTTACACAGCAGAGTCATAAATCATTACAAGACACCACTAACCTGGCAGCAATAGAAAGAATTCTTAATTATTTTATTTTTTTATTAAACAACATACAATATAACACAATACTTAAATTATTAATTTTCTCTTTATTTATTAAATGCATAATATGCATACATGCAGTTATAATAGTCATTACCATTCAAGTCTTATCATAACTGGTAAAACCTGAAAGCCAAATAAAGAAAACATTGGTGTTTTCTACTTTCTTTACACAATAGACAATATCACTATGGTAATGCCCTACCTGTTGCAACATTCCCTACTCTGTCTTCTCTTATAAAATAACCTTTTTATCATAGTAAAATCTACATATCATTCCCAACAAACGTATTGTTTAGCGTAAAACATGTTGAAGATTAGCAGACAGGTAGTCGATTCATTAAACAAGCTGTTTCCTCACAAAAGCAATTTATTCAGTGTAGTGAAGCCTCTTCTTCATTGACATCCATTAAAAAAAAAACAGCCTTTAGGGCCCGTCCACACGAAGACGAATTTAGCTGTATATGCAAAAATTTTTTATCGTATTGGCATTTCATCCAGATGGATCCGGCATTTACAGAAGGTGAAACCACTATTTTTTGAAACCAGGTACCAGAGTGGATAAATCTGAAAACGACGCACTTGTGTTTTCGTGTACAGCCAATCCGTATACTTTGTGAAACGATGCTGTCATCACCCCACGTGTCGACCCTAGTCAGACAACACTAACAGCACAAAACAGCAGCAACAACAACAACAACAATAGCGGACTACATGCTTGTGTTCATGCTGCAGAAGCTACTGAGCCTATTTACTAAAATAAAGCTTTATTTCTAAGTTTTACTAAAGTTTGTATACAGCGCGCTAGGTTATACGCATGCTCCAAGTCTTATTCTCCATTTTTAGTGTATCCCTGTGGCAGAATTACAGTGCCAAATACTGATATGGCGTGTATACTACATCGTTTTGAGTCTGTTTCAGTGGTTTCGTGTGTACGCAGATATTTCTCACAGATACTTCTTGAGACAAGGAAAAAAATGATCAGATAGGGTTTCGTGTGGATGTAGCCCTAGTCTCCTTTCCTGCGTATTGGCAGCCACAGCGTTAGCATTAGCCATTACGCTTTTTTGGCTAATGGTTGCAGGCTTGCCATCTAGTGGCTTTGCCCCTCAGACCTTGATTAGCTTGTTCAGGTGTGTTTGATTGGAGCTCCAGAACCGAAGTTAGCCACCCCTGGTCCACACTGAATACAGTTCTTTAAATGGTAAGATGGTTGTCTTCTGCTGCCCTTAAATGTAAATGTTTTATTCGTAACACAAATTAAGATATTTTTTGATGAAATCCAAGAGGTATATGATTTGTCCAGAGACCGCAATATAATCAACACTTTCAAGGTCCAGAAAGGTAGTAAAGACATTGATAAAACAGTCGACGAGACTACAGTGGTTCAATCTTAATTTTATGAAGCGACAAGAATACTTTTTGTGCACAGAACAAAAGAAAAATATGACTTTATTAAATCTCTTCTGTGTCATTCTCATATGTTGTTTATGTCCAGCTCTCCCACCGACTCATTATTAGCTGGCTCCTGCATCAGCATCACATGCATACGTCGTACGTTCAAGTGTGCAGCTTTGGCCAATACTGAGATGGCTAAACATGGAAGCCCCCCACCCCCAAGAAGCACGTGGTAGAATTGAGAAAATATTTTCCACTCATATCAATTTCTTTGGAATACCAGAGGAAGACGTTATCCAAACATATGTTTGCCAAGCCATGTATTTTACTTTAATTATTATTGGGTTTCCTGAGAAAAACATATGCGTAAAATCTGATATATATATAATATATATATATATATATATATATATCTATATATATATATATGTGTGTGTGTTGTGGTGTGCACACAGTTTCTCAGATACATGTATTCTGCACCTGATGAGCATCAGCTCTGCTTATTTGTGACCCAACTCAAATTTGCACTGCTCTCTGTTAGATTTTGGGGGGGTAATGTTTTAACATGATCTGTTATAAATGTTTTGTTTGTTTGTTTAAAAGCAGAGTTGTTACTTAATACTTAATGACACTTAAAGTATACTTAAATATATAGGCCTACTTTTAAACACAAAAAAGTGGGCCAATTTAGTCCCAAGTAGTATTAAAATAGTACACTCACAAGTATACTACTAGTACATTGATATTACTTACTTACAACACAAAGTATACTTAAAAAATACTTGAACTTTGCTTAAGTATACGTTATAAAATATGAATTATACTTTTTTATAAGGGGTTAGATTCTCTGTGACTTCCCTGTTGAAAAAAACAGCATATGCTGGTTAGGTATGTTTTGAAGCATAGCAGCTGGTTTGAGCTGGTTCAAGCTGGTCCTTATTTGGGCCTTAGCTGGTTTAAGCGGGACAAGTGCTGGTCCTGATCAACTAGCTCCTGCTCAGGACCAGCTTAAACCAGCTCATGACTAACTAAGGGCCAGCATAAACCAGTTCAGACCAGGTGCCATGCTTCAAAACATACCTAACCAGCATATGCTATTAGCATATATAAACTGAGCAGAAAATCCATGACTGTGAACCAATCAAATCTTTTCAAATATGGTGTTAGAAACTGACAGATCTGAAGCTGTATGATCATTCTGTAACCCAGATTTACTTCCTCTATGCAGTTACCCAGCAAGCATCTCTTTCTGACTGGAAAGACCACAGAGCTGTAAACGACACCTTAACCACACAGAGAACGAGCCGAATTCACACTCACAGTATTTTGATTCATTCATTCTTTTATTGTATTAGACGAACATTTAGATATTTATGTAAAAGTAAAAGTAGAAATAGATGTAGAACCACTTCTAGAAGTAGAAGAACAACTAAGCCGCTCCTTTTATTACACAGCAGATTGTATGGCTTCCAGGGACGTGCCAGTGGCTTCCAAACCCCGCTAAATGTGATTTGTTGAGCATTCTCTCTTCATCATTTATTTTATAGTTTGGGCTACTTTCCCTGAAAATGCCTGTGCACATCCCTGATGACTTCTGTTATGACAGTTAACATTATATTTTGGATATACTGGCTGGTAGTCTTTTCTGTGTATCAGAGCTCCTCTACGGCCCTCTGCAGGTCATTCATTATACTCTCTGCAAGACATTCATTATACTTCAGATTTGCATATATCATACATGTGAGGTGGTTGAAGTGAAGGTTTGAAACAGTGTGAAACATATGATCTTTTATATTTTGTACCTGTGTTTGACTTATCACATAGATCAGGGGTGTCCACTCCAAACCTGCTCCTGGAGGGCCACTGTCCTGCAAAGTCAGTTGAATGGGTGGTGGCATTAAACCAGTAAAACAAATTTGATTAGAAAGAATAACCAGCCCGATCTACTTTCATTAATCACTGTACTAATACGTGTCAGTAACTGTTATCCGAAATCGAATAATTCCCTACTACGTGAAAAAAAAAAAGTATGCAAGACTTGGAGGTGAAGTGATAAAACTGATGCTGGTAGGTCACATGATAATGACAACATGGCAGATGTAGTTCATCCAGATTAAATTCATACTACACACATTCATACTATATAGAACATACTTTTTAACCCTCTGGGATCTGAGGATTTCTGGGGCCCTGGAGAAGTTTTGACATGCCTGGACATTTGTGCTTTTTTTCAGTTGTTCATAAACATATTAATGGAAAGGTTGTGCATTACACTGTATTCAGCACAAACTAGGCTACCATTAATAGTGAGGAACATGTATGTACTGTTTGTATTTTTGAAGGAATAACGGTTATGCGTGGTTATTGAAAAAACAAAAACTTAAGTCTCTTAAAGGATTAGTTCACCCAAAAATGAAAATATGTCATTAATTACTCACCCTCATGTTGTTTCAAAACCCGTAAGACTCCGTTCATTTCGGAACACAGTTTTAGGATTTTAGATTTAGTCCGGAGGCTTTCTGTCCCTCCATTGAAAAAGTATGTACGGTATACTGTCCATGCCCAGAAAGGTAATAAAAACATCATCAAAGTACTGTAGTCCATGTGACATCAGTGGGTTAGATAGAAGTTTTTAAAGCATCTAAACGTACTCGGTTACTAACGTAACCTTGGTTCCCTGAGATACGGAACGAGTACTGGATGGGGAAAGGCTCCTTTTTCCCTGTTACTGAAGCCATTTTTCAATAACGCAGTGTAACTGCATGTCATTGGTCATCATAGACAAGTTGTTGAACCAATGACGGGCGGCATAGCTGCTCGCGGCCTATGGCGACAAAGCCCGCGAATATTCCCGCCGAAAATGGGCGGGTAGCATATAAGCAGGCGCTTCGCCATAGGATTTCAGGTCATTCGACTGAAGCGACGACACTGAAGCCGCAGCCTAGTGGCACGGCATGTTAACGCAGTACTCGGTCCGTATCTCAGGGAACCGAGGTTACGTTAGTAAATGAGTCGTTCCCTTTCGATACTTCACTCGTACTGCGTATGGGGAACGAATTCAACGCACCGTGCCACGGCAGGGAACGACTGGCTTGGTCTTGGCACACGCGAGGAACCAGAGGACACGTGAGAAGGGCCGGAGCCGTCGAACCCTCGTTACACTACCAAAAAGGGAGTAACATCCCAGAGTGGCATGAAGCGGGAGCCGATAGGGGCCTAGATCATACCAGAGGACCCGAGCTGTAAGGTCGGGACGTCCAAATGATAAAATCTGACAAAAGTGGACAGCGAGGACCAGCCGGCGCCTCACAGATATGTCTTTAATCGAAACTCACTAGACCAGGCCCAAGAGGAGGCCATTCCTCTAGTGGAGGGGGCTTAACTCCTATGGGGCGTTGAGGCCATAGATGAGTAAACAGAGCCCATAGAGTTGCGTTTAATTGGACTGTTGATGCGCAAGAGTGCTTTGAGACCGAAGACCCTTTGGTGCGGTCTCTAAAGCAGTAAAGAGCGGATTGATCGGAAATTGCGGTGATTGATCGCTCAACGTAGGTCCTTAATGCCCTGACGGGGCAGAGCAATTCAGCTCTGCTCGTCCGACGAGGGGAGGAAGCGTGAGAGGGAAATGACCTGTGCTCTGAATGGAGTCGAGAGCACCTTAGGTGGACATAGCCATGCCTAGGTGTTCAAAAAGACCTTGGAGTCGTTGGGCCGAACTCAGGCTGCAGGGTCACGGAGAGGGCCTGCAAAGCACCAACAGCTTAACTGATGCTAGTGCAAGTAGCAGAGTGGTTTGAGCATCAGGGGTCTGAGGTCAGCTGAACAACAGTTGGCTCAAAGGGAGCCCTTTGAGAGCTCTGAGGACCAAAGAGGAGATCCAGGTGGGAACGGTGAGAGGATGTGGATCAATCGCCTAGGAACCTCTCAAGAAACGCACCACAAGGTTGTTTGTCCACTGACTGGCCAGCGATAGGAGCGTGAAAACGCTGCGATGGCTGCTACGTAAACTTTGAGCATTGAAGGGGTGCGACCCGTTCTAGACGCTCCTGGAGGAAAGACAGTACGGAGATACTAACACTCCACTGGTCTATGTTGCGTGCAGACACCAGCTAACAAAAAGACCGCCATTTGGGCGTAGAGGCGTCTCGTGGACAGAGCTCTCGCCTGAGAGATGGTATTCAGCACGTCCCCTGGGAGGTTAGCAGGCTCCCATCAAGGGACCAGAAGTGCAGAGCCAGAGTTTCTGGCTGGGGATGTCAAATCGTCCTGTTCACCTGAGAGAGGAGGTTCCTGTCTCAGGGGGATCGGCCACGGAGCTTTCGTGGAAACCCGAACAGCTCTGAGGACCAAACTTGGCTCCTCTAGAGCAGGGCCACCAGGAGGACTCTGTGCTTGTCTTCCCTGATTCGTCTGATGATCTGCGAGATCAGAGCAATCGGGGGGAAAGCGTAAAGGAGGGTGCTGGGCAGACGTGAGCCAGCGCATCGTCCTCCTTTGAGAAATAAATTGGGCAGTGAGAGTTGTCTTCTGAGGCGAAGAGGTCTACTCTGCCTTCCCGAAGGACTCCAGATTGTGAGAACCGTCTGGGGTGGGCATCACTCGTCTGAGGGGACATTGCTCGAGATAGCATATCTGCTCCCAAGTTTGTTCTCCGGGTATGCGAGTCACTCTGAGTGACTGAAACCTCTGTAATGCCCATTCCAGAAGACGCTTCGCCAGAGCGCATAAGCGGCTGGACGAAAGACCGCCCGGTGATTTATGTATGACACCACTGTCATGCTGTCTGACTGGACTTAAGATGTGGCATCCGTCAGGTGTGCCTAAACGTGTGAAGGGCTCGAATCACTGCAACATCTCGTGGCAGTTGATGTGCAGATGGCTTTCTTCGTGAGACCACGAGCCGAAGGCCGGTCTGCCTTTTCAAGAGCACCCCAACCTGTTGTTGGATGCATCTGTTGAGAGCACGTCTCTGGACACGCCTGTAGGGGTACACTTGACTGAACCATACAGGGTTCATCCAGGATTTCAGAGCTGTCAAACAGGCCTGATTGACCTGAGACGCAGGCAGCCGTGCCGCCAGCGTGAGGAGGGACCCGGAACTTCAAACAGTATTGCAGAGGACCACATCCGAAAGAAGGCCGAGCTGCAGAACCGGGAAGGCGGAAGCCATCAGCCCTAGCATCCTCTGGAAGTACTTCAGAGGAAGATAGGCTCTGTTCCTGACCAATGCCACGAGCTGCTGAATGGCCAGAGCGCGCTCTGGCGATACTACAGCCATCATACGGGCTGAGTCGAAGACTGCACCCAGGAACATTACACGTTGGCTGGGGAGCAGTGAGCTCTTGGCAAAGTTGACCCTGAGACCAGGCACTCATGTGGCCGAGAGTAGCACGGATCTGTGATGCTCCAGCTCGGCTCGTGACTGGGCTAGGATGAGCCAGTCGTCAAGATAATTGAGAATCCGGATTCCCAACTGTCTCAGTGGGGAAAGCGCCGCGTTCATGCACTTGATAAAAGTGCGAGGAGCTAGGGACAGCCCGAATGGAAGGACCGTATATTGGTAAGCCACACCCTCAAATGCGAATCTCAAGAATCACCTGTGATGGAGGGCTATCTGGATGTGAAAGTATGCATCTTTCAGGTCCAGCAAGCAGAACCAGTCCCCGGGGAAAACCTGCACGAGGATCGCTTCAGCGTTAACATCTTGAACTTCGTCGCATGAGGGAAAGGTTCAGGAGTCTGAGGTCTAAGATGGGTCTGAGACCACCATCACTCTAGGGAATGAGGAAGTAATGGCTGTAATCGCTCTCTGAGGGAGAGACCATTTATATAGGCCCCTTCTCTAACAGAGACATCACTTCGGCTCGGAGGACGTGAACGTGTCCGTGTTTATGAAGTGGGAAGCACCCCGCCAAAACGCGGGGGTCTGCGAGCAAACGGAGCGAGTAGCCTTGAGATATTATCCCCAGAACCCACTTGATATCCGGGGATGGCCTGCCAGGCCCGCGTGACAAGGGGTTGAATGGCGCCGGGTGGCGGGCCGCTGGTATGGGGCCTGCACACGGATAGTTTTTTAGAATGCTCACGCGGTCCTCATGAACGTGGTTTGCGGGGTGAAAACCGGCAAACGACACGCTGAGAACTCAGCAAACAGATATATGCTTCTTGGAAAAAAAATATACATCATGTGTCCCACCTGAGTCAAAGGAGAGCATCAAGAATATTTCAGCCGAGCGGTGTCGGAGTGAGACCGCTCTTCCTCAATGAACATGGCTTGCAGGGCAGAGCCAGCAAGTAACATGAAACAGAGGTCCAGCATAATGAGCATGTTAGTTCCACCAAGCACAAATGAGCATTGAGCTCGCTTTCAGTGAGCGCATACATCCTCATGAACGTGGTTTGCGGGGGTGAAAACCGGCAAACAACACACTGAGAAACTCAGCAAACAGATATATGCTTCTTGGAAAAAAATATACATCATGTGTCCCACCTGAGTCAAAGGAGAGCATCAAGATATATTCAGCCGAGCGGTGTCAGAAGTGAGACCGCTCTTCCTCAATGAACATGGCTTGCACGGCAGAGCCAGCAAGTCACATGAACAGAGGTCCAGCATAATGAGCATGTTAGTTCCACCAAGCAAAATGAGCTTGAGCTCGCTTTCAGTGAGCATACATCCTCATGAACGTGGCTTGCAGGGGCAGGGCCGGCAAACGACACGCAGAGAGACTGGAATAAATATGCTACATCGACTGATATACTGAATATATAAACAACATAGGTCTCACCTGAGATGGGTGAGAGTGTCGTTATATTTCTCAAAGAACGCGGTTTGCAGGGCAGAACCGGCAAGCAACGCGCTGAGAAATTCAGCAAACTTGGCAGAAATACACTATCAACTGAAATATATATAACATATGTCTCGCCCGAGACAGGGGGGGAGAGCGACATGTTATATTTCTCAATGAATTCGGCTTGCGGGCGGAACCGGCAAGCAACGCATAGAGAAACTCAGCACAAACAGCAAAATCAGCTCCATTAATGGAGTATAAAAACATGTTTCTCGCCCGAGTCGGGGGGAAACGTCAGTCATATTTCTCAATCGACGCGGGCTTGCGGGGCGGAACCGGCGAGCAACACGTATAGAGAAGAAAAATACACTCACCAAATAGAAAATGTATCATGAGTCTCGCCTAAGTCAGGGGGGAGAGCATATGTCAAATTCAGCTGAGAGATTCAGATAACTTCTGTAAAAATCTGCTATATAAATGAATGTATATAACATGGGTGTCACCCAAGAGGGGGGAGAGCGACAGGTTATATTTCTCAATAAACGCGGCTCGCGGGCAGAACCGGCGAACGCGTAGAGAAGACTCAGTGCAAACAGCGAAATATACTCAATTAAATTAAGCATATAAACATGTTTCTCACTCAAGCTAAGGAAGAAAGTCATGTCATATTTCTGAACTAAGGCGGCTCGCGGGGGAGGGACCGGCGAACGACGCGCATTGAGATAAGGAGAAATACACTCACCCAGATAGAAAATGTATCATGAGTCTCGCCTAAGTCAGGGGAGAGCATCATGTCAAATTCAGCTGAGAGTGAGAGCACGCATCCCCAACGAACGCGGTTTGCGGGGGAGGACCCGGCAAATGACGCGTTCGGAGAGACGGCGTTTGAAGCAAACGCCAGCAAGAAAGTAGAAAAATAAGCTCTGTACTCACCTGACGAAAGACGGCAGGGGATGAGCTGAAAGCTCTCAGATGCTGAAGGCGGCACGAGGGCAGCGCGGTGAACAGCTGCTAGAGAGCGAAGATCCGCGGAGCGAGCTCTGCATGTGCCACAGCTGTGGCGCGGCATTGAGGCAACACCGCCACCGTGAAAACGGCGATTGTAGCTCTTTTAGAGTGGCGAGAGCCGCTGGGAAAGCTCTTTTAGAAAGTGGCGTTAAGCCGCGGGAAAAGCTCTTTAAACGGCGCCGGATGGCGGCAGGAGACGCGCTGAGAGATGGCTGGAAGCGGGCGGCTCGAGAGCGGCGCTCGAGGCGGCAGTCTGCGAGGGCGCCGGCGCTGTCTTCGTTCGGCGGTCTCAGCTCAGTCCGCTGCGGGTGCCTCTTCGACGGCGGCGAGAACTTCTCCCAAGCGAGCTTCTTCCAGGCGGCGAAGGCTTCAGCCGGAGATCAGCGAAGAGCGATATGAAGTCGTCGCTGAAGGAGAGAGAACTGAAATCCTATGGCGAAGCGCCTGCTTAGCTATCCCGCCCATTTCGGCGGGAATATTCGCAGGCTTGTCGCCATAGGCCGCGCAGCTATGCCGCGCCGTCATTGGTTCAACAACTTGTCTATGAGGTCAATGACGATGCAGTTACACTGCGTTATGAAAAAGGCTTCAGTAACAGGGAAAAAGGAGACCTTTCCCCATACGCGTACGAGTGAAGTATCGAAAGGGAAATACATTTTGGTCCAAAAATAACAAAAACTACGACTTTATTCAGCATTGTATTCTCTTCCGGAATCCTTTCCATTGAATTGATTCCATTGAATTGATTCCATTGAATCCTTTCATCTGTCGGCGTTGGTAATGCACTTTACATCATTGTTTTGGTGATTAGGACATCCGCGACATGCCACTTACGCACCATTTTAAAAAATATAGCAATACCAAAATACAAACAATGTAGAATAGCTTGAATACAGCGTGCGTCTCCCTCAGACTGTAACTGTGTGTTCACACCGGCGGCGGCGAGAGCGTCAAAGTGACGCTAGTCATTCATTTTCAATGAGAGCCGGCGGCGAGCTCCGGCGAGAGCGGCGCGGCGCGTCTTGGACGGTGAGAGCGTCGAGGAGAGTTGAAATCAGGTTAATTTTATGGTAATGAGCTATGACGCGGTTCGGCGGCAACCAATGGAATGTAGAGGTCCTCGCTTGAGAGGCTTCGATTGGTTGACGCGACTTGTCATTTACTTTGACCTCCCGCGGCGGCGGTTTGAACGAACAGTACAGCGTTGTTGGCAGGGCGGCCAAGGCGACTGTTGACGCTCTCGCCGGCGGCGGTGTGAACGCACGGTAAACGAAGCTCTGGCACACCAGATAACACGTCATCAGCGTCTTACATCAGCAGCGTCACTGCGGAGTCGTGAACCCGGATTGACAACAGACCCGGAAGAGAATACAATGCTGAATAAAGTCGTAGTTTTTGTTATTTTTGGACCAAAATGTATTTTCAATGCTTCAAAAACTTCTAACTAACCCACTGATGTCACATGGACTACTTTGATGATGTTTTTATTACCTTTCTGGACATGGACAGTATACCGTACATACATTTTCAATAGAGGGACAGAAAGCTCTCGGACTAAATCTAAAATATCTTAAACTGTGTCCCGAAGATGAACGGAGGTCTTACAGGTTTGAAACGACATGAGGGTGAGTCATTAATGACAATTTCATTTTTGGGTGAACTAACCCTTTAAGTCAGAGTTTAAAAAAATAATAATTTGAAGAAAATTTTACTGAAGAATAGTTTGCATTTTCATCAGCAGAAGCCAGCTTCAAGTCTCACAAGGAGTTCGTAAGCCACTCTGCATACATTCACATTTCCACAACAATTATACTCTAACAGAGTCAACTAAATACGTCATTACTTCAGGTTGAATTATTCTGATTGGCTAAGAAAAATAGACAAATTTGGTAATCTTCCACACATGGACAGATAGTCAGAAGCGTATCTCCATTTGTCAGGATGCCTACGAGGGGACTCTGGATTTAGGAACTGGATGTCCTAATGGGGTCATGACATGGCGTCTGCTGGTCTCAAGCAGAGTGCCAGTTGTCCACCAAAGGACCTGCACAGAACACTTAGCGCACATACACAGATACACATGATTCACAGCTTCTTCAAGGTTGAAGTTGATCTGAGCTCTGCTCTGAGCAGGAAACTTTCCCAAAACATACTGATAACATGTTCTTTTCTCTCAGTGAGAGGTACAGACAATATTCAAAATTATTTTCTAGTGTTTGAAAAGGAAAATAAATGCTTTAACATACGTCGAGGAAGTCATTCAAATAATTTAATATTTAGAAAGATAAATGTTAATTAATAACTCAAAAGATATGTATTGAAGTGGCAGTGGATTCCAGAATCCACCCCTTCAGCATTTTCTATTACCTAACCCAATCCCTATCCTTACAGGTGTTGAATCCTGCTCCTGGAGGCCACTTTCCTAGCCTCCAGGTGCAACTCAACTCACCTAGGTGGAAATTTCTAGTGATCCTGAAGACCTTGATAAGCTGGACACCTGCCTGAATAAAACCCTCGAAACCTGTGCAAAACACTAGATTTATAGAAACATAATCTGGCATATTTATAATCCTTTTTTAACTAGTGAGATCCAGCTCACTATTTGGTGTTTAACTATATTAGTGAGAATATTTTGGACATCATATAGCAGCCTTTGCTTTACGTTTACACTTAAAACATTTCTCTGATTCCTGCTGTCACTGTGCATTTAATACAATGTTATGTCTTGACTTGTGTTTATCATCACTGTAAGAGCAGAACAAGATTGCAGAGCTTGTGATGACATTCTCGTTGTCACCTACAGAGAAAAATGAAAGCTAAAAACAACAGGGAAATACACTTTTCATGAATTTGCCTTTCAAATGGGCTCAAAATCTTCCTCATTCCTCTCTCTTGTTTTCATCCTGGCAGTAAGAGACTGTATTTTATGATTGGAGGAGAGATTCAGAGAGACTGAGATAGGATTGTTGTCAGATTAGATGTGCGGGCGAGTGGGCGGGTACAGTATATACCATGTGCATGGTCACATTTTGGTTTTGTTTATCACCTCATTTCACAGAAAAACCCGAAGAGACATATTTACACAATTAAAAAAAAAAAAAAAAAGTTATTGTCCTGTTGCACTTCATACTCTTATCATGACAGGACCTCACAAACCTGACAGTCAGATTTGCATTTCTTTTCTTTCTGACATATTCTTCTGTATTGTATTACATAGATAAAATGCTTTTGATGCCTGTTTATGAAATACACAGAGGCATTCAGTTTGATTTTTCTTGAATAGTTTGTTTTGTGATTGATGCCATTATCTGATGCGTTTCATTTACTAGTAAGGAGTGGTGCTTACTGTGGAAACTCGGAGCACCAGGATGTTTCTCATACAAACATGAAAAAGCCCTTAGAGGCCATTAAAATCCTCACTGGTCCCTCAAAGAGCCCCAGTGCACTGCCTCAAAACACACCAAACATGGGGAGGAAGGGGAAGGGGTTGGATATGATGATGAGGAGACAGTGGCATTCAGACACTGAGTTTTATCCAAATGTGCACACAAATTAAAACTCATATTACCACAGATGTGCTGTTTGTTTGTTTGTTTGTTTGTTTGTTTGTTTGTTTGTTTGTTTGTTTTGTTGTTTTTTTTTTTAAACCAAAAGCCACACTTACTTTCACACTTTGGATAAAAGCATCAGCCAAATGAAATGTAAAACATTTGGTTTTAGTAAAAAGTATAAGATTAGTAATATGTTTGTAATATACAACGCTGACACAAGCATTATTTCATAATACAATTTAATGAGATCATGCAAATAAAATGAAACAATGTGCCTCGTTTCCTGTTTATACCTGAGAATTTTGAAGTACATTTTAAACATAATTAACAGTTCTTACAAATAAAACATTATTTTCAATATGAATGTTTACAGAATTTTTAAGGCAGCAACATATTGACTCATTTGTCAATAAGAATGCAGTGAATAAGGCAAGAATATAAACTAAATACACAAAAGAGTGTATTTTGCATCAGAAAACGGTAAAAACTAAATGTAACTTTTAAACTTACAAAGTGAAAAGACAAGGGAAGGTTGTTTACAGCACATTTTATACATAGCTACTAGTAATTAAAAGCACTTGACTTAAAAGTGATAATCATAAAGGGTACAAAATATAAAAATAGTTAGTAAAGCCAGAATACTTGGTCCTTTAGCAGTTGCAGCATAAAACTACTTGCGGAGGAACATTAGGTTTGGTAATTACATGAACTGCGAGTCGCTCCGTTATTCTGCACACATGAATCTGATGGTTTGAGGTGCATCACTTACAACTAGGACTTTGTCAATTTTGACATTTTGTGTCATCATTTAAATTTTTTAAAATCATAATTTAGAATTTTTATTCTCATAATTTCAGCTTTCTTCTTATAATACTGACTTTTTATTCCATACTGACATTTTATGTTAGAATTTCAACTTTCAATCTCGTGTTTTATGATCATCTTATGTGCAAGAATGGGCCTACATACTGAGTCCATGGATACATGTGAGCATCTTATCAGTGCAAATGTCACTAACAACATTAAACCCTCTCACCCCTATAAATAAATAAATAACAAAAAAACAGATATTTAAGATGACTTGTGAGCAGATAACTTATAGTCTGCTATTGTTTTGACTTTGCAATGTTACATCATAAACATTGTTTTGAGAACCTTGTCTCGACGATAAACTTAGCTCATGATGCTTTTGAGAAATGTAGCCTTTTTCAGTGCACTTCAAATATGATGCTATTTGCAAACAAAGCATTTCTGAAAAAACAAACCAAAGTTAATTTGCATTTTATTATGGATAATGTTGCTTTCCGTTTTTGTAGCTTTAAAAAAACTTCCACTGTATGTAGGCATAGTGGGAGCCTGACCTTTCCAATATTTACAGATATGACACAAACACGCGCAGACTAATGATTTCCCATGAAATCCATCCTAACGGCTGTAAAATATGTTATAGGCTTAATGTGATCAGCAGGAAATACAGTAACAGTTTCCATTACATTCCCTGTTCTTCAACCAAATCATTTGCACACTCATCTCATTATTTCTTACTTTTTATATCCAAAGTTGTGGCAGCAAAAGTGAAGCACTGACATCCTCCTCTGACTCAGTGTTTAGTGCAAAATTTCATGCAATTGCTGCCGGTACACCAAGCTATACAGTTGTGCTATGTACCAACTTTATCTTTATTATTATCAGCTCTTACTAATTCATAATGTTTTCAACCTCATGAGCATCTGAACTCGTGCTGTGTCCGCCTGCACTAAGATTGCTTGAGGACTTTTTTCTCAAGTAAACTAAAATGAAAACTATAACTGTACCAAATACAATGCTAATTAAAAGCCAAGGCGATGGTATCCACACACTGCTTGGTTTTGTTGTTCCTTGGTTTTCTTGTTCAGTGGATATGGTTCCTTTTTCTGCTGTTGATTCTGCAACAAAAGTATAACAGGTCATTTTACCTCACTGTGACAGACAACAGACCCGTCTATACTTAATAAACAGCAGCATTCAGACTGAAGTGGATCAATTTCTTTAAGCATTTAGATTTTAAAGCAAACCGTTGTAGTAAAATTAAAACTTCATGCACTAATCTACTACTTTCACACACCCTTAATGATCAGCAGTACAGCAGGATGTTCAGATGAGTGTGAGATGAGGCAGCTGTAGTCTCCTGTATCATAATGAGATTGTGGAGTTTGATGGAGAAGTTTCCTCTCTCATACTCCTCTGGAAATGATTTGGTTCTGTTTTTATACTCTGAATCCTGTTTCTCTTGTGTTCATTAATTAACCAATTTGTGTTTAATGTTTTAACAACACTTAAGAGACTTTCCTTTTAATTCTAGTTTAAATAAAGCATTTGACAACCAAAACACAGCAGGTCAACCACAAACATCAAACTAGACCATGCTTTCTTTGCCAAGGTGTACAACATGTTTGTCCAAATAGCGTTTGATTCTGCATTCAACAAACATACCTGATTATCATGGCTGCCAAATATAACCAATATATATTTTATTTGACTATACTGCATAAAAAGTTTTTAAAAATTAGGATGAAATACTACTTTTTCAACAGAATGTATCGTAACTCTTCCGTTTCTGTGTGCCACGCGTTCTACGGGATGACATCAGACGTAAGTGACGTCATCAGCAATCACGTGAACTGATCAGACATGCGCAGATATTCGTTAATCTTTCTCAAATTTACTTCAGCATATTTAAGATTCCTGATCTCTTGCTGGATTTTCACAGTTATTGTTTCTGATCTAAAATCATCTGTCTGTCACATCTGCACTTTAATTAATCAATAAATGACATGACAAGAGCTTATTTGACGCCAACCTTATATTTCATTAAGTGATGTTATGTTAATATAGCTACTTTAACTTTCAAAATTTGCTTTTACCTTAAAATGTACCAATAACCACTATAATAATACAGGTGACACAAGAGAAGTGGCCTTTTCATAAAACATGGTTAGTAGCGTACGGTGCAGGGTCAAACACAAAGACAAAAAAACAGGGCTAAATAATGCAATAAACATGAACTAAATTACATAAAATGTCACACAAAACACTCATTAGCAATCAAAATGCGTGTTCATTTAAATGCAATGAGTGGACTTTTTACACCATTTCTCCTATTTCCATTTAGCAAAACTTATTTTTTATTAACTACACCCACCCCCATTCCTAAACCTACCCTTAGTGATTTATAGTGCATACACACTTTGAGCACATGTATTCCCTGGGATTGAACCCACGATCACATGATCACATGATTGCATATTGTTATTGCAATGCTCTACCAATTGAGCTACGCGAAACCCAGAACATGACGCAGATAAAAGGGAACAATGCATTAAAATGAAAGTGTCCTGTTGTCAATAGGGCGCCACTCTAGTAAACGCTCCTATGGGTCGTATTTCAGGGAAGTGACAAACGACCTATATGGTCATATTGGTTGGAGAACATGTTGCTCCTTGCCTCCTTTGCCAGACCTAACGTGACACTAATCTTTGACTGTTTTAATAATTTTGTTAAACAGATGAAAAATTTGACATTTGAAAATATCAGCAGTTATCAGCAGTTGTTATTTTCTTGTTCATTAGGTTATTTTGTGTTTCACCTCACCTCTTGCAGTTGCAAAATGGTGGCTCTACTGTGTGACAGAGTGAACCATGCTTACCCACCAAACCTTCGTCACTTAGCAGAAACTATTACAGTAACTCTTTTCTTGTTTCACAGTGTTTCTAGACAAAGCAACTCAGTCTCATGAGGATTCGTAATAATTTGTACGAGATCATACAAATTCAAACCTAAACCTGACCATGGTTGTAATATGGAAAAACTGTATAACTATAGAATATTTAGTAAAATCTTAGTCGTACTTTATAATATCACACAGTTTTAGCATATTGTACAATTATTAGTCATGAGTGCGTTGGATATATTTGACAATAGGTTTGCTGATGTTACTGCAATTATCTGGAAATTTACTGTCATGTTTAACTTGGTTAGTAAAGTAATGGTGGTGGTGGGCGTTAAGTGTTGAAAAAAGTATTACAATGTGGTCAGAGCAAACTTGACTTCCTCTGCTGTCTGGTTCAGAGCTGCAGTAGACTTTATCATAAATGTGTGGAAGGAACCAGGTTTCATTAGATTCAATGGTTTATTCATCCAGAACATGAAGATCATTCAGCTTCAGCTCTGTGAGTTTATAACATAGAATATATTTGTGTATATTTATGTAAAGGTTCACAATAGTTTTAAGCAGCTAATTAAAACATTTAAATTAATTGTGATGCATGTTTATTTATTTTATCTTATAGATGTATTAATCTGTTGTCGAGCTGCAGCAGCAAATCAACTAATGATTTGGGATCAAATGTGACCATAAACTGTATCTTGATGGTAATGGGTTTATTGGATTTTACTGAAAACACCAGATCCTCCAACAGTGATTCTACGATCAACCTCAACTCCAAAAGCACCTTTTTACTATAATAATAATAAACAATTCCTGCAATTAAACATCTGGTTATAAATAATGTGACTGCTGATGAATTAGGAGTTTATTACTGTATACACACCACACCTCCAAAACTCAGCACAGCACCAGACTGCACATCGCCGTGAGTTCATTTGCTAATCCATATTGATGATAAATATTTTCTCTTATTTATTTTACATTTGTAATTCACTACTTCAGTTTTTGGAGCATAAAAACATTACTAGAGTACTCAATTGTAGCTCCACAAAAAGTTGGATATGTTAGATATTTACCTCAGTTCTACAAAATTGCAGTCATTGTGCTCCAGACTGTCAGCAGTTGTTACTGTAACAGATTATAAACACGTTCTTTTCAGAACCAATTCAACTAACTGAGTCAACTAAGTGTCACAATCAAACAGCCGTGGAGTGTATTGATCAGAATCAGACACAATGGCAGATTATCATCATAATATCTGGTCTGATGAACGGGCTTCTGGTCATCGTGGTTATCGTTGGTGAGTTATCAGTATGTTGTTCTCTATAGGCAGCTGAAGTTAAATAGTGCAAGTTCTTTATTTAGGCTTTTAACTTATTTTTGGCATTTATATACATTGAATCTGAATTCACCGTTTTACCATTTTTAGGACTAGTAATGGTTTTTATTATTGGAAACAGAAGGTCCACAGAACACTCACAACATCTCAACACTGATCTACAGCAGTCACAAGTTATAGAAGAGCATCAGGACCAGTTTCAGGTAAGAATTTATTAATGAAGCTCTTGATTGTATAATTGTAAGATTCTTGCTTATCTTTCATTTGTTTGATAAAATAATAACTTTGATCCATGTTGATACGGTTTTTATTGTTTTCTTCACTGCTCTTTCAGTATGCTGAGGTGGATTTTTCCAAGCTACATAGAAACTTTCTGTTCAGCCAAGTCACCTATGCTGTACTAAAGCTGGTAAAATCATGAACGTATGCGTATGATGGGCAACTTATTTTGTTCACGTTTCTTGAATTTTCTAACCACAAACTGGTTTTGGCAGCTCTCAGCAAGCATGCTGGGGATCTGCTGGAAAGTTAAAAAAAAAACAAAACAATATGTTAAAATGGACTAACTTAATGTGATTTGATTTATCACTGCATCAGTTATTTTGTACAAAAAAGCAAACGGCATCAGTTAACTGACAAAAGGTTTAACTGCTAGGGGGTTTAAACAGCTGGTGGGTTTATTGAGCTGTCACAGCACATGTACTACACTAAAGAACTTATATTGACTAAACTGAATTATTTGTAGTGTCTTATTGTGTTTAAAGTGCCAAAACACACAAGGTACAGATAAACAGTTGGTTTGGTCTAAGTGAATGTAATCATCTGGAAGAATAATGTATGTTCAGTATATTCATTACTGGATCCATGCATTACTGTAGTTCTAAAGTGACAGCAGCTAATATAGAATCAGTAATCAATATACATTTATTTACAGTGAAGAATTCTTTTTTTTCCATTTGATTATTCCTTCCTTCTTTTTTTTTTTTTTTAAACACATTTTATCAAAATCACAACGTTTAAACAACACATTAAATTTTCCATTATTTTCCAGTTCTCTTACTTGAATGCTGTTTTTAGTATACCTACTGTACCTGGAAAAATAAGCAATTTCATTTGCATCTTTCTTTTATTATATTTGTCCTTTTTTTTTTTTTTTTTTTTTTTTTTTTAGTTTTTTCTATGTGGATGTGGCATTGTCTTCTGCAATAAAACATTATTCAAAGAAAACATTTTCAAATAAATGTTATTTACAAAAGGTATGTGTGATAATGTGCAAGAATATGGATGTACTGTAGTATTGAAAAAAAAAGTATATTTTGTGCAAAAAATAAACAACGTAGAGATAAGCTCATTCAACAGCATTGTAGCAATGTCATTTTACAAAAGAATAATAATTATTAATAAAATAATTATTTAAAAACAATATCTTTGTTAGTGAGGTACATACAATGTAAGTGAATTGGATTAAATTTTGAAGGCTTAGGGCAGTTCAAACACTGAACTGGACTAGATCCAAAAGCAACAGTATGAACCAAAAGGTCTGAGACCACATTCCTACTTAGTGGACCCAAAAAAGGATCTGAGTCCTCTATCAGGGACAGGGACAGTGTGACGTAAAGAGATCTGGGTCCTTTTTCACTTGGTTCACCTCTGGTCACTTAAGGATTCTGAGTTGGTTCTTTTGAAGAGGACTCAAGTGTGAAAACCCTAAGACTGTATAAAACATTCCTTATATATATATATATATATATTATAATAAATTCTGTTGTTGTCGAGGCAACCACACCCTCTGCACCAGACCTCTACACTCTACCCACTCGTTTCCCATCACCAGAGACACTTACCTTTGCGATAATAAAACATTAAAAACAAGAAAAAAAAGAGCAAAGAAAGAGCAAGTAGAAAGTTATTCTGAATGGCTTGCATGAGTTACACCTCAATTTGTATCACTTACATTTATTGATGTCATATTTATATATATTTTGTATACGCTATATGCAGACATGCAACTTGTCAATTTGTTTTCATCTGAATTCAACTGAAGTGCAAACCAAAATATGTTCCATTGTGGCAATATGTGGCAACCAATGTGGACAGGGTCTCTTCACCTTGTTAGAGGTGAGGTTTAACCTTGCACAGTGTTTTTCCAATACCATATATACTTAATGTATCTCTGTTCTCACAGTTGTCTAAACCTCAAATGGAACATCACCATTATAGTATGAATGACTATTTGTTTACTAGATCTACACAGTGAACATTTAGTCTCTTGCCAAGTGTGTTAATGCAGTAAAACACACTTCACACTTGATACTGCATTATATTCTATGAACATCCAACAGTTATAGACTGCATCTGTGAAGCAGCTTCACATTGATCTAGGGTCATTCAACCTCAGAGGCTTTACCAATGAAAAAAAAAAAAAATGTTTTACTAGGAGTGCAAAAACTAGGCCTCAGGGAAATGGCAAAGAAATACAAGAATAATGCACCTAGTCTATGAATATGAAAATCTAGTGCTGTAACAAACAAGCAGTGTGATGCATGAAACGTCCCAGTGCTGTTGGCCTAATGCTGCCTTTCACATGCTATCAGAATTGTTGTAAATACGAGTTTCCTAAAATTGGACATGAATGCCCTCTCAAGTTGTTGATTTACCACTTGGAAGCTCGGTGGATAATTATGATACCCAAGTTTCCAATTTGGATGTGCCATAAACATGGCAGAGGGGAGACAATTGCTGCTGTGATTGCTATTCTTTATAGTTTTTTCCCACAACAGCTACATCACCTTATCATAAAGCAGGCATATTTACTATATTGAATAATCATTTGAAGCATACTGTATGTTTTATACACAGCGAAATAGTATTTGACCGAAATTCCAGAATTGCCAGCAAGCTATCAGATAGCACAATGAATGTTTATGATTGTCATGAATGGGATGTTAATATAATTTTGGCTTTAATAAGATTTTTCCAATAATATGCAAGAATAACCCTGGTGTCCTGTATGATTCCGTTCTTTCCTATACAAAGCACTTGAACAGACAATCACGACTCATATCATGCACTTCAGAAGGGGGAAGTAGGAAATTTCCAATTGCCTGTAAGGCAGCATAAATCTTGGAACACAGCTGGAACCTGATCTGAGAATCTGATAGCTGTATAATATTATTACGTAGCCTATAGTAGTCTAAGTACTAACATATTCTTTAATTTAGCACATTTCATTTCTGTAGCGCTACATTTGATCAATTTTTATCCTTTTAAGGTCATCAAAACAATTCAGCCACAATAATCCTTTTAGTTGTTTCTGTTCCTGTTGTTAATACCTAGACCTGATTTTTTTATTGTAGTGTTTGTATTAGCAGTTTGTGATATACAGTATACATTAACATTTAAAATGAAAAGAGATGAATATGATTCATAATAATCTAGCGTCCATATCTGGTTTACATCCCAGTGTACGTAGGTGTAGTATTGCACTTTAACGCTGGTTGCCCACTGTTAGAAAACCAGACAGCGCAGCTGGCTACTGCGCCTAAATAATGTTAGTCGATATTGACAATACACTCTATTCCCATCTCCAAGAATTAGCTCACCATGTGGAAGTTTTCCCTGGATTCTGCAAATTAATCAGCTATTTTTGTGGCAGTACTTGCCGATCACATTGA
>JAOTNS010001592.1:0-65239 GCA_028476615.1 Culter alburnus | reverse complement strand
TCCCTCTGAAAGATCGCATTATTGAGGGCCTAAACATGCTCGAAAATTCATGAAACTTTGCACACACGTCAGAAGTGGTGAACATTTACGTCTGATATGGGTTTCAGAATTAGGTGTGGCAAAATGGCTCGATAGCGTCACCTACAAAATTTCAATTAAGCACCCTTCGTGCTACATTTCACATACAGGTATGAAATTCGGTAGACAAGTGTAACAGCCCTATACCTACAAAAATGTCCCTAGGTCCAAAATCTGAAAACCCAACAGGAAGTGAGATATTTTGAATTTTCTCTGCAAAATTTTTGCAGTTTTTGCCATTTCCAGATGTTGTATTTTAACTAACTCCTCCTAGAGCTTTAATTAGATCACCATTATATTTGGTCAGTCTAATCTTAAGACCTTTGCGACATTAAATTGTGAAGATCTTGAGTTTTCACTGAAGGGCATGTCCGTGGTGGCCTGACAAAGTTCAATGTTTCGCTATGAAACAGGAAGTTGTTGTAACTCGGGCATACAATGTCCGATCGGCTTCAAACTTAACATGTTTTATTAGATTCCTGCCCTGAATACATCTACATGCCAATATTCAGTTACAGTCATAGCGCCACCTGCGGGCAACAGGAAACGGCATGTTTAAGATGGTGCATAGACGCTGTGGCTCGGAGCTCTACTTTTTAGTGCTTTTTTTGTTTGTTTTTGTATGTCTTTTTGGTTATTTTAACTCCGGTCTGTCGGCCAAACATTATCTACAGCCGACAAGAACTTCTGTTATTAGGATTACAGAGAAAGGGGATTGTTGCAGCTGAGTTTCTTCACTCCCTTAACATACCAGCGGACATAGCCAAAACAGCGGGCTCTCCGTGGTTCGTAGTGCCTGAGAACAAAAGGAGGAGACAGCGTCGGGAGAGAAAGCAGAAACGGGGCTGCAGGGCGGGCGCGTGGGAGAGACTGAGAAAATCACCACATACACCTCCACTCCCCAGCCTTTTTCTCACAAACGCCAGGTCTGTTGTGAATAAAATAGATGAGCTGAGGCTTCAGCTGGAGGATAACAGATACATCAGAGACTGCTGTGTGTTTATAATTTCGGAATTGTGGCTTCACCCTGGAATACCCGATGCAGCTGTGGAACTAACAGGTCGCATTCTACATCGTTACAACAGAAACCAGAACTCGCAGAAACAACAAGGTGGGGGTCTTTGCATTTATATTAGCGAAAAATGGGCTAATAACACTAAAACTGTAGACAGCCACTGCTCTCCAGATTTAGAATATTTGACAGTTAAATGCAGATCCTTTTTCCTCCATCGAGAGATTTCATCAGCTGTTTTGATCACGGCCAGTGTTGTAATTCGAGCCCGAGTCAAGACCGAGTCCAGAGAGGGTCGAGTCCGAGTCGAGACTGAGACCAAAGAGAGTCAAGTCCGAGTCGAGACCTAGACCAGAGAGGGTTGAGTCCGAGTCGAGACCGAGTTCACATAAGGTTGGGTCTGAGACAAGACCTAAAGAAATCGAAAGACCTAAAAGGATATATAAATGTTTGGTGGAAACAAAAAAAATGGCACCATTCTCATCAAATATACCATGGCATGTACACTGTATTTTATTTACTTAGAGTGATATTGGTTTAAAAAAATATTATCAGTTAAGGGTAAAAAGGCCACATAGTAGGTGGTGTAAAGGTAATTTGTTAGAAAATAATTCTATTTTGAATAAATGCTGTTATTTAAAAAAAAAAAAAAAAAAAAATTAAATCAAAGATTTTAAATCAATTGACTGAAGGATCACAGCATGTTATAAAAAAAATATATATATATTAAGCAGCACAACTGTTTCCACTTTCCAACTTTGAAAATTAATCATCATATTAGAATGATTGCTGAAGGATCATGTGACACTGAAGACTGGAGTAATGAATTGCATCAGAAATAAATTAGATTTTAAAGTACATTCAAATAGAAAACCATTATTTTAAATTGTAATAATATTTTTAAAATATATATTGCTGTTTTTGATTAGATAAATGCAGGCTTGATGAACCTTATTTCATAATGAGAGACTTATTTCATAATGCCACATAAGCTAATAATTATCAAAAATGGTAATATTCACGTCACCATTTCGCCACCCTACACATAATAGGCCTGTAGGTGGTACTTTGACTTCATTAACTATGATGGTTTCATCAAATAATAAACGGTGTATCAACACTAAATGAATTGAACCATTAATGCGACTTTTCGCTTTGTAGTCAGTTAACATCCATTTTGTCAGCAATGTAATTTAATTTGTAAAATGAGACAAACAGAAATCACTCATCTGTCCATGTAATTTCCACTTCATGTTGTCTAATTTGAACTTGTTGTGCCAGATCACGATTGGTTGGGGTGTTATACATGACAAACCGGCATTGGTGAATTATGGAATATTTTAAAATATATAATAAATAGATTTTTAATTAAATCAACACGCTAGCTTTGATTATTGATGGGGGAAAAAAGTTACAAAAAATGTTTGGTTTATTTTTTCTTCCGTCGAGCCATAGGCACTCAGTGAAAGAACCATATATGGCTCGAGAGAAGTTTCGAACAGACTGTGGAAAAATCACGCACGCAACCCATAGTAACGCCTTATGGCAACGCCTCACACTGACGAATTTTCCAACTTTTCAGCGATTCATTACTATTGTACACATTGTCATGTTAATTATAATTCAAATGCATTTTGTTTTATTGACCACAATATTATTATTGCTCTTTGCCCCCGAACATTAACATACAGTAATAGTCATGAAATATTTTGAATGGGACTCGGAATGGGAATGAGTCCGAGTCCTAATATGTACGAGTACGAGTCAATTCCGAGTCAATATGCACACAAGTCCATGACAAGACCAAGACCGTTACAATATGGTCTCGAGACCTACAACACTGATCACGGCAGTATATATAGCTCTGGATGCTAAAGCAAATTCAGCTCTTAGCCTCCTATATAGTGCTATTAATACCAAACTGAAGAAATATCTAGAGGCAGTACACATAATAGCAGGGGATATCAATCATGTTGATTTAAAAGAAGTACTTCCCAAATTTTATCAGCACGTGAATTGGGCTACACGTGGGTTAAAGGTACAATATGTAGTAATTTTGTCCGCTAGAGGTCGCTAGAAGCCTACTCAAAACAAACGCGTAGCTTGATGACGCCAAGTTTTAGAGCAGAATCTTGGGGATTGTGGTCTCCATCTCAACGGACGGTGCAAAAGAATAGGGATTGCAGTCGGGAAGAACTCACGTTTATGGATGAGATTATTAATGTTACTGTAGTATGAAGCAGAGCAGGACCGAGTGTTGTGGGAGCTGAACAAGGCCACTGGAGCAATTGCGCAACACACTCCGCATGCTGCGGAACTTTTATTATGACACAGTTGCCGGCGCCGCTTCCGCTTTTCCGGTCATAAGTATGAGATAACACAGCTCTGTTTATTATTAGATACATTTGAGAGTGTTCAAAATGTTATAACGTTACTTTGAGCATTCGCTCGGCGGCTGATGTGAGACACTGTTACACACTGCAGTAAGCTAGATCGATTTTAGAATATCATATCAAATGTTGGATGGCTTGTGTTGATAAATGGCATGCAATTCATTTTAAAACATATTGTATTATGATGGAGAAAATTATGTATTGCTGTTAATAAAAATAAAGCTGCATCTGATTATGCTATGTTAGCTATTTGACAAAATAGTGTTTTTCTCTGAGGCACGGTAAAGCATGGTACTCGAAAAAAATCAAGAAAATTGATTTAAACAATAAGACTAAATGTGTTGAGCTATATAACAATTCGTTTTCTGTCTATAAATATATCAAAACAGTTGTTCCCTTGTCTAATAAAACATGTAATATTTTAAAGCATCTTTGGTGTTTCCATGGTTTCTACAAAATAAAACCGGAAACCGAGGGTAATGCGGATATGACGCAATTGACAGGCGACTCCTCACACGTCCCGGAGCCTTGGTTAAAATTGCAATTTTCTCACGATTTACAAATAGTTGGAAACATTTGAGATATCGTAAGTACTCAAGTGAACAATATATAATATATAACACTATATAACAATATATAACACTGGCCTAGTGGTTTTTGGATATTTTACTGCAAAAATATTACTTATTGCACCTTTAAGTCTACTTGACAATGTCTATTCTAACATTAAACAGGGATATAGAGTTATATCAACTCCTCGGGTGTATGCTAACCGAAAACCCTGGATGACAAGTGAGGTTAAGACCCTGCTGAGGGAAAGAAACAACATTCAGATCTGGTGACAAGGAACTCTATGCCAGTGCAAATCTGAAAAGAAGCATTAGACGGGCCAAGTTGGACTACAAAAAAAAAAATTGAGGACCATCTCCTCAGTAACAACCCGATGTGAGGCGAGTGTTAAAGACTGTAACAACCCGATGTGAGGCGAGTGTTAAAGACTGTAAACCCCAGAAAAGCAGCAGGACCTGACGGCGTCACTGGGAAGGTGCTGAAGAAATGCGCGGACCAGCTCACGGGGGTCTTTACTAAAATATTTCAATCAGTCCCTAACACAGGCAACGGTTCCATCCTGCCTGAAATCCTCAACCATTATCCCTGTCCCAAAGAAGACCATTATTAACAGTTTAAATGACTATCGGCCAGTGGCTCTTACTCCAGTCGTCCTGAAGTGTCTGGAGAAACTGGTCAGAAGCCACATTATTGAAGGACTTTCATCCATAAGCGACCCACACCAGTTTGCATATAGGGATAATAGATCAACAGAGGATGCTATAGCTATGGCCCTTCATACAACCCTAACCCATTTAGAACAGAAGGACAGCAATACCAGGCTTCTCTTCATCGATTTCAGCTTGGCTACGACTGCACCCCTATCCACCCAAGTAATTCCATCGTGAAGTTTGCGAACGACACAACAGTGGTCAGGCTTATAAAAGGGGAAGAGGAGTCTGCATATAGGGCTGAGGTGGAAAAATTGACATCATAGTGCAATGATAACTTGGTTCTTAATACTGCAAAAACTAAGGAAATAACAGTGGATTTCAGGAGAAACAGTACTGACCCCCAGCCCATATACATCAACGGGGACTGTGTGGAGAGGGTCTCTAACTTCCAATTTCTGGGCCTGTACTTGGATGATGATCTAACCTGGAAAACCAACACTACTATGCTGGTCAAGAAGGCACAGCAGCGACTCCAATTTCTAAGGGTCCTGAAAAGTAATGGCTTAGCTAAAGAATTAATGGTGTCCTTCTATAGAAGTTCTGTGGAAAGTATAATAACATATTGCATTCCAGTGTGGTTTGCCAGCTGCACGGCTAAGGAAAAGAGAGTGCTTCAGAGAGTGATCAACACAGCTCAGAAGATCACTGGCTGTGAGATCCTGTGAGATCTTTAGAGGAGCTGTACAGGACTCGCTGTCATAGAAAAGCTTGCAGCATCCTGAAAGACTAATCACATCCAGCTCATCATCTGTTTGAACTGTTACCTTCAGGGAGGCGGTACAGGATAATAAAGGCTAAAACAAACAGATTGAAAAACTGCACATACCATAGGGCTGTTTTAATTTTAAATGAACACTAAATTGAATGTTTTTTGTGACAACCTCTTTCTGTAAATGCCTCTCTATGTGATTGTCTCTTTCTGCAAATGCTTCTTTTGTGAGTGGAATGCTTATTTTTGTAATTATTTATAGTCATTTATTTATAAATTACCTCAATTGTGTTGCATATGATATGCAAATATTGCTGTTAATGGTATATTTATTATTATATTTGATTATATATATAATTATATATATATATATATATATATATATATACACACACACATTTCCAGTCTATTTATTTACTTATTTATTCACTTAAAGGTGCCCTAGAACCCTTTTTCACAAGATGTAATATAAGTCTAAGGTGTCCCCTGAATGTGTCTGTGAAGTTTCAGCTCAAAATACCCCACAGATTTTTTATTATTCAATTTTTTAACTGCCTATTTTGGGGCATAATTAAAAATGCGCCGATTCTGTGCGTCCCTTTTAAATGCTCACGCTCCCCACCTCCAAGCTCGCAACTCTATAATACATTGCATAAACAAAGTTCACACAGCTAATATAATCCTCAAATGGATCTTTACAAAGTGTTCATCATGCAGCATATCAGATCATGTAAGTATATTTATTTGGATGTTTACATTTGATTCTGAATGAGTTTGATAGTATGCTAACAGGGCTAAAGCTAACATTACACACTGTTTGAGAGATTTATAAAGAATGAAGTTGTATTTATGAATTATACAGACTGCAAGCATTTAACTCCCTCGGGTCGGCGGTCACGCCGGCGTGATCACCGCGTTTTTTTTCTAACCAGTGTGAAAGAGACTCAAAATACTCCATCAATGTTGCACATACAATTAAGAGCTATACACCATTTTAATCTGTGGAATATCTTCTTTTATTTGTGTACACTCAGAGTAAAAACAAAATGTTGTGCTTTTTGTAAAATAAAGAAAACTAACATGATGCCTGATCTCTCGTCTCCCTCTGAACGAAGTCCAATCTGATAGTTCTCAGAAAATGAACTGTACTTAGTGAATACTAATCACAAAAAAATTAGACTTGTGTCTAAAGACACGTTGAAATGTCAGGTTTTAAATCGTGTAAGTCAAATCGAAAACAAACCTTCTGTGTTTATGTAATCTGTATGAAAAGAGAGCCATGTCAGAAGTCCTTGATTCAGCTCATTATCCGCAAATGCGGCCACGCCCACGGAGCGAGCGCTATTCAGACGCAAATTCTGAGACAATACATGCATTCATCGTCTCAATCGTGTATTTATTGTCTTGAAAAGTGTTTTGAATAGCCATAGTTAGCGATCTCTGGCCTCTGTTAATTCACTTATTTCCTTTCCCTATTCTTCTTTAGCATTGGCATTTGTGGACTAAAAGTGCACAGAGCGCCCTCCGGCTGCAAGTATGAATTGTAAACACAGTATCCAGCGTTCACAGTGACGACAATAAATAATGAATAAATACTCCTCTGTATAGAAAATTGACATAAACATGAGAATCCATCAATATTTCTCCAAATGTGCATGCTTTTAAGCTAAAAGCCTATATGAAATGCCATAGAGGTAACATAACTGTTCAGACACTTGTATCATAGAAAGCATTATTTTAATAATAGAATACCATTATTTTAAATTGTAATAATATTTCACAGTATTGCTTTTTCTGTAGTTTGATTTACATTATGATGAGCTTGAGACAGATCAACAGAGGGTTTTTCACAGCCTATCTGACTGAAAGGCCTCATTATTTATGCAGGTCATTAGAGCTCTTTTATGCAATTTTGTCTTCTCAGGTGAGAATCACCCATTATACATGAGGATTCATGCCTCCACGCATACTGTGTTTCTTGACCAAAGATGTTTTAGAAAATTTAAATCTCTCTATTGTTTTATATGAACAAGCAGGCAGCATAATTTTCACCTCATTTTGAAGCAAAAACTCTAGTCTACAACCTCCAATACCCAGAATCCTTGTGAACAAAGATTTAATATATATATGTTGGCTTTATTTCAGTGACTTAAGTTTTTGTTTTTTCATAACCATGCATAAACGTTACCTTCAAAAATACAAACATGTACATACATGTTCCTTACATATTATTGTAGCCTAGTTTGTGCTGAATACAGTGTAATGACACTTTTTTCCATTAATATGTTTATGAACAACTGAAAAAAGCATAAATGTCAGGGCATGTCAAAACTTCTCCAGGCCCCAAATCAGCCTCAGACCCCTGAGGGTTAATAATGAAAATAACGACATGGCTTTGGTCTCCGTGAATGCAGTAAGAAACAACTTTATCCACATTTAATATCCGGAGGATATTGGCAAAGATGGCGCTGGTGTACATGGCATGCCGTCTACCTGCTCTGTTTGTCTTTGTTTTGTCACTACTGTTGATAACCTGTTTCACACAACATGTGTCCTCAATGTTCATCTATGATCGGACTCAACTCTTAAAGATTCAAGCGACAGTGGAGGCTGCGTTTAAATACGATTTTAAAGGATCTGGTTTTATTCCTCCACACCTGCTAGAAAATGTTCCTGTGTACTTGTGTCGCTCCTCCCCCGGCGTTCATTGAAGACGACGCGGTAGGAAGCGAGGAAAGCGTGGAGGTATCATTGTGAAATTGAAACAAGCCAGGGGTGGCAGAGAACTCGGTGCCGTAATTCGTTTGTGTTCAGGGGTCGCGGTTATGGGAGGTGATAACCGGAGGATTGATTTCTAAAGATGACATTGGATGTCAGTCGGTATCTTTTGAATTTTATAATAGCTTTGAATTACAGACTTTTCAGATAATGCAGCCAACTCCTGTGCTGGTTGCAGTTGTGTATCGTCCACCGAAGCCAAATAAGGACTTTATAAATGAATTCTTTGATCTCGTGAGTAGACTGGTTGTAAAATTTGACTGTTTTTTAATTCTTGGGGATTTCAATGTACATTTGTGCTGTGGACAGGATGCTGTGTCTAGAGAGCTCCTAAATGTGATTGAATCTTTTGACTTGATTCAGTGGGTTAAAGGGCCAACTCATAAGTTGGGCCACACCCTAGATTTGATTTTATCTTTTAATCTGCATATTCAGGATTTTGAGATTGATGAGGTAGTGTTTTCTGATCATAAGCCAGTCTTTTTTAATGTCTCTTGTTATAAGAATTTGAGAATGCCAGTGCTTAAAAAAAACATGGTCTAGGAAAATTAACTCATTGACTAGTGCAGAGTTTTCCATGTTATACAGAGACAGATGTGGAGTTACTCAAATGTGAAACATCCTTGATGAATTTAAGTGTGGATGAGCAGTTGAATCAGTTTAACTCTGTTTGTGTGGAAATTCTGGATAGTGTTGCTCCTCTTAAAGTGAAAAGAGGTAAATCAAAACATCAGCCATGGGTAAATGAATCCTTAGACAACTTACTCTGCAAGCCGAGAAGAGATGGAAAAAACATAGATTGCAGGTCAATTATGAAATATTTCGAGATTCCCTACTGACATTTCAGAAAGCGTCTAGAGATGCAAAACACAAATTTTATTCTGATGTTATTACTCTAAATGCAAATAAGCCTAAAATTGTATTTGAGACTATAAACGCAGTCATTAACCCTGTTCAAAATATGGTTCCAGATCCTGCTATTTTAAGTTGCGAAGATTTTCTTAAATTCTTTTATGGGAAGATTGTCGACCTGCAGTCTAAAATACCAAAAGTGCTTGTGGTTCCATCTGTAGACCCGGCTGTGCCGTGCAGCACGGAATGGGGGGAATTTTATCCCATCACCCTTCCAGCTCTGGCAGATGTTGTGTCACATCTTAAACCCTCTTCATCTAAAGGGGATGTTATGCCACCGTGGTTTTTTTAAACAGATTTTTGATAGTGTAGGGACCACTGTACTGCTGTTTATTAACAAATGCCTCAGTCAGGGCATTTGCCCAACGACCTTTAAGCATGCTACTGTTTTTCCATTGTTAAAGAGGCCAAATTTGGCAATAGAGGATCCTAATCACTTTAGACCCATTTCTAATTTACCTTTTTTTAGCAAAGGTTTTAGAAAAAGTAGTTTTTAAACAGTTACAAGCACACAATACGTTGAATGCAATAGAGATGAGCCGTTTCAGTGAGGCTTTAAGTCCCGCCATAGTACCGAGACAGTGCTTGTTAAAGTGTTAGATGACATTTTGCTGTCACTTGACAATGGCGAGAATGTTATTCTAATTTTGCTCGATCTTAGTGCGGCATTAATCAATCGTCTTGAACACTGGGTCAGCTTAAAAGGCAATGTGCTGAAACGGTTCGAATCATATCTCATGGACAGGTCTTTCTCAGTTAGCAGTGGGAACTGTCAGTCTTCAAGAGCATATCTTCCCTGGGGTATTCCACAAGGGTCGATTCTTGCCCCAATACTTTTCTCCCTCTACATGCTACCCTTGGGGGCTATCTTCAGAAAATATAACGTATCTTTTCACTGCTACGCTGATGATACACAGATCTATTTGCCCGTGAGAGAGATACAGCCAAATTCATTTGATGCTCTATTAACATGCTTTCAAGAGGTTAAGGACTGGATGGCTGCAAATTGTTTGATGCTTAATGAAAATAAAACCGAGGCTATTGTGTTTGGCCCTAGGAAGCATGAAGTAATCCAGCATTTAAATGCTACTACCCTATCAGGATCTACTAAATCTAAGGTGAAAAACCTGGGGTTTGTTTTGGACAGTGAGTTAAAGATGGATTGTCAAATAAACTCAGTTGTCAGATCATGCTTTTTTAATCTACGTCTGTTAGCAAAGACTAAATCATTTCTATCTTTATCTGATTTTGAGAAGGCAATTTCAGCTATGTTTTTTTCTCGAATGGATTATTGTAACTCCCTTTACTTTGGAGTTGATGGTAAAGCACTAATGCGTCTGCAGAAAATTCAGAACGCAGCAGCGAGAATGATTAAGTCTGCAAAAAAACATGACTCTGTGACTCCACTTTTAATTTCACTGAAGTGGTTGCCAGTACGTTATCGAATTGTTTTTAAGTTTCTTGTACTTGTTTTTAAGGCCATTCACAATTTAGCGCCTACTTATTTATCTAGGATGGTGACAGTGTATACTCCGCCAAGATCCATGAGATCCGAAAACAAATATCTGCTTGTCGTTACTAAGACAAAATATAAACACAAAGGTAATCGAGCCTTTTCTCGAGCCGGTCCTAAATTGTGGAACGATCTCCCAGTCGCGATTAGATCCATCAAATCTTTACCTGTTTTTAAAGCTATGTTAAAATCACATTTGCTTAACTCTGAATGCAAGTTCTAATGATGGAGAGTGATGTTTAATGTGTGTTATGTGTGTTTTTTGTATTGTTTTATTTGTTTTTATTTTTTTTACTTTTGTTTTTTCTTGCCACCGTGAAGCACTTTGGACAACTAACGTTGTATTAAATTGGTGCTATATAAATAAAATACAAAAATGTAACAGTACATTAGCAACATGCTAATGAAACATTTAGAAAGACAATTTACAAATATCACTAAAAATGTCATGATATCATGGATCATGTCAGTTATTATTGCTCCATCTGCTATTTTTCAATATTGTCCTTGCTTGCTTACCTGCATAAAGTCTGTTTATTCGGCTGTGCACAGCTCCAGACTTTAAAATTGCCTTGTCTAATGCCTTGAACATGGGCTGGTAAATGCAAAAGTTGGGGGCGTACATATTAATGATCCCGACTGTTGCGTCACAGTCAGTGTTATGTTGAGATTCACCTGTTCTTCAGAGGTCAAATTTACATAAGGAGGAAACAATGGTGTTTGAGACTCACTGTATGTCATTTCATGTACAGAACAATTATTTAACTATGCCGAGGTAAATTCAATTTTCAATTCTAGGGCACCTTTAATTGTAAATTTGCTAGAGGAGGAATTTTTCTTGCACATAGGATAGTTGTTTGTAAAGTGGGAGATTGATTGTTTTTGTGCTGAAAAGGATTATATATAATTTTGTTGTACTTGTGTGTATAATGACAAAATATAGCTGCAAGCAGTGATGGCGGGCCCAAGCCTGGTGGCACTGCCACGTCTGTGATTTTAGGGCAACTGCGCACGGCAGGCAATATGAATTTAAACTGGGTAAATGAAAAAGAACTTTGTCAATGTCATTTGAATACATCACATTTACTGCAACCAGCTGGTGCCACTATGACCATGAACCACAACAGCTACATCCATGAGAAAATTTAAAATAAGATGAATTTCATGTCATAGTATGGTCATGTCACTTTGAAATGAGTGTGAAGTTATCTTTTGCAGCTCAAAATTTTCTAAATCGATGTCCAGTGTAAATCCAAGTCCAGTATTTGTCTTAAGTTTTTTTTATATATTTTTCTAAACCATTAAAAGTGTCACTGACACCCACACAGACACACACAGTGAGATTTAAGAACCAGTTGGAGACAGACCAGTTAGTTGAGTCAGATTATTTAATAACATTTTAAACAATAAGAATAAAAGCTATACTGTGACAGACATTGGTCTTTGATAATCTCTTAATAAATACATTCAAATGTAATACTAACTAAAAGCATTTATAGCAAAGTTATCATTAGCAGTTAACAATGGTATACATTCAGATGAATTTATCTTAAGGTCTTTTATTAACCAAATTATTAAACTAAATATATAAAACTATATGGTAAGTGAACTATAAATGAACTGGTTCTATGTCTTTATTTTGTTATACAAATTTATAGAAGAGAAGGGCTAAGACATTTCCTATTCTATAATGCGGACACAGCAATGAAAGGGTTAAACCTGCAAGACGGTCACACACACACACACACACACACGTGAACTCACGCAAGTCTTCTCAACCCTGTTTAAAAATAGATATTTGCTGCCCTCTAGTGCTTAACCTATATATGACATTTGATATTATTTTAATTATTTTAACCAAAGAGCAGTTATCTGCCTAATTTAAACTTACACATACTTCTTGTAATTAAAAAAATAAATTAAAATGTATTTATTTATAATATTTGTATTATTATATATTGAAATAAAGGGTGTATATTTATATATATTTTTGTCCTTAATTTAATCCCTCACCACTTTTGTCTGGATAACAATCCTGACGTGTGTGTGTCAAGTTTCATGCAATTTGAAGCATGCTAAGAGTCTCAAAAGCATCCAAAACGAATATTAGAGTTTGATGTGTTGCCAAGGCAACAGTACTTAAGATATCACGATTCTTTTCAAAGGTCTACATCTGCCATGTTTTGACATTATTCTGATAGAGTTTGAAGCAAATCGGGTAAAATTAAGAGGGTGATCTCTAAGCATTTTGAAAGTGGCACACTTCTTGCTGCCAGTTGGTGGCACTATAACTTTGACTCACAATAGTCAGCCTTGTACAGCGAACGGCCAGACCGTTTGAGATATCCAACATCCGTTTGCAATTTAAAAACTTCAGTGTCTTAGCACCAAGATAAAAAAAAAGTTTGGTGTAAATTGTATAAAGCCTGTAGGAGTAGTAGTTGTCACAGACACGCCAGGTTCCAGCACCCTCCAATCACAGCGCACACCATCTCCTGAGTTCTGATCACCGCCACCTGCACCTCATCAGCACACTCATCACCAGCACTACTTAAGACATACTCACACACAGTCACATTGTCCGGTCTCGTTTGCATCAAAGGACTTACCTGAATGCTTACCTCAAGGACTCCTCTTGCTACTTACCTGTACTCCGGGTTTCCTAGCTCCTCTCCTCGATTCCTATCTGGCGTGAAGTGTTGTCTGAAGTCTTCAACTCCATTCAGCAAGTGTCATTCTCCATTGTCACTCTGCAAACACAAAGGACTGTGTCATTCTCCATATCACTCGTACATCACCAAAGTGCATCTGCTACTCACCTGTCTGCATCGTTATACTCTGCTTGTGTTCAATAAACAACCTGTTATTCCTATCTTCTGTCTCCTGCCTGGTCCTATTGTAACAGAAGACCAGACCATAACAGCGGAATACAAGCATGAGTCAACCCGATCCTTTCCAAGAGCTGGTAGATGCTTTTCGTCGCACATTTGCGGTACAACCACCGGTCCCAGACCCACCACCAGCTCCAGCACCCATCATCACTTCCGCATCCACCGCCACTTCTTCTTCTCCAGTAGCGCACTTCAGTCCCATGGCCCAACCGGCGCCCTACGCTGGTGCGGTGGAGGATTGCAATGGCTTTCTTCTGCAAGTGTCTCTGATCCTGGAGATGCAACCGCACTTATTTCCCACCGAACACTCCAAAGCCACTCACCACGACGATCACACTTACTGCCGCTGATATTACTCTTCCAGTATGTGCCCTCATCGATTCTGGGTCAGCGGGAAACTTCATCTCCGGCGCCCTCTGTCAGCAACTCAACATCAAGACCCAGATTACGCCTAAAGCTTACCAGATCCAAGCCATAACTGGAAAACCTGTAAGTCGAAGACATGTCAACCGGATTACGAAACCCATCCACATTCAAGTCGGCGTTCTTCATCAAGAATTCATTCAACTACTGGTTCTGGAGGGCTCCACCGCTGACGTGATTCTAGGGTGCCCATGGTTGCCCCTTCACGATCCCATCCTCTCTTGGAACAATGGGGAAGTCCTGAAGTGGGGCGACCATTGCTTCTCCGAGGGTTTCTCCAACCTGCCTGTTCCCAAGTCTCCTTGCTCCAATCCGTTTCCAGTCTGTGCAACGTCCATCGAGAGCCCGCTTGAGAAGCGATCTGTGGACATTCCGACCTGTTATGCCCCCTTCAGAGACGTATTCTGCCCCAAGAGAGCCTCCAAGCTGCCTCCACACCGGCCATGGGACTGCGCCATCGACCTGCTTCCGGGTGAGTCAGTGCCACGGGGTAAAATTTACCCCTTGTCCATCCCAGAGGAGAAGGCCATGGTGGAGTACATCGAGGAGGCTTTGGCTCAAGGATATATCCGACCATCCAATTCCCCTGCTGCTTCCAGCTTTTTCTTTGTGGCCAAGAAGGACGGAGGCTTGCGGCCCTGCATTGATTACCGTGCTCTAAACTCCATCACTGTCAAGTTCCGTTATCCCCTTCCTCTCGTCCCTGCAGCCTTGGAACACCTCCATGGAGCCACTGTGTTCACCAAGTTACCTCTGCAGCCTACAACCTGATCCGAATACGTGAGGGGGACAAATGGAAGACCGCCTTCGTCACGCCCACTGGCCACTACGAGTACCTGGTCATGCCGTATGGCCTGGCCAACGCCCCCTCCGTATTCCAGGACTTCATCCACGAGGTGCTCCGGGAGTTCCTCCATAAGTTCGTGCTGGTTTATATCGACGACTGATATACTCCGGAGTATGGCTGAACACCCAACGCCACGTTGCGGAGGTCCTGCAACGCCTGAGGGCTTTCCAACTCTATCTCAAAGCCGAGAAATGCACCTTCCATCAGCCCTCAGTGCAGTTCCTTGGATACAACATCGATCACAGTGGCATCCGGATGGACGAGGGGAAGGTGGAAGCCATCAGAAACTGGCCAACACCCACCACGATCAAAGAACTTCAACGTTTCCTCGGATTTCTCCAATTTCTACAGAAGGTTTATTCACAACTACAGCTCCATTACCAGTCCACTCACCAGTCTTCTCCGCCATAAGCCCAAGTCTCTGTCCTGGACCCCAGCTGCCACCGAAGCTTTCGAGACACTCAAGCAAGCCTTCACGACCGCTCCACTCCTGGTACACCCGGATCCCGATAAGCCCTTCGTCGTGGAAGTTGATGCCTCGACCACCGGAGTTGGAGCGGTCCTTTCACAGCAGCAGGGGAACCCGAGCCGTCTCCATCCATGCGCCTTCTTCTCCAGTAAGCTCAACCCAGCGGAGGTGAACTATGACATCGGCAATCGGGAACTTCTAGCCGTCAAGTTGGCTCTAGAGGAGTGGAGGCATTGGTTAGAGGGAGCTCAGCACCCCTTCGTAGTACTGACCGATCACAAGAACCTGGAATACCTTCGAGCCGCCAAGAGACTTAACCCCAGACAAGCCCGATGGGCCCTCTTCTTTACCAGGTTCAATTTCACCATCTCCTACCGCCCTGGTCCGAAAAACGTCAAGGCTGACGCTCTGTCCCGAATCCATGCTCCTGACGAGGTCAGTGAAGAACCTGAGCCCATCCTGCCTGAAAACCTGTTCGTAAGCCCCATAACCTGGACTCCAGAAACTCTCCCTCCTTCCAATGCCTCCACCAACACTCCGCCGGGTTGTCCCGAGGGCTTACAATACATCACCCGAGCACGACGCACCCCACTGATCCACTCTGCACACTCCTCACTTGGCACTGGCCACCCGGGGGTCAATGAGACCCTCTCGCTGCTAAAAGAGCGCTTCTGGTGGCCCAACATGGCCAACGATGTCAGGAGGTACGTGCAGGGATGCAAGGAGTGCGCGATGTCCAAGAGCCCACGCCATTTACCATCTGGCAAACTTCTTCCTCTGCCCGTTCCCAACCGACCCTGGTCACACCTAGCAGTGGACTTCGTGACAGATCTACCTGCCTCAGATGGTTTCACATGCATCTTCGTGGTAGTGGACAGATTCTTCAAATCCTGCCGACTCATCCCTCTACGAGGTCTGCCAACAGCCATGGAAACAGCGGAGATCATGTTTAACGCCATCTTCAGATACTTCGGTATCCCTGAAGACATCGCATCCGACAGAGGTCCTCAGTTCATCTCCAGAGTCTGGAAAGCCTTCTTCTCCCTCCTAGGTGTGACCGTAAGCCTCTCCTCAGGATACCACCCACAGACGAACGGGCAGGGACTCAGCACATCACCAGCTACAACTGGCCCTTCGTAGACGCAGGATGGTAGCGGATCTGCGACGTTCTGAAGCCCCTGCTTACCAACCTGGACAAAAGGTATGGTTATCTACTAGAGACATCCGCATGCGTCTACCATGCCGGAAGCTGAGTCCCAGATTCATTGGACCCTTCACCATCACGGAGCAGGACAACCCAGTCACCTACCGCCTACAGCTGCCACCTGAGTATCGTATTCACCCAACTTTCCATGTGTCCCTTCTAAAGCCTCACCACCCTTCTGTTCCTCTTCCCAAAGAGCCTGGCGTAGTATTAAATTGATAGCCTGTTTTTTTTCAAAAAATTCACATTCAAACCAAAATAGCTGACTTCCTGTTGGTCGGAGCTAATGACTGTAAATTAGAAAGTTGTCCGTCTTAATGAGAACAATATGTGTACCAAGTTTGGTGACTGTAGTTAAAAATAATCCCCCCACTTTTGTCAAAAGGTGGCGCTGTAGAACCCCTCCTCCCCGCCCATTTATAGGGTTTTGCCCATGTCTACTGGCTGACATCTCTGACGTGTGTATCGAGTTTCATGCAATTTGAAGCATGCTAAGAGTCTCAAAAGCATCCAAAACGAATATTAAAGTTTGATGCGTTGCCATGGCAACAGTGTTTGAGTAATCATAATTCTTTTCAAAGGTCTACATTCACCATGTCTTGACATTATTCTGATGAAGTTTGAAGCAAATTGGGTAAAAATAAGAGGGCGATCTCTAAGAATTTTGAAAGTGACACACTTCCTGCTGCCAGTTGGTGGCGCTATAATTTTGACTCACAATAGTCACCTCCATGTGATCAGGCTCCTACAACGAACACACAGCTGAAGTTTCATCAAAATCAATCAATGTATGCAGAAGTTATAACACATTTCCTGTTTCCCTTTTGAGATATCAAAAATCCGCTTGCAATTTAGCATCATCACTGTTTTGATCATCACATGCTGACCGAGTTTGGTGGTGATCGGATTAATCGCCTAGGAGGAGTATATCAAATTCCAGAGCATGCGTTTTTCAAACAACCCATAATAACTGACTTGCTGTTGAGCTGGCGTGTAACTTAGAACACGAAAGTTGTTAGGCCCGATGAGGTCTATATGTGTAACGAGTTTCATACTAATACGTGCAAGCGTGTTTGATATGTGGACCAAGTTTTTAGGCACCATTCAAGGGGGCGCTGTCGAGCCGCCCTCCACGCCCGGGTACCAGCTTCTGCCCGGCCCTGATGTCCGACGATTCCGATGTGTGTGCAAAGTTTCAAGAGTTTTCGAGCATGGTAAGGGCCCCAAAAATGCCAGAATAGTCGGAAATAAATAATAAATATAGCTGCAAGCAGCGATGACGGGCCAAGCTCAGTGGCACCACCACCCCAATATAAATTAAATTAAAAAAGAATGCTTGTTTGGCAATGCAAATTGGCAAGCTACTTTTTTAGAACCTTTATTCTCTCATAACCTAAACTAAACATTCTTTGTAAAATTCTGTTAAACATAAGTATAATGCCTATTTATGAATATATTAGCCTACTGTATCATATTTAATACACAACATTCTAGGGTTTATAAATTATCAATATGACCTAAACTTTGCTGAAAAAAATCTGTTGTACACAATCTAGTTCATGTCTTCTGTCCTCTGATTGATAGTTCATACTTTTTTATCAAGTAAAGTCTTTTTTTCTCATAAATCTGTAATGATTTTTTATAAAGTAAATGTAAGATAAACATTTACTGGACTGAAGTAACTCGATTATTCATATTCATACACCATTATTCATATTCATACACTATTTTTCTCTATGGATAAAGAAATTAACAAATAAATGTTCTCCAAAAAGCTTTTTGTCATATCTGACATATACATTGACATGAAAAAATATAAGATTTTTATTTTTTATTTTTAACATTAAAAAAATGATGCATGAATAATCAAATAAACCCAAGTTGCTTCAGTCATTTACTTTATAAAAATCATTAAAGATTGAGTAAAAAAAGACTTTACTTGGGAAAAAAGTTATGGTCATATTGATAAACAATAGGCACTAGAAATATGCATATTAAATATGATACAGTAGGCTAATTTATTCATAAATAGGCATTATATTTATTGTTCAACAGAATTTTACAAATGTATGCTTTAAGTTATGAGAGAATAAATGTTTTTTAAAAATTGGCTATAATGTTGTAATACACATTGCCAAACAAGCATTCTTTTTTCAATGAATTGATACCCCTAAACTGGCGACGTATCCTGAGGGATACACACATTTACAGACAGATTATGAAAAATGTAAAAAATTATATTCATAAATTTTGAACATTAACGTAATAAGCTAACACTCAACAACTTTTTGAACATGCAAGTCACCTCCAAATATTGTAAATATGTGAAATATATCAACTTTTATCTGAAGGTGAGTAGATTTCCCACTACAGGTGGTCATGTTGTTTTTAAATGCTGCCCGTGAGCTAAACAAAGATTGTATGAACAAAGTCACCAAATCTACATATTCACAACAAACACCCTTTCAACATGAAACCAAGAAATGGGACCTAAACTTTCCCTGACTCTCCCCACAGCCTCTCAAGTGTTTGTATCCCCCAGGATAAACCACCAATTAAAGGGTTAATGGCAATTTCATGTTTTGTTCAATTATAGCACCACCAAGAGGCACAATCCCACCACTTTTTTTATGTGTCCTCAGAGTGAGCCCAAACATGTATGCATCAAATTTGGTGAAAATATCTCATTTCGTTTTGGAGTCATAGACATTTATATGTATCAGAATATAAAAAATGACCCATGGGTGACTTTGATTGGATTTTTTTTGCAACTTCCTATCAAAATTTTGACATTTGGGCATTAGCATATAGTTAACCAACTATGGTTCTGTGGTTTCATTTCGATTGGACTAACGGTTTTGAAGATATTCGCAAAAGTTTTTCAAGCATTAAATCACCATGTTGCACAAACCATAAGGCGAAACCTATCATGTTTGGTATCGTTGGACTTGGCAAGGATTCACTCCTGTAAAAATAAGTCAACCACATCCAAAGTTATAAGCATATAATTTTTTCTACACTAAGTGCTGCTGGTCCGAAACTTCTCAGGCTCCTTTAGGGCATTGTGCTGATGACCCATTCATAAAATTCATTCGCATATTTTTTCAAAATGGTTTAAGGAATCAACTTGAATTAACTTTTTGTCATCATGGCCTGAAGATGATCTGGTTCAATTTTCATGAGAATCAGAATAATGGCCTAGGTGGAGTTAGAAAAAGTAGGTTTTTCTGAAAATTTAAAATGGCGGGAAAATTTTCATGATGGAAAATTATGTCATAGGGTGCAATCGAATCATCTTGAGCCAAGGAATCATAGGAAGAATTTAAAAAGAATTTTGTTTCTAGCCCTTATGGTTCAAAAGTTATTATCATAAACAGGTGGTGGCACTAAAGAGATTGATTTAGAGACTCCAAATTTGCTATGGTGACACTTCACACTGTATCTGTGTGCAAAACTTTCCCGCAAGCAGTTCTATAGGCTGCCATAGACTTCCATAGCGGAAGAATAATAATAAGAACATTAATGATTACGATAGGTGCCTACACATCTAATGTGCTTGGCCCCTAATAATAAAAAAGAATGCCAACGGATACAATAGGTGCCTTCTGTCATGATTACTAGTGAGAGTGCCCTAATCGGCCACTAGAGGGCACTCCAACCTGTACTCTTGTTTCACCCTTTGGACTTCATTTCCCATAACACACTTCCCGGACTCATTATCCTGTCATTGCAACCAGCTGTTTTGTGTTTGCTCATCAGTGTCTGTCTATTTATACTTGGTTTGTTTTTGCTTTTGTTATCGCGGTTTCATTTCATGTCACCTGCTTCCGTTTGTGTTTTGCTTTATTTTGTATGGACTGTTCTGTGGACTTTGACCCTCGCCTGCCTGGATTATGTTTATTGGATTACCCCATTAAAGCTGCACTTGGATCTTACTTTCTCGTCTCTGTGAGTTGTGACAGAAACCGAGATCATGCAAAGATCCAGCAGCAGGAGACTCCAGCCAGCGGCTAGTACCCGGGGAAGTCAGAGTGGTCCCCAGGATCTGACTAAACTTCTCCAGAGAGGTATGGAGGTGCGGGCATTTACCCATAAGTTCTGGTCACGGGCGGAGAGGTTTAGTCTCCCTGATGCGGTCCTCAAGGACACATTTAATAACTGCTTAGATGACCCTCTGCCGCAGTGGGAGATGGAGCTGGTGAAGGGGTTAAATTTCTGGAATTTCTCTAATTACCTGTATCAGCGTAAGAATGGGCAGATTCGTTACCTCCAGCACCTTCTCCACCCCATCAGTCCACTCGTCAGCCCGCTCCAGCCCGTGGGCCCGCTCCAGAACCCACTCCAGCCCGTCAGTCCGCTCAAGTCTGTGAATCCGCTCCAGCCCGTGAGTCTGCTCCAGCCAGTGAGTCCGCTCCAGCCCGTGAGTCCGCTCCAGAGCCCGCTCCAGCCCGTGAGTCCACTCCAGCCAGTGAGTTCACTCCAGAGACCGCTCCAGTCCGTGAGTTCGCTCCAGAGCCCTCAGAGGAGGTGGGTACAGAGTCACCGCCTCACCTCACATAAAAGGAGGAAGAGGAGGAGGAAGACTTCCTTCATCCCTCAAGGCCCGGAGGCCTTTTCAGAGTCTGTTCCAGCCCCGCATGCGCTTCCTGTCAGTCCCGTCATGGCCAAAAGGACTGTTCTTACGTTCTATGTTCTGGCTGTCTTGCGGGCCTGGAGGATACATTCCAGTTCCTTTGATCATGGACCAGTCTGCCAGCCTGAGCCTGCTGCCGTCCCGGAGCAGCCTGAGCCCGCTGTCCCCAGAGCAGCCCACTCTCCTTGTCAGTCCTGTTATGGCCAAGAGGGATATCTTCACTTTTTATGTTCTGGCTGTCCTGCGTGCGTGGAGGATGCACTTGAACTTTATTGACTTTGGAACAGTCTGCCAGCCCAAGCCCGCTATTGTCCCAGAGCAGCCCGGCTGTTGTTCCAGAGCAGTCCGCTGTTGTCCCAGAGCAGCCTGCTTCCATTCCAGAGCAGCTCGCTGTCGTTCCAGAGCAGGCCGCTGTCGTTCCAGAACGGCCTGTTGCCATCTCAGAACTGCCCGCTCTTCCTGATACGGTCACTGAGACCGTCACTAAGCAGCCAGCTCTCCATGATACGGCCTCGGAGGCTGTCAATGAGCAGCCCGTTTTTCCTGATGTGGTCTCTGAGCTCCCTTGGTCTGTCCTGCCGCCGCCCAGGCCGTCTGCCCTGCCACCGCTGCTGCCAAGGCCATCTGCCCTACCGCCGCCACCGCTGCTGCCCAGGCTGTCAGCCCTGCTGAAGCCCACCTGGTCAGTTCCTCCAGCAACGCCCTGGCATTCAGCCAGGACTCCAGACCTGCTGGAACCTGCCTGATGAGTTCCTCCAGCGCCGCCCTGGCAATCAGCCAGGACTCCGACCTTCATGGAGCCCCCGTGGTCTGTTCCTCTGGCTCCCCCCTGGACTTCATTAGGGGACTCTGGACCTGGCCCACCATCCCTCCCCCTGGTCCTCCTCCAGTCCACCTCCCTCCTGAGAGTTTTGTTTTTTGTTTTGTCTGGTGGAGCGTCTGGTAGCCGCTCCTTTGAGGGGTGGTACTGTCATGATTACTAGTGAGAGTGCCCTAATCGGCCATTAGAGGACACTCTAACCCGGACTCTTGTTTTACCCCTTGGACTTCATTTCCCATAACAAACTTCCCGGACTCATTATCCTGTCATTGCAACCAGCTGTTTTGTGTTTGCTCATCAGTGTCTGTCTATTTATACTTGGTTTGTTTTTGCTTTTGTTATTGTGGTTTCATTTCATGTCACCTGCTTCCGTTTGAGTTTTGCTTTATGTTGTATGGACTATTCTGTGGACTTTGACCCTCGCCTGCCTGGATTATGTTTATTGGATTACCCCATTAAAGCTGCACTTGGATCTTACTTTCTCGTCTCTGTGAGTTGTGACACCTTCACACCTTCGTTGCTTGGCCCCTAATAATTTTTGTTCTCAAAAATAACTCGGTGATGTCTTAACCCATCTTCCACATCTGCACTCTGATGTGAACAGGTGCTGGTGGTGTGATGGTGTGGAGTGTGATGGTGATGGTGATGGTGTGGATCTAAGATCTTTTTTTATTATTATTATGCAAACAGACAATTACAATATGCAAAATACAAATACAAAAACCAACAAAACATACATAACAGCCACTAAGATGTGTGTGTGTGTGTGTGTGTGTGTGTGTGTGTGTGTGTGTGTGTGTGTGTGTGTGTGTGTGTGTAACTGAGTGTGGGAGTGGAACAGACATAACCAGAGTTAAAAAAAACAAAAAAAAAAACATATATACACATATTAACAAATATACTAATTTCATCCGGAATGAGGGGGGAGGTTAAAGGATCAGGACGAGGACAAATAAAAAATAATAGTAGTAGTAATAGCAATGATGATAATAATAATAATAATAATAATAATAATAATAATGGTAATATTGATATAACTAGTTATGATAAGGCATTATAAAGCTGCCTCTGATACCCCTCATTGCCATGGCACAGGATAGACCGCTGTCAGTGTCATGTTGCAGCGGGCTATCAAGGTGAGGTGCTGCGGGGCCCAGGGTCACAAAATCCACACCCATCTCCAGCCGTCCCACACATGCCATGCTTACCCTGTCTTTGTGTGTTTTTGTTTGTTTGTTTGTTTTGTTTTTTTAATAAATATGGCTGCTTTCATTGCTATACTCATGATAGGCATATGTTTATGTCGACTAGTATATAATGCATTAAAAAAGCATGGCGTGCAGCATGGAACCAGCCCAGTGCAAAGCCCAGGCCGCCACGCCCACGCCACACTTACCCTATGTGTGTGCTTTTTTTTTTTTTTTTTTTGGCTTTTAGCTTGTTTTAAGCTCCAAATGAATGTGTGTGCACCTCATCTAATATGTGAAGCTTTAAAACAGCGAGACATGTGCTGAACCAGCTGGAGACAAGAAATCCCAGGAGAAGGTACAAGCTGGAGGGCAAAAGCCCAAGGCCCCATGCCCCACATCACACCCACCCACAACTAATCAGAACCGCATATGGCAGGGACTAGAATGCCACAGCTAACCAGGGTCCAGAAGCAGCAAAAAAATAGAAAGAGAGAGAGAGAGAGAGAGAGAGAGAGAGAGAGAGAGAGAGATTTAAATGTAATCTAAGTATTTTATTTATATTTGATATTAGTCTGTGTTACTACCTCTTCCTGACCCCCCTCTCCCCAATCATGTGTGAATATTGATGGTGTATCATTGAGGATGGCTTCAGACAAAGAAGGTCAGTGGATTTATGACTGTTGGAAGTTAAAGAGAGATGACCAAGAAGGATGTATTATTCTGATGTATTATTTTGAGTGGTGGTAGACAAGTTTTCCATGGAGATGTACTCTATTAATAATTTTTTCCAAGTTGTAATGTGTATGGTGTTCCTTGATTTCTAGTTCATGAGGATAGTTTTCTTGGCAATAGTTAGAGCCACTAGGAGTAATTGACTGTTTGTACTGTTTAAATTGATTATGGATATGTCACCTAATATACAGAGGGAGGGAGACAGCGGGATGTGACATCCCATAAGGTTGGATAGTGAGTCAGTAACGTTTTCCCAAAAATTTTTAACTGAGGTGCAATCCCAAATAGCATGTAAATAGGTGTCTGGGGTGTTTTTTGTGCAATGTGAGCATGTTTATGAAGTAAAATCCATTTTAAATAATTTCCATCCAGTTAGATGAAATCTATGAAGTACTTTATACTGTATAAGTTGTAAGTTGGCGTTTTTTGTCATGAAGTAGATATTTTTGCAGATTTGTGTCCAGAAAGCGGCATTGGGAGCAATGGATAAATCTGATTCCCATTTAGCATTAGGTAGGCTTAATGTGTTGTCTGATTTGGTTATTATTTTATATATTTTGGAGGGTAGTTTTTTTGGGGAGGTTATATTAATTAGCTCTGAGATTGGAGGGGCAAGGTCTAGATTGATTGTCTAAGTATTGAATAGATGATTTGATTTGTAAGTATTCCAAAAAACAATTACTTCCAATGCCGTATTTCTGGACCAAGTGGGAAAATGGTGCCAGGTTTTTATTAAGGAGGATGTATTGAAGTTGTGTGATGCCCTTATCTACCCATGTGTGTAAGTTGAGTGGCTTCTTGTTAACTATAAAATCTGGGTTATTCCAGATCGGGCTGTATTTAGATGGTGCAAGAGGGGTGTTTGTGATTTGATGAAATTTCCACCAAAATGTTTTAAAACAGTGATGCTTTTTGATTGTCTGATTATAGAAAGGTAATTCTGAAATGTTAATGTCCTTACAAATTGACTGTTCGTCATCTAGCCATGTGCTTTCTGATGGGTTAGGATGAATCCATTTGTATATATTTTGGAGCTGATTGGCCAAAAAGTAGTGGTAGAAATGTGGTGCTTCCAGTCCTCCTTGTGTTTTTGGTTTCTGTAGTGTAGTCAATTTAATTCTTGGGGTCTTATTTTTCCAGTAGAATTTAGTGACAACTGAATCTAGTGATTTAAACCAGGTGAGGGTGGGTAGTGCTGGAGTCATTGTAAATAAATAGTTTAATTTAGGGAGTATAGTCATTTTAATTACTGATATTCTGCCCATAATGGATTGTGGTAAGTTCATCAAGCGATGAAGGTCATCATTTATTGTTTTAAGCAATGGAGTAAAGTTGAGTCCAAACAGCTCTGACAGCCTGGGGGAAACATTAATGCCCAAGTATGTGATATAATTGGAGCACAAAGGAATAGGTGGTGTCTGGGATGTCACATCCAAGCTGTTGGAATGTAAAGAAAGTATGGCAGATTTACTCCAGTTGATTGAGTATTCAGAGATATTTGAGAATGAATCAATAAGTTTAATCGTTTCTTGTTGTCACGATTCCTGTCAATTCCCGGACTCCAATTCCCAGAATCCTCCCTGACAATCATCTGCACTCACTCATCCAATCAGTAATCACTCACACCCAGCTGTAGCTCATTATCTGGACTATTTAAGACTCACTCACACACCACTTCAGTGCAAGGTCTAGTTAACTCTGTTACAATTCTGAGTGTTCTTCTGTTGTCTGCCTGCCTACCTGTTATTGAACCTGCTGCTTACCGTGTACGAACCTCTGCTGCCTACCCCTGACCTGTGCTTTGTATCCTGATCTGTGAGTGTTATCTGTCAGCCCTGACCCTTGCCTGTATCCCGACCACGACTCTGCCTGTCTCTTGCTGTTCCTGTTTGTTCCTGTTTTGACCCTGCCTGTACGACCATGCTCTCATCTAATAAAAGCTTGCAATTGGATCTTACCATGAGTCCCGCTTCGTTACACTTGTAATGATGATGGGGGGTCTTGTAAATATAGTAATCTGGATCTTATATTGTAAATATAGTGATCTGGATGGATTATAGATGGTGTGACTTTTTCTATTCCATGCGCTAGTGCTTTGGCGATGATTTTAATGTCTACATTGATTAGGGAAATCAGATGATAACTTGACGGTGATGTTGGGTCTTTATTTGGCTTAAGAAGGAGTGAAATTGTGGCTGTGTTCATACTATCTGGGAGTTTTGATCCAAAAGTATAAAAGTAACTCAGCAGGGAATCCATCGGGGCCTGGTGCTTTATTGTTTGGCATGAGTTTGAGGGCATTAAAAAGTTCATGTTCTGTTAAAGGGGTGGTTCAATGCGATTTAACTTTTTTAACTTTAGTTAGTGTGTAATGTTGCTGCTTGAGTATAAACAGTATCTGCAAAGTTACAGCGCTGAAAGTTCAGTGCAAACAGAGATATTGTCTTTTAAAGTTATGGCAGTTTAATGCCTACAAAAACAACCGGTTTGGACTACAACAAGCTTCTTACCGGGTTGGTGACATCATAAACCCTGCAAAACACACCCCCGGGAACACGCAACAAAGTGGGCGAGGCCATGTCACGCAGCATGTGGAAGCGGAAGAGTTGTGTACACCAGACGCGAGCGGCGCAACGTGTCAAAAGATAATAGATTATAATCTGTGATATTTTCTACACTGGATGCGGCGCTGAAGACAGCTTCCATAATCTAACGTTACACGAGTTCAATGCTGGATTTGCACAAAGGCTTTTACTGAAAGAAGCAGTTCCCACTTTAAAAGCAGAAGCTGCTGTTTATTGGCTTCAAACTGTAAGTACGTTTTATTGTTTGTACATGTCCTTTAAACATATAACGTTAGTTCTGTTGCTATTTTTTTGGTTGAATCAAGGATGTAAACAAAGACCAATGCATTTTTGCTTCGCTAGCCAGTTAGCTAAAGTCTACAAACACCAACAAACTTCTATGTTCATAGACAAACAGTTGTTGTTTGCTATAAATGCTATAAATTAAATGATACCTTTACAAAAATACTACTACTCAGTCATGTATTCGGCTACAGTAAAGCTTTAATCAGGATAAAACTGTATATTGAAGGCTAACAAACAGCAGTGACAGAATATCTAAACACTTTTTCGGAGGAATATAATTTACTGTAAAAATTTTGAAAGATTTGATTTATTTCTTCTGGTGAGTTGGTGGATTTCCCTGCTGTGTCCATAATCACTGGTATTGTAGCTTTTTCCTTATTTTGTTTGATTTGATTTGCCAAATATTTGCCAGATTTGTTACTATGATGGAAGTTTTCTTGTCTTAGCCTATGAATTAGGAATTGTGTATGTGTATTGATTAATTCGTTCAATTTGAGTTTATATTTTCTTAACGAATCCTGTATTTCTTCTGTTGGGTTATTTATGTTAATGTCTTCTAGTAGTTTGATTTTTTTTTTTTTTGTTCCAGTTCTGCTTGTTGATCCTTTTCTTTCCTTTTTTTTTGTAAACAGAGAATTAAATTATTTTTCCTCTTAGTACTGCCTTCCTTGTTTCCCACAGAAGAGATGGAGATGATTCTGGAGAGTCATTCATCTCTAGAAAGCATGCCCACTCTCTTTTAAAAAAAAACTGTCAAAATCATGGTCTTTCAGAAGAGATGTGTTAAATCGCCATCTGGTAGTGAGTTTATGTTGACTAGTTGTGTTCCATTTTAATGTTACTGGGGCATGACAACTAATGACTATTGGATGGATCTTCGATTCAGAAATATTTGATATGATAGAATTACTGGTGAGAAAGAAGTCAATGCGGGAATATGAGTGGTGTACTGGTGAGAAAAATGAGTATTCTTTAATAATAGGATGCTGTAGATGCCAACTATCGCCAAGACCAAAATCACTCATGAACTGTTTTATGGTTTCTGCAGATTTCCAAATGCGTTTATTGCCTAAACTATTACATCTATCTATTGTTGGGTCTAGAACTGTATTGAAATCACCTGCAATTATGACTGGACAATTCGAAAAATTTGAAATTGAAGAGAAAAAGTTCTGGAAAAAGGATGGGTTGTCTGAGTTTGGGCCATACAAGTTGCCAATTGTGATTGGGCTATTATTAATTGAGATATTTATGACACAATGAAACATCCTTCAAGGTCTCTAATGGTTGAATTATGAACAAAAGATATTTTTTTATTTATTAGAATGCATACTCCTCTTTGTAGTGAGCAGAAAATAAATGACTGTAATTTGATGATTTAATTTTGTTATAATCTGATTCTGATAGATTTGTTTCTTGCAGGAGACATATGTCGGCTTGTAGTTTATTTAAATGATTAAAAACTTTGACCTTCTTTGTCTGAGAACCAAATCCACGAATGTTCCAGGTTACAAAAGTGATAGATGACATGTTTTAGTGAAAAATAGACATAAATGTATATTAATGTGTGTGGGCCTGTTAGTACTGTACAAATGTGAGTGTATGTATTCGAGTGGGTGTAGTAGTGTATATGTGTGTGTGCATAACAATACAATGTTGTTGGCAGACTAACAAAAGTACAGATAACACACCTGACAGAATATACACAGCAGAACAGCAACAACAAAACAGAAACCATTAAATACAAACATATGGTGGAATATGGGAAGGTGGACACGAGACCTAGGTGCAAAAGTAGGAGCACATCTAATAGATTAAAGAAAGAAAGAAACAAAGAAAGAAACCCCTTAACCCCTTATTTACACTGCACACGTCTGCAGCGCATTATGGCTCCCGCGAGGTGATGGAATCCCAAGTCAGTATCCAATCTATGGTCAGTATCCATGGATTCGGTCTTAAAGGCACCATAGCCTATATACGGTCCCTTTAAGACTGAATCCATGGATACTGACACATATCCTGTTTTCACCCAAATATTTACGTCGACTTAAGCCATAACTGACTGTATTTACGTGAGATACTCCACACGATGGACATTTTGACAACTGTGTGCAACTGTGTGTGGATTGAGAGCAGACCGGAGAATGTGCTGAGAGTGGCCGAGAGCGTCAAAAAGGTTGGGCAGTTCTATAGCTCTGTTGCCACCATGTTTCCAACACCTGGCCCCGCCTTGATGCAATGATTAATGGGCGAGGCGGGGACATGATCAGCTCAGAATGCATTTTCAAATCCACACTGAATTTTGCTACATTCAATGCAGGGCATTTAATGAAAATGTAGTCGCAAGTGTCTTCACTGTGAGTGTAAATGCAATTAAGAAAAATAACATTTAAATAATCATTTTGATTAAATGTTAAAACTAGTGTAGGAAATAGCAAATGTAAATTATATTAATGAATTTGAATTATCATTTTGCTCCAAAGGTTGCACATATGAAAAATATTAATGCAATAATATATTGCATTGCCTTTTTGCATATTAAATTTTAAATTGAATATTGCTACTAATAATCTTCCATAGAAGCTATCCAGGTAACATTTGGTCATTTTAGCTAACCCTGGCCCGGTTTCACAAACAGGGCTTAGATTAAGCCAGGATTAGGCCTTATTTCAATTAGGACATTTATAAACATGATTTAGAAAACAAAACAAAAACATTACTGGTGTCCATCTTGAGACAAACAATGGCATTGACATATTTAAAGATATGTCAGTACAATTTGCTTTCAGTTAAAACAGCTCAAACATGCATTTTAGTCTTTGAAAAAGGGGGAATATAAAACTAGCTAATATAGGATGTTGTATGAGTGTAAGAGCATAAATGATACCGGTACTATTGTAGTACTGGTGTTTTTGTCAAGCAAATACATTAAACAGGCAAACAAACTGACTGATTTCACTCACAATGTTTTTTTTTTTTTTTTTAAATTAGTAGTTCAATCACTCTCTCATAAGATATTTTAACCTAAAGAACCATCCACACTGAATAAGAACACTTATGAAGAAAAACAATGGGTTCCTGTCAGGTACTACCACTCAACTGGTGCAACATTTGCTGCAGTTTATTTTTCAAACAGAGATGTATTTCTGCAACAGTATTTTTTTTTTTAATTCTCTCTCACTCTAGAAAAAACTTTTAGAAGTGTTTAGTACACAGCAATAAACAATTTTTATGTGATCTACAGGCTGCCACATCCCTAGATGTATCACTAGATACAGCACCCACATTAATAAGCTTTGTACAAATTTAGGTCAATTTATGTAATCTACTACTTTACTTTTTACATGAAAATGTACATACCATAACTAAACTGTACCTAAACACACTATGAGAGTGCAACTAAAAAGAAAAAAAAAAAAAAGGTGGTAGGAATCTCTGGGTGGATCTCTTATATTTTAAATATAAAAGAGAGAACACTGCTATTGAAAATCTGAAAAACCTCCTTGTAATATCCATTTCAAATCAGATGACTACGAACACAGTGTTTTATGCAAAATGGTAGAGCACCTTCTGTCCAACCCCCTATGCAAAACACCATCACGTACAGTTAAGGCTGTTGCCATAGTATTCCATTTTTACTATAATGCTGTTTAAAGAGTAGACAAGGTATGGTACAATTTTCAGTGATAAACCTTGCAAGAACTGTTTTGTTCATTACCCTGGTCTGACTGTCCGTGGGTGGGGATCTAAAAATGCAGAAGTTACAAGTCCAGGTAACACAGAGAAAAGAGTAAACATTGTTAATTTCCATTTACTACTGACATTCAAAGCGGGTTGAAAACCTGTGAACTTTCACCTTGAATATTTAAAAAGTGAAAGCCTAGCAATTTATGCAATCACTAGGTTACACTTAAGATAATTTGTAGTACAAATTAATAATAATATAATGTAAAAATGAAAATGCTAAAAATAAAATAGTACTGAATACAGTACTATTAAATTTCTTTAAAAAGTTAAATATTAATATAAATGTTAACAGGTTAAATAAAAACAATTGCATGTAGCCGAGTGTTTTTCAAGTTATAATTCAAGCAAACAGTAATAAAGAACACAGAAAGAAATTAAGAGCAGTGGATATTTTCTGGGGGGTTTTTTGTCAATACTCCTAATTAAGTAAAAGAATAGTTCACCCAAAAATGAAAATTATCCCACAATTTACCCACCCTCAAGCCATCTTAGGTGTATATGACTTTTTGCTTTGTGCCGATTACAATTGGCAGGGCTGGCCCAGATTCTGTTAGTGCCCTAGGCAACATTTCAGACAGCCAACCCATTTTGCACCCTGAGCAACCGCCTATGTCGCCTATGCCACAGGCTGGCCCTGACAATCGGAGATATATTAAAAAAAAATCCTGACTCTTCCCAGCTTTGTAATGGCATTGAACAGTGCAGAGGTTTTTTTAAGGCTCCAAGCGCATCAATCCATCATAAAAGTAAACCATAAAACTCCAGTGGGTTAATAAATGACTTCTGAAGCAAAGCCATGGGTTTTTGTAAGAAAAATATCCACATTTAAAACTTTTTAATCTATAAGTATTGGCTTCCAGCAACAGCTGCACATGTGTTCACGAGAGAGTCGAGTTCCGGTGGAAGGGGGACCTCTGATCTAACGCATGATGTAGGCATAGCGTAAGCTTAGGTGAGAACTGACAAACGTGAAAAAATAAGCAGTATTCTCTGCTCTCAAATGCTGGGGGCGAGAACTGCCGTCTCAACTTACTTGTCTAATGAGTCAAACATACTGATGCATATAAACAAAAGAATCACGTTAGAGGGTTGCAAAATTTAGCAGAGTTACTGTGGACTACCTACTAATTATAACATAAGCACACAATGCAAATTACACTCATTGGTGGCACGTACTGCTGCCGACTGTTGTCGACAGATGTCGGCGCTGCGAGACCGAAGGATGAAGGCCGGGACGGGAGAGACTCTGTCTGGCTCCATATCATCGGTTGTCGTGGGACGGGAGGATAAAGATCGAGGCGGAAGATAGTCTGTTCAGCCCCATTCACCAATAACATCAGATTATCAGTGAATCCCAGTTGTTTCTGATCAAAGTTTGTAAAACTATCCGGTGTAAAATGATCACTGCAGAGACAAAATGAATCCACCCCTTCTTCATATAATCATGTTTAGGAAATTTAAATAAGGGGACCGAGCTGTTTTATATATTATCGCAACCTGGTAATATGCATTTGCATGACGAAGGCATTACTAGTAAAATGTAGGCTGTATAACTAACTGTAATGACACTCAAGATTGAGTGGGCAAGCCGCTGTAGCGTTAGGGGTGGTGCCATGCTCGGTGGCTCTAGGTCATCATTGACAGTTATATAGTGTTAGGGGCAGGGCCATACTTGGGGGCTCCAGTGCATCATCGAGCCCCCGTTTTAGCTGTGCCCAAAAAATCCTGAACACAGAAATGGTGAAAAACTGTATAACGCTTTAACTTTACAATTCAGTACTACATAGTTCACAGTCTTTGTAATGTGTTTCAGCAATACATTTGTAACATTTATAATGTGTTTAGAAACAGTTCTCAGAATTGACTTTACAGGGACTTTAATATAACTGATAGTGTTCAGCTGAAAGAAGAAAGTCATACACACTTAGGATGAGGGTGAGTAAAATATGGGATTGTAGCAAGGTTTAAAGCTCTGGGAAGATGGAGGCGGGAACCGGCGAACATTAAATGTAACTTTAATGACAAAATAAACGAACAACAAAATGAAAGTAAAGCGGCAGCCCCTCACAGGCGACTACCGCATAAAAACGTACTCTGTTACGTATGTATCCTCAGTTCCCCGAGATATGGGAATGAGTACTGCGTATGGGGAAAAACTCCTTTTTTCTCAGATTACTGAAGCCTTTTTCAATAAGGCAGTGTAACTGCACGGCCATTGGTTCAAACTGGGAAACTTTTTGAACCAATGACGGCGCGGCAGAGTTGTGCGAGCCTATGGCGATGCAGCGCACCAAAGCCCGCCAAAATGGGTGAGTTGTCTGGCTATATAAGCAAGCATTTAGCCATAGGATTTCAGGTCAATTGACTGAAGCGACGACACTGAGTCGTACAGCACCGTGGCATGGCAGCAAACGTAGTACTCGTTCCCGTATCTCAGGGAACCGAGGTTATGTACATAACCGAGTATGTTCCCTTTCGATACTTCACTCATACTGCGTATGGGGAATGAATACAATCACGCAGTGATCTTAGGCACCGAAGGGGCCCAGGTAGGAAGGCAAAGCCGTCGTACCCTCATGGTTACACATGCTAAGAGGGAGCTGGCTCCCATGAGATAACAGCATGACCAACGGGCTACGTAGAGGCCGTCAAATCACGTCCAAGTTATAGAACCTGACAAACGTGGATGGCGAGGACCAGCCGGCCGCCTCACAGATGTCTTTAATGGAGACACCACTAGACCAGGCCCACGAGGAGGCCATACCTCTAGTGGAGTGGGCTTGTACTCCCATGGGGCAGTCTAGGCCCATAGAGGAGTAACAAAGAGCGATGGCATCCACAATCCAATGCGAGAGTCTTTGCTTTGTGATCGGAAGCCCCTTGGTGCGGCCACCAAAGCACACAAAGAGCTGGTCCGACTGCCGAAACGGTGCAGAACGCTCGATGTATGTCCTCAATGCCCTAACGGGGCAGAGTAAATCCAGCTCACGCTCATCCCCTGAGGGAGGTAGCGCTGAGAGGGTAATTACCTGTGCTTTGAACAGGGTCGAGAGCACCTTAGAAACATAGCCATGCCTGGGTTTCAGGATTACCTTCGAGTCATTAAGCCCAAATTCGAGGCACACAGGGCTGACGGAGAGGGCCTGCAGATCGCCTACACGTTTGACCGATGCTAGAGCCAATAACAGAGCGGTCTTAAGCGATAGGGGCTGAAGGTCAGCTGACAGCAGCAGTTCAAAGGGAGGGCCTTTGAGCCCTCTAAAGACCGTGGAAAGGTCCCAGGTGGGTACTGTGAAAGGGCGAGGGGGATTCAGCCTCCTAGAATCTCTCAAGAAATGCACAACTAAGTTGTTTCTGAGTTGTTGGACCCTGAGTTGTTAGACCCTTGTCCAGACGATGAATATATTCCATGAGTCTCGCCTGAGTCAGGGGAGAGCGTTATGTCATATTCAGCTGAGCGCTGTCAGCATTGAGCTTGCACTCGCACACTCGCAGTGAGAGCACTCGTCCTCAATGAACATGGCTTGCAGGGGCGGACCCGGCAAATGACGTGCTCAGAGGCTCTGCATTTTGAAACAAACGGCAGCTAGAATATGCTCATTTAGAAAATAAGCTCTGTATGCTCACCTGACGGAAGACGGCGGCTCGTGAGAGGCGCGCTGATCAGGCTGCTTGAGAGCGGCGATAATCTATCAATCACAGTTGTGGCGCGACATTTGAAACAACGCCGCTGAAATTACTCTTTTAGATACTCGCCGGATGGCGGCAGGGGAAGCGCTGATCGGCTCGTGTAGCTCCCCCGCGCCGTCATTGGTTCAAAAAGTTTCCCAGTTTGAACCAATGGCCGTGCAGGTACACTGCGTTATTGAAAAGGCTTCAGTAATCGAGGAAAAAAGGAGTTTTTCCCCATACGGAGTATGAGTGAAGTATCGAAAGGGAACATAATGTTGTCAACAACATAAATAGTCCAGGCCTGGTCCATTCTCATCCTTCACTGTCTTCACTTCTCCTTTTATCCTGCCGGAGCTCATCCGTGAAACTCAAGGCCTCGCTCCGTTCCCACGGCTCATTTTCATTTTTGAGTGAACAATTTCTTAATGACATAATAATTTACAGTTGATCTATTAGGCTGCATTTACAATAAAGCCTAATGCAGAGATCTGATGGGCTTTATGACCAAGAAGATTATTTGACTGATTAATTGATCCCGCAGTAGCATAAAGATGAGAGCGTTTCACAGAGCATGTGCGCAAATACACGTAAGAATTAAAAATCAGCATTATATTTTATAGATATATTTTATTTTAGTGTCAACATGGTACTGGTACTTTTGACATCCCAATATTATTATTACAATATTATTTGACACTTCACTCTTAAGAGTGTTTTTATTTAGCGTACAAAATGCCTAACCTTTAACCAAAACCTTTTGCCATTGCTATTATTGCTATCATTTGCTAACATGATTGACATCAGAGCCAGCCTCATTTTCGCTCTTTACAGCTTTCTACCTTTCTCATAAAGATCAAATGAATTTACAGTATAAACAGTGCTCTATTAAGAAACAAACTTTCTAAAGTTTTATTTATTTATTTATTTTTTATTTTGTGTGTGTATACTTATGAATATCTTACCATTAATCTGCCATTAAGCATTAAGTTCACAGCAGTTTCCTCATGCGGCAGGTGTGTCTGTTAATGTTCATGGTTGTGCGGTCTGTAGAACAACTCAATACATCCAGAGCTTCGTCTTGACGCTCCAGCTCTGTCTCAGCCTCCAGGGCAAGATGCTTCAGCTGCTGGAGCATCTACACAAACACAGAACACAACATAATCATATGGATAATAATGAATAATTGGGGTTGGTGTCCTAAATATAGATATACTATGGACGTTAAGGATTGACTTCTTAAATTCAGCAAAGTTTAAACTTTTTACTAAATGTTTTGCACAGAGGTTGACTGACAGCTGTGTTGGCAGTCTGGTGTTCAGGAGACATCAAGAACAAATGAGCGATGCAGTCACATGTGTTCCTAAATACCTCTAAATGGTTTAAGTGATGAGATCACAAATAATTTTAGACATTAAACGGTTGCATTTAGTGCTGTACATTTGTAATCAGATCACCCAATATGGATTTCAGTTTCTTTGAGGCACAATACCACCATCTTTAAATCTAATACCACTTGCTTAATTGTAGAAATCCAACTAAAATGTGGCTAGTTAGTAACAACAAAGGCACAAAATATTTTAAAATATACAGGTACTATAGAATATATAATTTATTATCTGGATTCATATAGCATTTTATAAGAATCCTAAATAAATAAAAGGTGCCACAATAACTAACAAAATTATTGATATCAGAGGCAAACAATGTTTTTCTTTGTTTGATATAAAATCTACTTGCAGGAAGTGCCACATTCCAATGAGTCTAAATCAATGCTTCTTTTCATTGTCTAATCATTTCAGTAGTTGAGGATGCAAGCAAAAGAAAATAATACCTTACATTTCTACACTAGGAAGACACTATTAATATATAATTATGAATAATAGGTCAGTGTGTATAGAATAATAATCAACAACAAAGAAAAAAAAAAAAAATTACAATAAAAAGTTATAATCCCCAGAACAATAAGTTATGCCGAAGACTTTAGATCAGAGGTCTCCAAACTCGGCCCTGGAGGGCTGCTGTCCTGCAGAGTTTCGCTCAAACCAGCTCCAACACACCTGCTTGAAAGTTTCTTGTATGCCTAGTGAGACCTTGATTAGCCCTCCAGGACCAAGTTTGGAGACCTCTGCTTTAAATATACAAAGACATTGTGCATTTATATTACTATGAATCTAATCATCAAATGGTAAAGTTATCGCATCACAGTATCTGCCGTTAGAATCTCGGTTGCAATAGAAACAGTCAGTGTCTTTAGAAATACACATCTACACTACACTACACATGTGCATTGGCTGGTCCAGCTTGAAATATCAGCTTTTTTAAAGCTATTTGAGCATAAGAAACAACATATATGGTACAGTCCATGTCTGATTTGAAATATGTTATTTAAATGGGAGTGTGACAAGCAGTTTTTGAGATTTCAGGATTTCCCCATTCAAGTAGACAGAACTTAGTCTTGGATGCCTGGAGGCATTGCAAATATAATAGCTAAGTGAAAAGACTTTAACGGTGTAATGGTGGTAGCCCCTCAACTTTATTTGCAAATATATACAATATATATAAAACAATATATTAAAATACATTGAGATTAAATTTATCATCTGTTTGTTCGGGCGCCAGACATCAATCATTAAGTTAACTCCGGATAGCTCATTAAAAACCACCAGTACATATGAATGACTTGAAAGGGAGCAGAATCAAATTAAACTCAGAGAAACAATCAAACATCATTTGCAAATTTATTTTAGAAAACCCATCAAGAATCACATACCCCAACACAGCAAAACATATGACACTCAGCTTCAATTATCATGGTTAAAACAGTCTTACATTTTACATAAACACCTCAAAGAACAGGACAAAAGAAAAAGAAGAAAAAAAAAAAAAAAAAAAAAAAAACTAAAAAATGCAAAACCACAACTTGACTGTGAATGCGGAAATGGCATTTGCTCACTGGCGATTTCCCATACATTGGTATGCGCTTAGTGTCAGTCACGATTGAAGACAAACACCCAAAACATGCAGGGTTTTTCCTGCACACAGAATTTCAAGGCGGTTGCCTCCGTCAAATTTCATGCCACCTCCGGCTGTCGAGTGTTGACAAAACTCAGATACCCCTTTACCACGGTTCTGTTGCAGCTTCCCGGCCTGTGTCCATTCTCGAACCATTCCGCACGTCCCCACTGCAGAAAATGGGGTTCCGTATGGAGTTATTATTGTGCCATAATTAAACAAACACATCCAGCATTTTGCAAACAAACACGATCTGCTTTGCAAAGGAAAACTCAACTCACAAACAAACAGAAAGTGATGTGCAAATACAAAGGTCAGATTGAGCGAAAACACAGGAGTAACAAATATATGTATTGTGTTTTACAAATATAAATAATTTAGCCTACATATTTCACACATAAATACAAATCATCCTACAAATGGCATGTAACCTTTTGTAAGGAACCCCCCATCGGCCCAAAAATGGAATCCGACGGCCTGGGCGAAGGTTAACACGTGTGTATGCCTTTTCAGCGCCTCTGTGAAGTTCACTTAATTTCACTCGTTTAATCTGACTCCAATTTCAAATGATTCTTATTCTTAGGTTGTGTTTCCAATTAGAAAATAATTTGTTATGCATTAATTTAGATATTTGATTATTCTGGGCATCTCATATTTTCAATTATTCTTTCATTATGGACCCATATCACTTAGAAAAGTCACTTCGGCCATTGAGTTCTTTTCACAATCACAAACTCGCCAGTTCTGATCTTAGTCAGAGGGTGCAGAGTTTACTAATGCATTTGAGTCGAACCGCCACATGCTTGTTCATACAAAAACACAGTTTTCTTAGTCACGGTACTGCAACTTGCTAAGCCAGTTGATAGACAAAAATCAAAAAGTCCCATGATGTGCCCACATGCTCCTTTCATCGAACCTTTAGTTTTAATCTATCCTGACGCAGATTTGCAGAAATATGGACTCCAATAATCTACCGGTCATAATGATTTCAGAAGAATCCAGAGTAAATCAAATATAACATTTTATTTGTAAAGTAAAAATGTCAATTTCATAGTTGGACAATTAGAAGCCAATTCAGAAATAATGAATGCATAACATCAATTGAAATGCATATACACACAGTGGTGGATTAGTGTTTGAAGACACTTGCCCATCACTGCACTGTAAAAAAGGATTTGAGACTTTAGCTTCCTCAACTCATTTTCCTAAGTTCAACTAAAATGTTGGGTACACTTAAGATATTAGAGTAGTTCACGCAACAAAGATTTCTTAGTTGTATGAGTGGCAATGCAAGGAAACCCTGCCCACCAAGCCTTTCTCTCACAACAAACAGGACGCCATGTTTGAAGACTGACGAAAAGCTTACATTTTTGTGTCAAGAGTTCCAGAGGTAAGAGCAAACTTATGTCCAGCTTGTACTCATGAAAAATGTTTGATGAATTAGGGTAAACTAGAGAAATATTAAACAGGTTGTCAGTGTATCCATGTGTTGTATGGAGTGTAAAACATGATATGTGGACAAAAATATATTTATAGTGATCACATATTTGTTTCTCATTTTATGACTTCGTTATTTCGTTATGATTAGTTAAGAGAATTTGTTCATTTGACTTGATTCGTTCCCTGTTTTATTCTACTGTGACAACGTTATATTTCGTTAACTCCTCTTTATTTAAAACGAGTTAACAGTTGTGGTGACATTGTAGTTTACCTCATTTTAATTCAAACGAATTAACAATTTAGTACAACATGGCAACAGTTTACTGACACAATTTTATTTAACGTTAGTAGATTAATTAGTGAGTCAATGATATTTTCACTGTCATAATGTGCACATTATTGCCACGTGTATTTAGCATAACTAAACTGGAGTTTTATTTGTTCATTTGATTGTTATATATTTTTAGGTCATAGGCCTAAATTTACAACGGACATTTATCAATAGCCCCTGCAAGGAAACCCCACTGCGTCAGAACAGGTCGCTATGCGCCACGGCTGACGAAGCCTCCATTTTGAATTAAGACTTCTTAATCGAGTTAAGAGCAAACTTATGTCCAGCTTGTATTGATGAAAATGTTTGTTAAATTAGGGTAAACTAAAGAAATATTAACACTAGAACCGCCACGGGGTAAATTTAACCCGTGGCTGTTTTTCAAATGTACATAACAGGTTTTCAATAAAACATTCAAGTCTCCCACTCATTGAATTTTACTAAAATTGTGTAATTTACAATCCATTGGTGTTGAAAATTGTTTAGATACAACCAGATCATAAAACGGGGCATTTATACTTATAAGTGCCACGCGCGCGGGTCAAATTTACCCGCTATATAATGCCTGTATTTTCGCGCTGTCATTTTCACGTTCTAAACATTGTACATTACTAGGCAACGCCTTTCACTCACTGAATTAGGGGTTATCGGTTTCAAAAATAAAGTCACAATGAGTAAAAGCCGGCGATTTATGGATGCCGAAGAGGTAGAAGCCCTAAATGCCATGAGTGATGGAGAGTCTGATTGTGCATGAGGTTAATCAATAGCACACTCACACTCTGCTCCGTGTTCTTCAAAAGCAGTGTTATCATAATTATGAGCATGGTTGGTTCTGCAGTCATCACAGTTTGTCTACTTTTATTGTTTTTGTTGTGTCTTGAGACTTCAAACCAGAAAAGACGAGCAGCTGCTTTGCTTGGACTCCCATATTACTTAAAGGAGGATCCCCTCAGTTTCATTCGTATCTGTGAGGTATGAGGGCTGATTTCAATATGACATGGGGAACTTTTGTCACAGTTAAAGAGAGCTCACACAAAAATTTTATTTTATTCACTCTTAAGTTCTAAACCTGCATAAAGTACTTTCTCTTTTGAAGAACATAAAGGAAGATATTTTGAAAATTGTTGGTAACAAAACAATTGGTGGGCAGTGTTGACTTCCAAATATTATGTCTGGTTGCCAACATTCTTTAAAATCTCTTCTTTTGTGTTATAATAAATTTTATTGTAATTAAATTACTAAAATCTTGCTGACAGACAAATGATCAAAACCTAGGATAGTGGCAAAGTTTAAACATGTTAAATTAATTAGTATTTGGTGTAAAAGTAATTAGACTTTTAATGTCAAACTGATTCTTCTTGTAAATAGTTTAATATATATTTAATAAGCCATTGCGTATATTGGTCTGGTTTTGAGAAAAGTGATACAGCCTAGTACTACACAAATTATATTGATGTGTCTCATGAGAGAAATTTTTCTTCAGGTAATCATCAGTGTTGCATTTGTCATTTCACACAGAATTTGAATTGAATTTGTTGCATTGTACAATGGATTTGTTAATGTAACAGTACATGCTTAATTACTAATATCTTTGTTCATTATGTTCTTAGGCTGACAGTTCAGAAAAAGACGCTACAAAAGAAGTTGATGTTGGCATTCTCATCATCACTGAAGAAGGCGGGAGCAGCACAGCATTGCTAGAAAGGGAGATGATGGATGTTGTGGTGGTTCTGGAGGAGCAGATTGCCAAATGTGATAATTGCAGATAAGCTCATAGAATATAAACCTAACAGATCACTCAGATCATCAGGATCAAGTCATTTAGAAATACCAAGGGTTCACTCAAAGCAAGTAGAGTCTGCTTTTAGCTGTTACGCCAGCCGCAGCTGGAACCAACAGTAGCCACATTCAAATCCAGACTCAAAACATATCTTTTTATCTATGCATTTGCTGATTGAGCACTGTGCTATGTCCGAACTGTTTGCATTTTATTTTATACGTATTATCTTTTTATTCTTTTAATTCCTTTTCCTGTTTTTATTTCATTTTTAATGTATTTTATATCTTTTATGCATCAACTTGTTATTTCTGACTTTTAATGCATTTTAAATATTGCTGTCTGGTTGAAGGAGCTGGGAGAATTAGGAAGAAAGCATTTGTGATTAGGTTAAAATTTGGGGGACAAACCATGGGGAAATTTGAGCCGTGGTGCATGGTTATCCATCCAGATAGCAAAATTCTCTGTTTTTACTGTTATTTCTATTTTTATTATTCTTCTTTATGCAAAGCACTTTGAATTACCATTGTATATGAAATGTGCTATACAAATAAAATTGCCTTGCCTTGCACGCGCTCTGCATGTGTGACATCATATTAATCACACTTGTGGTAATACGGGTTGCGTCAACAGATGATGATCATGTATCCACGATAGCTAGAGATATTGTCAAAAGCATCAAATCTTGGCAATATTAAGATAATTTAGTATTTCCAATTAATGTAGGCCTGTTACATTCTTTTAGTTTATTATTATTACTATTAGGTTCGGCTTCTTATTAAATTAAAATTATACGAGCTGTGAGGATAATAAAAGATTAGGCATTTAGCTATCTTTGAAAATGTTTAAAAAAAAAAAAATATAGGCCTATAATTAAAATTATTAAGAGTGCAGGCTATAATATTTCCTAACACGCAGTCATCAATAAAAATTAAGCGCAGCTTTACTTCAAGCACAGACTTTAAAAAAAAAAAAAAAAAAACAACCTGTTTAACACGAAATACTATTATTCTCATTTGTTTCACTAGCCTATGTACAGCCACAAGAGAAATAATGGAATAAATTAACACAGTTTATATCGTTATCAGCATATTATGTTGAAATTCGTCTCAGAGAATATGCTCCGTTAATGCAGCATCAGACAGCTCCGTCACTTTTTACTTTCAATTTCTGTAGGGAATACTGACCGAGGTTGAGACTTTTTCTCCGGCATAACTCTTGCGCAAAGTTTGCACATTGCTTCTTGTGTGATATCCATTGGCTCCCCTTCTTGTTTTAAAATAATTCCAATATTATGACAAAGGGATACACCACTGCCTGTTGGCATACATCTTTATAACCAGTGGTGTAGTCTAGTTTTTTGTAGTGAGTATACTGTGATTTTTTCCCTCCCAGCCTTATACTCACCCGTCCCAGAGCGATACCCCATAAGCACCGCCACACTCACTAATGCATATAGTATGCATCTGATAGGCTACCTGTTATTGAGAGCATTCTGAAAGACTGCTTATGTGTGTGTTTTAACAAAATATCAATTTATAAGCGACACAAGACTTTAACAGCCAATGACATTTACAGCTGAAGAGACTGGACTGATTTTCTACTGTTTAGTGTCAATCACCATCAGCCAGTTAAGATTATATGTAATATGAATATGGTCCCTGGATCATAGGTTTTATCAGCTGGCAAGTTTTAATGCACATTTAAAGGTGCCCTAGAACCAGTTTTTACAAGATGTAATCTAAGTCTAAGGTGTCCCCTGAATGTGTCTATGAAGTTTCAGCTCAAAATACCCCATAGATTTTTTTTTTAATTATTTTTTTTAACTGCCTATTTTGGGGCATCATTAACTATGCACAGATTCATGCTGTGGCCCCTTTAAATCGTGCGCTCCCTGCCCCCCCGAGCTCTCGTCTATAATACAGTGCATTTACAAAGTTCACACAGCTAATATAACCCTTAAATGGATCTTTACAAGATGTTCGTAATGCATACAGCATGTATGCGTCGGATCATGTGAGTATAATATTTATTTGGATGTTTACATTTGATTCTGAATGAGTTTGAGGCTGTGCTTTGTGGCTAAAGCTAACATTACACACTGTTGGAGAGATTTATAAAGAATGAAGTTGTGTTTATGCATTATACAGACTGCAAGTGTTTAAAAATGAAAATAGCGACGGCTCTTGTCTCCGTAAATACAGTAAGAAATGATGGTAACTTTAACCACATTTAACAGTACATTAGCAACATGCTAACAAACCATTTATGAAGACAATTTACAAATATCACTAAAAATATCATGTAATCATGGATCATGTCAGTTATTATTGCTCCATCTGCCATTTTTCGCTATTGTTCTTGTTTTGCTTACCTAGTCTGATGATTCAGCTGTGCTGCTCCAGACGTTAATACTGGCTGCCCTTGTCTAATGCCTTGAACATGGGCTGGCATATGCAGATATTGGGGTCATACATATCAATGATCCCGACTGTTACGTAACAGTCGGTGTTATGTTGAGATTTGCCTGTTCTTTGGTGGTCTTTTAAACAAATGAGATTTACACAAGAAGGAGGAATCAATGGTGTTTGAGACTCACTGTATGTCATTTCCATGTACTGAACTCTTGTTATTCAATTATGCCAAGGTAAATTCAATTTTTGATTCTAGGGCACCTTTAAGAGTGCAAGTTGCAACTACAAACCCGATTCCAAAAAAGTTGGGACACTGTACAAATTGTGAATAAAAAAGGAATGCAATAATTTACAAATCTCATAAACTTATATTTTATTCACAATAGAATATGGATAACATATCAAATGTTGAAAGTGAGACATTTTGAAATGTCATGCTAAATATTGGCTCATTTTGGATTTCATGAGAGCTTCCAAAAAAGTTGGGACAGGTAGCAATAAGAGGCCGGAAAAGTTAAATGTACATATATAAGGAACAGCTGGAGGACCAAATTTGCAACTTATTAGGTCAATTGGCAACATGATTTGGTATAAAAAGAGCCTCTCAGAGTGGCAATGTCTCTCAGAAGTCAAGATGGGCAGAGGATCACCAATTCCCCTAATGCTGTGGCGAAAAATAGTGGAGCAATATCAGAAAGGAGTTTCTCAGAGAAAAATTGCAAAGAGTTTGAAGTTATCATCATCTACAGTGCATAATATCATCCAAAGATTTAGAGAATCTAGAACAATCTCTGTGCGTAAGGGTCAAGGCCGGAAAACCATAATGGATGCCCGTGATCTTCGAGCCCTTAGACGGCACTGCATCACATACAGGAATGCTACTGTAATGGAAATCACAACAAGGGCTCAGGAATACTTCCAGAAAACATCAGTGAACACAATCCACCGTGCCATTCGCCATTGCCGGCTAAAACTCTATAGGTCAAAAAAGAAGCTATATCTAAACATGATCCAGAAGGTGTTTTCTCTGGGCCAAGGCTCATTTAAAATGGACTGTGGCAAAGCGGAAAACTGTTCTGTGGTCAGACGAATCAAAAATTTGAAATTCTTTTTGGAAAACTGGGACGCCATGTCATCCGGACTAAAGAGGACAAGGACAACCCAAGTTGTTATCAGCACTCAGTTCAGAAGCCTGCATCTCTGATGGTATGGGGTTTCATGAGTGCACGTGGCATGGGTAGCTTACACATCTGGAAAGGCACCATCAATGCTGAAAGGTATATCCAAGTTCTAGAACAACATATGCTCCCATCCAGACGTTGTCTCTTTCAGGGAAGACCTTGCATTTTCCAACATGACAATGCCAGACCACATACTGCATCAATTACAACATCATGGCTGCATAGAAGGATCCGGGTACTGAAATGGCCAGCCTGCAGTCCAGATCTTTCACCCATAGAAAACATTTGGCGCATCATAAAGAGGAAGATGCGACAAAGAAGACCTAAGACAGTTGAGCGACTAGAAGCCTGTATTAGACAAGAATGGGACAACATTCATATTCCTAAACTTGAGCAACTTGTCTCCTCAGTCCCTAGACGTTTGCAGACTGTTATAAAAAGAAGAGGGGATGCCACACAGTGGTAAACATGGCCTTGTCCCAACTTTTTTGAGATGTGTTGATGCCATGAAATTTAAAAATCAACTTATTTTTCCCTTAAAATGATAAATTTTCTCAGTTTAAACATTTGTGACCAGTCACGGAAAGTAGGGACACAAGTCGGTTCTGGGGCATTTTGAGTTATTCACAGATTCTGAAAGTGTAGTCTCCAAGCTTTCCAACGATGTGTAACACATGGAAATCTGATAATATTTGGGAGAAGTTGTGGCCATTGAAGGTAGGCACTCAAAAAAGCTCAAAGGGCAGAAATGACCTAAAGATTTTGCAGTTCTCCTGTTCTCACCTGCTGGGAGTGACAATAGGGCTCATTTACATCTCATTTAGATAAGCCATACCCCCTGTAAAGCTGCATGGTTGCATAGCAACGACAGACGCAACGGGAAAATCGGACCGCATACTATTAATAATAAAGGATAATGTGCATTGTAAATGTCAGTAATTTATCTTTTTTGACATTAGAACTTTTTGAACAGGATTCTGTGATAACCGTATAATCCTGGTTTAGACCTCAGTTAGTGGTTAGACCTGGTTTGAGACAAAGGATTAAAAAAATCCTGTACATTAAACTCTTCAATACTTATACTTTTGACTTATAACGCACATTTTACGGCTACGGATACTTTATACTTTTACTTACGTAGGAATTTAATCTGATACATTTACTATTACATTAGTAAATCCTTGTTAAGAAGTAGTAACTGGCTAAAATTATTAGCGTCACATTCAATTCAAGAATAGTAAGGTTTACATGAGCTAAGTCATTCACACCAGTCAATTCAAGCAGTTGAAGCGTTATTCAAATTAACATGCTAACATTACCATCTAAAAGCCCATTATAGTAATGGGGTTTTTTTGGCAAGTGATACGATGCTAACGATTACAATTAAAATGACAGTCCTGACCCAGCTAACAATGACCTGGCGGTCCGCCAGCGTTTTTTGGGCGGCACAAAGTCAGCGGCTAGACACGGTCGGACCACCGTCGGCAAGCCGACCAATTTGAAAATGCTGTCGGTCTGCCAGCGTTTTTTGGGCGGCACGCCACCAGCGGTTTGCCGCTGCTGGACCACCGTTGGTACACCAGTGGAAAACTGATAGTCGGTCCAGTTACTACTGAGCGCTTACAGGACATCTTTTTTGATAAGTGTGTATTTATTTTATATTATCTTTGCAGTTAAAAAGAATCTGAAAGCACTGAATAAAAATGAGACTGACTTAATATCTATATCAAAAGCTTGGTATAACTGCCTATGAGCACGCTTTCAAATAAAACAACGTGGTTGAATGTTTGTAAAAACAACAATAAATAATTAAGTTATAAAAGTTTAAGTTATACAATTATTAAGTTATAAAAGTGCCACAATTGTCCCACTATCACGTGCTGGGGTGGCATTTTGCGCCTATGAACGGGTCACAAAATTGCAAAATGAGATTTAAGTTCATGATTTAATATTAATGAGATTTTTAATGTAATGTTTTAATTCTAGATGTTTATTTATGTAAATACTGCATGACTGTGACGTGTTTTAATGCGCGTGCGCGCCGAACATTCGAACCGCTTTCAAACACTGGAGCGGCGCAGAGTTGCCATGGAAACGGACAAACAACAACTGACAGGCAGCAAAAACAGCAGTCTCTCGCTGTTGTTTTCACTTCTTTCAGGTGAGTTTAGTCGCTAAAATCACACAAATAATACACACAACTGTTCTTGACAGTTCTCTAACATGTAATTGACACACTTATGTTGAATATTTACTTCATAGAAACAGTTTAGTGTCTTTGAAAAACTCCGTTAGCATCTCCGTTAGCATCCCCGTTTTCAGAAGAGGTATGCTAACTCTATCGATTGATTTGTTTATGATAGTTTAGGCTTTTAATCACATATTTGTAGATGAGAGGTTTTGATAGTTTTATAAAGGTTTTGCTGTCAATGGGTGATTAGAAGCTGGCTAATTTATAAACGTAAATGTAGCCTAGTTTTAATCGGTGACGTAACTTGCAGGAAGCACAAGTTTTCAAAAGTGTTTTGATCTCTCGTGGTAAACAAATATTGATAAACATTGTTCTGTGATTTCAGCAGCGATAAAATAACCCCTATACAACAGAGGGGAAGCTCCAAAGATTTCAACATTTCTGAAGGAAGCAGCTGACAGAAGAAGGAAACACAGGTGAGCTGAGTAAACTCACCAAATAACTCCATATCCATTTTTTCCCACAATATTTTTCACCTATACCATGCATCTGTTATTTTCTTCTTTTAATTTTGTCAAATTTACATTTTTTATTTAATTATTTTGTTTTAAGAAGGCTTTGACATCCAAATGTAAGTGACACTGTATGAGCAATATTTAATGAATGAGTAAGCCTAAAAACATAAATTCTGTTATTTTATGTATATTCTTCTTTTTCTGCTGTAACGTTAGATTCTTTTCTTTTAATAAACCTGGCATTGTATAATAATATTGTTGGCTCTGTGACTAATTGTTATGTTCCTAGATACTTCCCTGCTGACACTCTGCACCATAGCAGAGTTGGAGCGGATAAAAAAGTTCCTGTCGGACCACATGACTAGTAAGTAAACCCTCTTAAACATACACTAATGTTCAAAAGTGTGGGGTCGATAAGATTTTTAATGTTTTTAACAAGTATCTTCTGCTCACAAAGGCTGCATTCATTGTCACATGATCCTTCAGAAGTCATTCTAATATGATGATTTGATGCTCAAGAAACATTTATGATTATTATCAATGTTGAAAACAGATGTGCTGCTTCACTTTTTTTTTCAGGATTCTTTGATGAATAGAAAGTTAAAAAAAAATAACATTTTTGAAACAGAAATATTTACTCTCACTTTTGGCTGAATAAAAATGTGAATTTCTTTAAAAAAAAAAAATGTATTGACCCCATTAGAGTACACTACAGTTTATAGGTTTGGGATCAACAAATCAACAAATAATAAAAATTGGTTTATACTTAAACAGTTTCCACAACAATATTAATCAGCACAACTGTTTTCAGCATTGATAATCCGAAATGTTTCTTGAGTAGCAAATCATCATATCAAAGTCCATTAAAGGAGGTAGTTCTAATCTTTCTCCTGTTGCTCTTTCTATCTCAGGATGCCCAGCAAGGTTACTAGAGGTTACAACAGCTCCAGTTTGGATCCAGCCTCACTTGTGAAGACTGAAGATGATGGAACTATAGATGAACATACAAAACTGACAGATATTATCCTTATATTGTAATCATTGGTCCGGGTTCACAGACAGGGCTTAGATTAAGTCAGGATTAGGTCTTAGTTAAATTAGGACATTAACATAGCTTTTTTTAAACAAAATAAAAATCATTACTGTTGTGCATCTTGACACAAAACAATGACACTGACATATTTTAAGATATGCTTTCAGTTAAATGGTTACTTCACTCCAAAATTACATTTCTGTCATTAATTATTCACCCTCTTGTCGTTCCACACCCGTAAGACCTTTGTTCATCTTCAGAACACAAATTAAGATATTTCTGATGATATTTCATCAGAAATATCTTAATTTGTGTTCTGAAGATGAACAAAGGTCTTATGGGTGTGGAACGACAAGAGGGTGACTAGGGTGAAAAATTAATGACAGAAATTTAATTTTTGGGTGAACTAACCCTTTATGCCTTGTCTGTAAAACCGGGCAAGTGTCTCAAAGGGAAGGTTTGCATGACAGTTTTGCTGACAAATAAACAGGGATAAGCCAGTTATTTATATCTTTTGCTGTAGTGTGTCAATAGGAAATATCTGTTCACATTTCCAAACATTCATTTTGCCATTAATTGTAATAATCCAGTGAGATTTTTGAATACACAAGGACAGCGCCGCCGCTCCCACCACGCGCATCACGCACTGTGCGTAGGGCACCAAGTGCTGAGGGGGCACCAAAAATAGCCTAATGAATTTTTTTTTTTTTTTAATGCCGGTATTATTTCATTAGCCTATAGAAATATTAGGCACATTTTAGCCATGTATATGTAACAAAAAAGGGGGAACAAGAAAGATATTTAATAATTGCTCTAGTCTAGTCTAGAAAGTACCCCCCCCCCTCCCCGTGCCGGATGGTCCGTTCCGGTTGTTCGCGCGGGCGCCTGCCTGACGCAGTTTGACAGATTTGAGCATGGCTCCGAAAAGACAGCAGGAGTCGGGTGCTGAGAAACGAAAGAAGAAGAAACTGCGAGATGATGCCCGTGCATCACTTTCAGGTAAGTCCATGTTTAATCATTCATAAATACGGGAAATGTGCTGCATGTGCGTGCTGCTGCTAATCGTAATGCGCCTCGAACTTGCTGACGTTAATGTTAGCATTAGCAAACTATGTTATTATAACTTACAACTTCGGTGCAAGCTAAATTGAGATTTTACTGTTAAACATTACCTATTTTAAAAATAACTGACCTGACGCCAGCTAGCTGTTACTTTTTTTTTTTTTTTTTTTTACTATCTTTCTTTAGATATTGAGCAGTAGTTTATGGTTTATTTTGACGTGACGGTGGTTAATACTTCTCAGTAACGTTAACAGTTAGCAGTCAGTGCAGTGCACATGGTAGGCTAACAATCCTGTTAAATATATAAATATAAATATAAAATATAATATATAATATATTAATATCTATATATATATAAAATATAAAATGTCATTATGAATGATATAAAGCAAACATTACTGTTGATTTGTGTGCATTATTGCACCTCATTCTATTATGCTTTATATTAGATTAGATTTAGATTTACATTCATTTAGCAGATGCTTTTATGCTTGTGAAGATTTTACTTTCTCTTTTTAGTTCTTAAGTTTTATACTGTGATGCTGCTATTGTGTGTTATTGGTATTGAGTTATGTTTGGTAATAAAAAGTTAAACTGGCAAAAACAAACGTTTTTTTTTTCTTCTCGGGGTCGGGGTGGGGGGCATCATAAAGGAATTATGCTTAGGGCACCAAAATGGCTAGCAGCGGCACTGCACAAGGAGTCTGACAACAGCCGGTGCTCCACACAGTGATCTGATCTCACCATCATCGAATCCGTCTGTGATTACATGAAGAAACAGATGAAACTGAGACAAACTAAATCCAGGAGAACTGTGGCCGTGTCTCCAAGATGCTTGAAGAAACCTGCCTGCAAAGATACAGTACTGTGAAGAGTTTTAGGAACTTGTGTAAAAATGCTGTAAAGTGAGGATGTTTTTAAAAAATACTGTTATAAATAGATTTTATTTATCAATTAACTTATATTAACTAAATCAAAACAATATTTTGTGTAACCACCCTTTGCATTTAAAACAGCTCTTGTCCAGGTACACTTGGGCATCATTTTTCAGGTAGCTTTGGAAGCAGGTTTCTTAAAATCTCTTGGAGACACGGCCACAGTTCTTCTGGATTTGGTTTGTCTCAGTTTCATCTGTTTCTTCATGTAATCACAGACAGATTTGATGATGGTGAGCTCTGATCTCCATGTGGAGCACCGGCTGTTATCAGTCTTATTGTGTATTCAAAAATCTCACTGGATTATTACAATTAATGGCAAAATGAATGTTTGGAAATGTGAATGGATATTTCCTATTGACACACTACAGCAAAAGATATAAATAACTGGCTTAAAACCATTTTTTTGGGGGTGAAAATACTGACGTGCCTAAGACTTTTGCACAGTACTGTATATGACCAACATTGTAACAATACAAAGTGTGTTGAAAATCTGCAAACTTGCTCTTTAAAAATGTTGAAGATAGCATCCTTTTGTCTGTTTAACTGAACACGACTTAAACACACGATTTCAAATTGACTTCATCTTAGAGCTATTGTCATATTGACATTCCTCTGGCTGATTAAAGGATATTTTGCTATTGTTTAATCTTGAACATGCATTTTCTGTAAAGCTGCTTTGAAACTAATATATATTGTAAAAAGCACTATATGGTTTTACTATGGTAAAACTGTAAAAACTTTTTTTTTTTTTTTTTCTTTCAAATAATGGTTCTACTATTGTAATATTGCAGTAATACTAGAGTAAAAGTATGGTTATCATGACTAGTAACCATAGGTTTTGAAAACATGATTTTTGTAGTTATGGTTTTACAACGACAATCATAGATAAACCATAGTTGTAGTAAAACCATGGTTCATTTTGTTGTTTTTACTGCACATGCTGTGGTAAAACCAAGGTTAATTTAGAAATAAACGTAAATTTAATGCTCCTAATTTACTTGACTAATATTCACGTTGTATAAAAACATCTGATAAATGAATAATGTATGTATTTATTTAATCTGTTCATTGAAAATGTATTTAAAAATAATTTGCAACTGCTATTGAGAGTGGTGTACATTGATTCATTATAGTGTGGAAGGTCAGTGGTTAATATAAGGAATGATTATAAACCGTGGACCGACTGCGGGCCGCCAGAAAACCTTATTATAAACCAGCGGCTCGATAGCGGACCACCGTCGGAAAAGTGGCGGCTGCCGCGGTGGTCCGCTGGAATAACGATGAGCAAAATTCCAGCGGACCGCTGGCGGCGTCCGCCGGTGGGCCGCCCACTTTGCCGCCGGTGGGCCGCCAGTGGCCCGCTGGTCTGATGTTAGCTGGGGGCTAGCTAAACAAGACAACATGAGATAACGTGTAGCCTACGTGTTCTTAGAATGAACACAAAACGACAAACTTTGATGTTTATGGAAACTCACCCCATAAGAAACAGAAAAGATCTTGTTGCCTCCAATGAAATAAGTTGTTCGGGCACACTTTCTCTTTGTCGGGGTCTTCTTTGTGGATGTAACCATCTCCGAAGTTTGCACTATGCGTCTGTTTGCCTCTAAATGTCCAATAATTTGCATGTCCTGCCACTCTTTTTCCGCAGCTAAAGAATCCAGCCGTATGTTGTACTTCAAAACATTTTCGGTGTAACGGCCATGGTTCAGCTCGTCTGTGATATTCTTTGCGGCGTCCATCTTCATTAAATTTTGATATCAGCTAGAGCCGGCCAGAGCGCTGCATAAATAAGTAGCCACGCTTCCCTTGGAGGGCGGCGGCAATAACAAAAGAAACAAAAGCCGGCGTATCCGATTGCAGTATGGAAATACACACAGACAATGACACGCCCCTACTGCGAGATAGAATCTCTGAAAAACAAGCCGATTTCAACCTCAAAATGTACGCCATCTAGTAATTATGTGTCTGATTTTTAATTTCTAACCTTCATTTTAAGCCAACCATATAGTAATTTGTAAACAATAGTTGGGTTAAATAAAACTATCCAGCAGCTTAGGCAAACATTTAACCCTACTGCTGGGTTAAAACAACCCAGTAGCTGAGTTTGTCCATTTTCAACCCAACATGGGTTGTTTTTAACCCAGCATTTTTTTTTTTTTTTTTTTAGAGTTAATTGAACAATAATGGAAAGATGAGGCTTATCAGTATGTCACAATATCCCTCTGTTTGGACTTTGTTTTCTGTTTGCCAGTCTGTCATCATAGTTATGCATTTCGATTCACTAACCTTGCAATTTGATTTGATATCAGTTATTTATGGATATACTGTATATCAGGTCAGTACATGGCAATTTTATCAAGAAAAAAAACCCCACTCTCATTGCTGTAAAATATACATGGGAATCAGCTGGTACTAAATTAATATTGAAGGTTAAAATTAACTGATTTGTATACAAACTTAAATCACACTTAAGGGAAATTTGTATAGGCTAATAAAGTTATAATAGGCCTACTAACTTTAAAAATCATTTCTACTCCAATTCGTTTTTTGAAACAAACATTTAAATGGTGGCTGTCAACTTGACTGATTTATTCAAACATGCATTATATAGGCTATTAAAGAACATTAAATTATAATAATATGTAATATGTTGCATATATTCAGCTAAATGCTCCTCTCTAGAGTTTATTTTTCTAGCTGACTAACAAGTATATGGTCCTGTGTTTCTGAGGTAAATGACGTTACATGACATTTTTTACAACCTGTTTTATTAACGTCTAAAATGTTTGTTCATTCACGTTTATTTCGCGCTGTAACTGGTATTAAAGGGATAGTTCACCCAAAATTTAAAATTCTGTCATCATTTACTCACCCTCAGGTTGTTCCAAACCTGTATAAATTTCTTTGTTCTGTTGAACACAAAGAAATATATATTTTGAAGAATGTGGGAAACTGACAATTCTGGGGCACCAATGACTTCCATAGTATTTTTTTCCAACTATGGAAGTCAATGGTGCCCCAAAGCAGCCTGGTTACAAACTTCCTTCAAAATCTTCCTTTGTGTTCAGCAGAACAAAGAAATGTATACAGGTTGGAACACTTGGGGTGAGTGAATGCTGACTAATTTTCATTTTTGGGTGAACCATCCCTTTAAAGCGGAGGAGAGGATCAGTTCACGTGAGCTTCACGCTACCGCTTCTCTTGAACTGAAGCACGCCACATTAAAGAGCACCAAAACAGTATTTATGTTTTTTTTTTATTTCGAGAATTTGAAATATGAGACTTTGTTTTATGTCAAAAGCAACGAATCACAAATCTTATTGTGATTTATTGGATGGTTACGTATCCTCAAGCTTTTTTAAGTAGGTATACAGAAATCCTTGACCTTTCCTAGTGGGTATACAGCGTATACCTGCGTATCACCAAAGAATATACACTAACAAGAAGCGACACTCAATAGAACGTTCCATTGCAACACCGGCGCCCAGCAGCAGCCCTGCGTTTCCGCCATTTTGTGGTGAAAGTGACTCGGCAGTCCACTTGTTTCTATGGCAATATCGCTGCGTTTGTTAAAAAAAAAAAAACAAAAAAAAAAAAACAAGTACAAAGTACATTAAAGCTGAAATCCAACCTGAATAATGACAACACAGAACAGAATAAAATACTATCGCTAGTGATCATCAAATCTTTGTAACAGTTTATTTTACAGACTTTGTCTAAGCTTCCACAAAACCTTTTTGCTCTCTAACCCAGTCAGATTGGGTTAAAATTCTTTAAAAGATCTAGTATTAGCATTATAAACACTGAATTAATACCAACATATGAAATTAAATTAAGGACATGCACCAGAAAAATTGGGAATGTTGGACAATAAATATATGAATATAACAGTTTGATTTTGCAGTGTTATATAATGTCCGTTAAAGCAAAAGTGTCTAAAAGTGAGAATTATGTGATAATATAATGCCATAAAATTTACTGATGATTTCATTTGTAAAATGTTCTTTTGCGCTTCTGATTTGGCAGTGAAATTCGCCGATTTTGGGTGCGTAAGATGTGAAGGATTGTATGGTCCAGTTAGTATTTTCACCCCATAATGGTGGCCGCACTAACGGAGCGCCACCTAGTGACTGTTGCCCAAAAAGTATCAGAGTGTCGCCTCTTGGGTTCTATGCTCTTTGGTATCATGTAGACAACACCACTGTTTACAACTAAAGACGTGAACGTGAACTTGCACACTGCGTAATGCGTGTCAACAGTGCACTGCGCATGTGCCCCAGAAACTTCTGAATACAACTGAGAAAGTAGTCGGATTCAAGCGTTTACATGGTAATTTTTTGCTGTTGGATCAGTTTAGAAAAGGAATAAACCACCCCTTCCAAGCCGATCGAAATTTAATTCAGATCGAGCTCAGTCGGATTGATTAAGGTGTTTACATAAATGTTTTTCAATCCGATTGAGCCGTCAATCCGATTACAAATGGATTATTTGGGTGCATGTAAACGTAACCAGTGTAATTATAATTGTAAATACAGAAATTAATTACAGATGTAATTACATGCAGGTATTTTTAAAATATAATTACAATGTAAAAACATGTATGTATACAATAAGTGCATTGAATCAAATGATTAATTTAAATGCAAGTACACAGTAGTTAAGGCCACCTAATATAAAGTAGGACCAATATGTTTAAATGAAAATGAAAAGAGGCAGATTGGTGTCTTATAACAAGTTTTGTATAACATGTTGCTGGTGGTTATACTATAACAGAGTGAAACATCTGTAACAGTTGTATACACATCCTTGTAAGAATGGAATGATGTAGTTATACTACGAGGCATTAGAGGGCGCTAGAGAGGCTACAAGGGGGATATAGGTAAAAGTTGGGAGAGAAGGGTGAGTTTTTTTTGGGGTGGTGAGAACTCATGTTTTTTTTTTGTGGTTACCAAACCATAGACTGGTTGAGAAACCATTTGTTTTAAGCTCAACAAGAAATGGACAATGGGAGAGAACAAAAACATATTTCAACGCACTCAATGTTTTTTCAGGTTGTATAACTTTGTTTTTTTTTCTTTTTCAATGGACAGACCTTCATCGAAGATTAGAAATGTGTGAGAAATCAGGACTTAATTTGAACTAGGAGTCACTTTAAATGAATTGAGCCAGCACTGTGGGAATAAAACAACTAAGAAACACTATAAATGTTTGCTGAGGTTCATTAAAAATATTTTATTCGATAAAATGGTAGACCCTCATTAGTAGCTAATCCATAAAAAAAAAAAAGGAGAGTTACAAAATGGCGCCCGAACAGGGACTCTGATTGAGAGATACTTAAATTTAGAGGGTGTCTCACTGAATAAATTTAAGAAAGGATCAAATTAATGAATTTACAGCAAACATAATAGTCTAAAATGGATAGGGATGAGATCGCGTCTGTTGTGGATTTCTCTGAAGAAGCATTCATTCAGATGAGAGATCCAGTGAATGAAATGATTGACACTTTTAGTGGACTTTATATTGATTCAGAAGAAGAAAAAGAGAAATCTGCAATGCAAGACCAGCCTGGTGAACCAGATGATTTTAATGCACTTCCACCTCCGCCACCACTAGTTGAATTTGAGGAGGAGCAGGTGTATTTAAATGGAATGGTCACAGTGCAACGTTTAACCAACATTGAAGAACACCTTAGTGACATTGAACATCGGTTGAGTGATTGTGTAAGTCAAGAAACAGTGATAGACATGATGAAAAAACTAGAAGATAAAATTAACTACCATATCCAAAGAGAAACTGATCGAATTAAAACACAAATAGACAGTAAGATAGCTGATTTAGGTCAGAGCATGGTTGATTGTCTAAAAAGAAGAGATAAACAACTAGATCAGAGGATACAAGCTCTAAACCCACTTTCATCTACTCCTATTTCTGCAACTACGATCAGTCAGAAAACTACAAGTATGCAAAAACAGTCTTCTTCGAGTCAACAGTATATGTCTCTGCCTACAATACCAGCACCTTACAATCCGCCGGTTAAATTAGAGTTTCCCAGCTTCACCAATGCAAGTGATGATGATCCAGTTGTATTTATTGAGAGAGTTGAGGAGTATGTTAATCTTCGACCATTACCTGATAAAGAACTGCTGGCGTCACTGGCTGCGGTACTAAAAGGGACAGCAAAAGATTGGTGGAGTGCTGAAAAAAAGAATGTAGTACATGGAAATGTTTAAGGATAAGTTTTTGTTTGCATTTTTAAATGAGGATTTTAAAGAAGTGGCTGCACAGAGGCTCATAAACAGGAGACAACAAAATAAGGAGAGCATTCGAGATTTTGCTTATCACTACAGAGCCCTTTGTATGAGAAACAACCCAAAAATGAATGAAACAGATATTGTGAATGCAATTCTCAGAAACTGCAACCCAAGATTAGCCAGTTTACTGAGAAGCTCTGCCAAGACAGTTGATGAATTAGTTCGTCTGGGGACGCAGATAGAAAAGGACTGGATGGGAGCTAAAAACCATTGGAGTTTAGTCAACAGTGAGGAGCAAAACAGAAAATTACCTGCAGCAAAGTCAAAGAGAGAAAATCAACTGATGTTGGTAGATCATCATAATGCTAGCCAAGGGTACAGAGCTCTTCAACTGCCGGTGACCATCAATCACACTAACATTGACGCCATAATTGATACCGGTAGCACTTTTTCGATTGTCCAAAGAAAGATCTGGAAGGAACTGAGCAAGGAAAAAAGTGATCAGTTTACTACAAGTAATCAGAACTTTATTTTAGCAAATGGACAATGTCAAAAAGCTATCGGAAAGGTGAGATTGATGTGTGAGATCAAAGAAGAAAAGATTGAAGTGGATTTTTTTGTGATGGAAGATAAGGATTTAGCAGTATCAGTAATCCTGGGTCTTGACTTTTTAAAAAAATCAAAAATGGTGTTGGATTTTAACACTTTGCACTTTCATCTTCCTGAGGTAACATGAAAGAAAAGCATAATCCCTTTTTCTTTCCATGATGAGCCATCCACCAACCATTTTTTCATGGCTATCCCAGAGACAGAGGAAGATCCTTTCATAACTAAAGAAGACCATCATCTCATTGATGAAGCAGTAAGACCTGCTGAGACAACTCCTGAGATACAAGCACAGCTTAAATACCTCATGGTAAAGTGCCCAACAGTTTGTACACAAAACTTAGGATGAACCAGCTTGATACAACATCAGATCATCACAACTGACCAGCAACCTGTAAGAAAAAAAACATACAAAGTCTCTGCTTCTAAGAATGATTTTTATAAGGGCAAGTGAAGGAGTTGCTTGAAAAGAAAATCATACAGCCTTCTACCTCTCCATGGGCAGCACCAGTGGTAGTGGTGGACAAGAAGGATGGGAACAAGAGGCTCTGTGTAGATTACAGAGGACTGAATGCAAAGACTCACCTGGATGCCTATCCGATGCCACAAATTGTTGATATACTGGAATCAATGAATGGAGCCAAAGTTTTCAGTACTTTGGATCTTAAAAGGGTATTGGCAAATGGGATGGATGGAACATTTGTTTTTTTGTACATCTTCAGGGCTATATGAATTTTATGTCTACCCTTCGGCCTTAAAAACTCAGCAGCATCTTTTCAAAGGCTATGGAACAGGTGCTAAGGGAGCACAAAAACAAATTCTGTCTGGTTTACATCGATGATATGTGGTTTTACTCTTCTTCCATGTCAACTCACATCGAACACCTCCAGAAAGTGTTTTCTTGTCTTAAAAAGGCGGGGTTGTCTCTTAACTTGAAGAAGTGCAATTTCATCAAGCCATCACTGACATTTCTAGGGCATGTCATTTCTGCAGAAGGAGTTAAGACCGATCCTGAGAAAATATCGGCTGTTCAATCATTTCCGGTACCTGCATCAGTCAAAGAGGTTCAGAGATTTCTGGGTCTATCAGGTTGGTACCATAGGTTTATTGAAAATTTTTCTGAGAAAGCTGCTCCACTTCATGCTCTCAGAAAAAAGGGGCAAAATGGATCTGGTCTGAAGACTGCCAACGAGCCTTTGAGAATCAACAAGATCTCATCAGTGCTCCGGTTTTAATCTCACCTGATGTTAACCGTGCTTTCAAAGTTCAGACAGACGCCAGTGAGAATGGGTTGGGAGCCGTTTTAACTCAAGAAGAAGGAGGACAAGAACGAGTGGTGGCATATGCCTCCCGACTTTTGAAGGGAGCAGAGAAAGCATATTCTACATCGGAAAAAGAGTGTCTCGCAGTTGTATGGGCTGTAGAAAAATGGTGACATTACCTGGAGGGCACATCTTTTGAGGTGGTGACTGATCATGCTGCATTGGTCTGGGCATTCCAACATCCAAAGCCATCTTCTAGGTTAATAAGATGGACTATACGGCTCCAGGGGTTTCATTTCATTGTAAGTTACCGTAAGGGACAGTGCAATGTGGTACCTGATGCCCTGTCGAGACAGTACAACATGGAAACCGAGCCAATTTTTTTAAATACGGCACAAAGAAAGAATTCAGCTGACTACAATTTACCTGTTAATCTGAGGAGATTAGTAAAGCTCAGAAAGATGACAAGGAGATCCAGAATTTGATTTCCCAAAATCTGCAGAGAAAAAGTGATGATGCAATGCGAGTTCACTATGTTTGCAAAAATGGAGTAGTGTTTAGGAGTGTTCCTGACGGAAAGAAAGGACAAAAAATGCAAATAGTGATTCCAGCTGTTTTCAGAAAGACTTTTTTTATCATATGCTCATGACAATCCACTGAGTGGCCATTTAGGAAGTTTCAAGACCCTAATGAGACTGCTTGATTTTGTGTATTGGCCCAGCATAAGAACTGATGTCTGGCAGTATTGCAAGGTATGTACTGTATGTCAACAATACAAACCACCCACAACTAAAACTGCAGGGATGCTGCAGAGTGTTCCGGTAGTAGCCTGGATACATGATGGGATTGACATAATGGGTCCGTTTCCCAGAAGCACAAAGCAACATGAGTACCTGTTAGTAGTTGTGGACTATTTCTCTAAATGGGTGGAGTTATTTCCGCTTAGAGCAGCAAAAGCTCCTACCATTGCTCGAATTCTTATTGAAGAGATTTTCACTCGCTGGGAACACCCACTTACCTGGTCTCTGACCGTGGAAGGCAGTTCACGTCAAATCTCCTAACAACTGTCTGCAAACAATGGAAAGTCATTCAAAGGTTAACAACAGCTTACCATCCTCAAAGTAATTTGCAGAATGATAAATAGGAATCTTAAAACAATGTTAGCTTCCTATGTAAAAGAAAACCACCGAAGGTGGGATCAGTGGATTCCGGAATTTCGGTTTGCTAATTCAGCTTGGCAAGAAACCACTGGATTCTCACCAGCGGAAATCGCTCTTGGAAGGAGGTTGAAAGGGCCACTGGACGAGCAATTCAACATCCACCAGATCCAGATCACCAAAGTTACAGTACTCTGGAACGGCACGCTCAGCTAATTGATCTGGTTAAAGCTAATGTGGAGAAAGCACAACAGCATCAAAGAAGGTATTACAACCAGAGAAGAAGGAACCAAGAATTCCGTGAAGGAGATGTGGTATGGGTGCGATCTCATCCGTTATCTAAGGCAGATGATGCTTTCATGGCCAAATTATCTCCTAGGTGGAAGGGGCCTGCAAAAATAGTAAAGAAGTTAGGATCTGTGAACTATCGGGTTTCTTTTCTTTCTGAACCTACAGTCTTTGATACATATCATGTGCAGAACTTGAAAATTTGTCACGGATGTGAAAAATTTTTAAACATGGGAGGGGGTATGTAACAGAGTGAAACATCTGTAACAGTTGTATACACATCCTTGTAAGAATGGAATGATGTAGTTATACTACGAGGCATTAGAGGGCGCTAGAGAGGCTCACAAGGGGGATATAAGGTAAAAGTTGGGAGAAGAAGGGTGAGTTTTTTTGGGGTGGTTGAGAACTCATGTTTTTTTTTGGTGGTTAACCAAACCATAGACTGGTTGAGAAACCATTTGGTTTTAAGCTCAACAAGAAATGGACAATGGGAGAGAACAAAAACATATTTCAACACACTCAATGTTTTTTCATCGCAACATATTTCAACGCACTCAATGTTTTTTCATCGCAACATATTTCAACGCGCTCAATGTTTTTTCATCGCAACATATTTCAGCGCACTCCATGTTTTCATCAGGTTGTATAACTTTGTTTTTTTTTTCTTTTTCAATGGACAGATTAGAAATGTGTGAGAAATCAGGACTTAATTTGAACTAGGAGTCACTTTAAATGAATTGAGCCAGCACTGTGGGAATAAAACAACTAAGAAACACTATAAATGTTTGCTGAGGTTCATTAAAAATATTTATTCGATAAAAGTGGTAGACCCTCATTAGTAGCTAATCCATAAAAAAAAAAAGGAGAGTTACAATACATACGTAATTAACCAGAGTAGCCAGAGCGAGCCGAGTGATGTTATCAAGATTGCTGCGGTTGCATTTTGCAGATATTGTAGAATTACCAAACTTTGTGTACTTGGTATTGAGAAACGGACCTGTTCACCACTCATTTTTGTCAGCTGTAAGCTCCTTGTAAACTTATTTTCTATATGTGATTATTTTATTTTATTTTATATTTAACTATATATGTCTTCCATGTTTCTATCTTTTATTTCCCCTATTCCATTGTATTTTTGTAAATACATTGTATGGTCTTGTAAAGCGCTTTGAGGTGCAACTTTTAAAGGCACTAAAAAAATAAGGTTTATTATTATTATTATTATAAATACGTGTTTTGGGACTTCTCTCGGGAGACTAGCGTAAATTGACCCATAGCAAAGCGCCATCTGCTATTTTGGAAGAGGAAGTTGCTCAACTACATTTGTGAGAAAATCTGCCTGCACACATTTGTGAGAAAATCAAGCCGAAAGATGATATATAAAAAGGCAAGTGTCTTACAATCGTAACAGACAGGTGTATGTATGCACTAGATTTGAAATATGATGCAGACTCATTTATTTATTGTAAAACCACTCAGGACATTTTGCGAGAGCGCACAAAAGTTATAAGCGGATCGCGGTTATATCCGCATCAGATAATCATTCCAAGTTTCATTCCAAGTAATTGCGGGTGGGGGTCTAGGGCTGGGCGATATATCGCATGAGATTGTCACGCGCATTTCGTCAGTTTTTTCAACAATGTAATGAAACAGTGACAATTTTTGTTTGAAGTTTGAGTTTATTTAAAAGCAGCCTACTTAAATGTGATGTATTACCATATCATCATGCTTAAACACTGAGAATTTGAATAATTATTTTGTGATGATCAGGTGCAGATATCTAAATCAGAGAATATTGTAGGTTTGGGAAGTTGGCGGATGGATGATTTATTTTTAACAGCGGATTTGGGAGATGTTAGAGCTGATCCACACATCTCTAGCGCATGAGCCCTATTTAAAGTTCAGGTACAATACTTTTTCTTTGTTCAGTTTACACACTGAACATATGTTGGAGCTCTTAATTTTGAACTCTCAAAGTGCATCAGATTAATGAATTATCTTTAAAATGTACAAAATTTTCTTACGGGGGAGTATGCCCCCAGACTCCCCTATAGGGACAGAGGTACAACCACCACAGAAAACACACGATCCTGTGGGAAACACTGTATATATAATAGTGTTCTCAAAATACAAATCTTCTCTTCTCTTAATATTAAAATACCTAAAATACGTGCTTGTAAAAATATTTTTTTCTGTCGACATCAGGATTTTTACCACCTCCGCCTCATTTTGAGCCAGGAAAAACCGTGACATGAATGAACAGAATAACTTCGTCAAAGCAAACCCATTCACTTATGGAATTTACAACTCAGTTCCAATTTCAAACTGTTTTTTTCCACGTTAAAGCAAAACAAATGTGTTTAGAAGCAAATATTTTTGGAAACAAAATCTGTAATGAAAGATTTTATTGTAAATTGCCATTACACCACTGCACTGCTCACAAAATCCGCTTTCCACTGCCGGGCCGAACGGAATAGTAAGCAACGGTGAGTTGTACTTCCACTTGAGCCTGGTACGGCAAGGCACGATTACAAACCATTCTCCGCCTGGAATTAGCCAACCGTGCCGAACCCTTTGCTAGAATGCGAGTAGTGATACCAAGAGTATAGAACCCAAGAGGTGACACTTTGATACTTTTTGGGTAACAGCCACTAGATGGCGCCCGGTAGCGCGGCCGCCATTATGGGGTGAAAATAATAACTAACGCACCCAAAATCGGTGAATTTCACTGCCAAATCAGAAGCGCAATAGAACAGTTTTTTAAAGGGGGAGTATCACACACAGTTTCTGCCAATCTCATGTTAATCTTAAGTGCCTATAGAGCAGTATAGCATCGTTCATATCGCCGAAAAGTCTTTAGTTTAATCATATTTATAAAAGATACATACGCTGTACCGAGTCTTTCCGAAAACAGCCAAGTGCCTGGAGGCATGTTGTTGTGAGCGGAGATAGAGTGACGAGCTGTCAAAAGCACGCGCAGCTTTTGCGTAGAGATCGGCTGCAAGCTATCAATGGTCAGCTGAACAAATATATTTAAACACGCAATACACCATTGCGTTATCCATGGATAACTTTTGAATCACTATAATGATTAAAGCTGCAAGCAGCGATGAAAGGGCCCTCGCACCCGGGCTCACCGCCACCCGTTGGCCTTAGGAAAACAGTGATCAGTGGCCGACATACATGTAAGTGAGTTAATACAGGAGAATTATGCCAAAGTCATTTTGAAATGCCACACTTCCTGTGGCCAACAGATGGCGTTTTGATCATCACTGAATATCGCCATATTGATGTCTTCAGGCAAGGACTATCATCGAACATGTGAAGTTTGAAGCAGATCGGACATTGTATGCCTGAGTTACAACAACTTCCTGTTTCTTTCGTGGCGTTATACGCATACATTAGCACTCAGCCAAGTGTTGCATGATTTAACATGTTTCTAGCATGTTTGGTACTTGTTTGGTGGCATAATGAAATGTGAATCTGGTAGTGAATTACAGTGTAAGGCATGCCATTTCCTGTTACCAGCAGGTGGCGCTATGGCTAACAGAACAGACATAGTATGCCTGAGTTACAACAGCTTCCTATTTCATGGCGAAACATCAGACTTTGTCAGGCCGCCACGGACACGCCCTTCAGCGAAAACTCAAGATCTTTGATATTTATCATTGCTAAGGTCTTAAGATTAGACTGATAACATTTGATGTTGATCTGGTTAAATCTCTATGAGGAGTTAATCACAGTGTAAGACATGTCATTTCCTGTTGCCCCTAGGTGGCGCTATGACTGTAACTGAATATTGTCATGAAGATGTCTTCAGGCCAGGACTCTAATAAAACATGTGAAGTTTAGGGCAGATCCGACATTGTATACCCGAGTTACAACAACTTCCTGTTTCATGGCGAAACATCAAACTTTGTCAGGCCGCCACGGACACGCCCTTTGGTGAAAACTCTAGATCTTCGCAATTTAACATCGCAAAGGCCTTTAGATTAGACTGACCAAATATGACATTGATCTGATAAAAGCTCTAGGAGGAGTTTGTTAAAGTACAACGTCTGGAAAATGCAAAAAACGGTGAATTAACTCAAAATATCTGACTTCCTGTTCGGTTTCGGATTTCGCTCCAAGAGACTTTTTTGTAGGTACTGATAAATGTGTGTACCGGATTTCAAAACCCTAGTGAAATGTAGCGAGAGGGGCTATACGTTAGATGCCGCTATCGAGCCATTTTGCCACGCCCAATTCCGAAACCCATAACAGACGTAAATTTTCACCACTTGACGCGTGTGCAAAGTTTCATGAGTTTGAGCACGTTTAGGCCCTCTAAAATGCAATTCACTTTGGAGAATAATAATAATAATTAAAGCTGCAAGCAGCGTTGAAAGGGCCCTCGCACCCGGGCTCACCGCCACCCGCTGGCCTCAGGAAAACAGTGAACAGTGGGCGACATGCATGTAAGCGAGTGAATACAGGAGAATTATACCAAAGTCATTTCAAAATGCCACACTTCCTGCTATCAACAGGTGGCGCTTTGACCATAACTAAATATTGCTATGTTGATGTCTTCAGGCCAGGACTTTTATTGAACATGTGAAGTTTGGAGTAGATCGGACATTGTATGCCTGAGTTACAAGAACTTCCTGTTTCTTTCGTGGCGTTATACGCATACATTAGCACTCAGCCAAGTGTTGCATGATTTAACATGTTTCTAGCATGTTTGGTACTTCGTGGCATAATGAAATGTGAATCTGGTAGTGAATTACAGTGTAAAGCATGCCATTTCCTGTTGCCAGCAGGTGGCGCTATGGCTAACTGAATATTGTCATATAGATGTCTTCAGGCCAGGACTCTTATCACACATGTGAAGTTTGGAGCATATCAGACATAGTATGCCTGAGTTACAACAGCTTCCTCTTTTATGGCGAAACATAAGACTTTGTCAGGCTGCCACGGACACGCCCTTCAGCGAAAACTCAAGATCTTTGATATTTATCATTGCTAAGGTCTTAAGATTAGACTGATAACATTTGATGTTGATCTGGTTAAATCTCTATGAGGAGTTAATCACAGTGTAAAACATGTCATTTCCTGTTGCCCTAGGTGGCGCTATGACTGTAACTGAATATTGTCATGAAGATGTCTTCAGGCCAGGACTCTAATAAAACATGTGAAGTTTGGGGCAGATCCGACATTGTATACCCGAGTTACAACAACTTCCTGTTTCATGGCGAAACATCAAACTTTGTCAGGCCGCCACGGACACACCCTTTGGTGAAAACTCTAGATCTTCGCAATTTAACATCGCAAAGGCCTTTAGATTAGACTGACCAAATATGACATTGATCTGATAAAAGCTCTAGGAGGAGTTCGTTAAAGTACAACGTCTGGAAAATGCAAAAAACGGTGAATTAACTCAAAATATCTGACTTCCTGTTCGGTTTCGGATTTCGCTCCAAGAGACTTTTTTGTAGGTATTGGGCTTATAAATGTGTGTACCGAATTTCAAAACCCTAGTGAAATGTAGCGAGAGGGGCTGTACGTTAGATGGCGCTATCGAGCCATTTTGCCACGCCCAATTCCGAAACCCATAACAGACGTACAT